>CM020506.1:3182500-3520000 GCA_009823395.1 Thamnaconus septentrionalis | reverse complement strand
ATGCAGCCGACCACCTGAATTTCCTTCGGGATTAATAAAGTTTTATCTATCTATCTATCTATCTATCTATCTATCTATCTATCTATCTAAAGATCCAGCGAAGCTTCGGACCTTTGTTTCTTACTGGGCAGATTCCACCACCGTGCAGCTACTTATGGGCAGCCCATTGCAGTTCACTCCTTTCAGAGGCAACTGTTTTGAATGAGTAAAAGACATCACTGAAAGTGGACTTGTCCAACTCACTTCCAAGTATAAAAGGAAAAAAAAAAAAAAAATCCTTCCAAAAGAAGCGAGATGCCAGAAAACTGCAAACAAAAACACGGCCAGAATTAAGACTGCATTCTGCAGAGAGCTGGAAGAGCAGACATGCAATTAAGCTGGAGCGTGGAGGATGGAAAACAATTTTCTGTATTTCTTTCTTTTTTTTCCCCCGACAAAATACAGCTTGCACTGACAAGTCACAGAAGAAACAAAATGAGAAAATAAGTGAGGACATTCATTTGAAATCACCGCATAAAACAGTGATTTGACTGGGTGCTTATTTGCTTGCACATGTTGTTCTTACAAACAGCCTTGTGGAGGAACGGAGGCTCGTTCAGGAGGGAACCCTACAAGACCAAGATAGTAAATCATTCAGGCGTGTATACGATCAAAATGAGACGTATGAATAGTGATGAATAAATATGATTTTTTTTTTTTTTTTATTTTGTTGTTATTTGACCAGCACGGTCGCTTATTACACTTCAGCCAAAACAAATTTGACTATATGGAGCGAGTTAGCGTCACAGTGTCTCCTCCTGCTCCTGGTTTATTGGTTCCTCTTCCTCTATGATTTCAAGGAAAAGCTGTGGATGGACGTCGTTTGATGCTAATGATAGCTTAATTTCCTCAAACAGGAAAAAAACGAACTCATCATCATCATCATCATTATCATCATCATCTCTTGATCAATGGTCACTGTCAACAAAAACGGCAGCGAGGGTCGTGTTAGAACCTTCATATCCCTCCTCAACGTGCAATGAGAGAGTGCTCAGTGCACGACACAGATCTTCAGACAGATCCATATCCACATTTTGCTGATGGTATCGATGAGCATTCCAAATTTTCACCACTACTAATAAAGTGATCTGACTGGCCTGCAGTGTGACAGACAGGAGGTCTAAATAAAGTCTGTCTCCCATATAGAGCAATAAATCATCACAGGCATATGGGAAACGTGACATCCAACCCACAGGTCATCCCGCCACAGACGCAGGTCTTTAGTTTCCATCCTTTTTGTTGCTGGTGTGCACATTGCTACACATTTGTTTCAACAAAACAGCCGAGGATAGTTTCCCCTCCAAAACACACAGATGTGCCTCATCAGTCACACAAAGACAATCTCTCCTGTTCACTTGAGCCCAAGCCCACGAGGAAACCTGCAAATCCCATTTTTCTCTATTTTCCATCCTTTCTGACTGTAATACCGTCCGTGCTGAAGAGACGCTGAATCCTGCTGATTGAATACGTCCTCGCTCCGAACCCACCAGCAGTCCCGCTGCCTCAGCTCCCTGCTGTGTCAGCGTGTTGTGAACAGGCCACCGGAGCAGGCGGACGCGCTGCTACGTCTTCATTAACACGTCGTCCTCGTGGTCCCCAGAGAAGCTTTTACGCACTTCATCACCGCCTGAACCGCCTGTCGGCCTCGTCTACAGGCCTGGCTGCGACACACGGATGTGCCAGTTTTTATAATGCAGGTGTCCTGTAGCAGGAACCATGAAGTCTCTGCTCATCATACTCTACCTCTTGTGCTCTTTGTTAATCCGTGGTGTTGTTAGAAAATATTTTTTTGAAAGATGCAATGAAAAGCCAGTAAAACAGACGTTTCTTTAGGTGTTGCTGTCATCTCATTTCACAAACTGTTAGCTTTGTATTGTACTGTATTTGCTTTATTCACAGCGGTGGATGTCCATGGTATCCCCAGTTTGTTCCGCTGTAGGCCATAAACTTCCCCTGTTTGCACCAAGTGAAATACCTCATGTTGTTCCCAATAACCCATCCATAATACTTTTCTTACCCCCCCCCACACACACACACACACACACTCAATCCTCAGATTTACAAGATGCACGTGTGTGTGATGTGAGTTTATACAGTTAATAATAAAAAAAACACTTTTCCTTCTTTTCTTTAATTTCATTTTATTTTTGTTGTAAGACAGAAGCAAGGACATTAGATGTAACTCTGATGGAGAAGTGAAGAAAAGACTTCAGAGAGAGAGAGAGAGAGAGAGAGAGAGAGAGAGTGCGTGTGTGCAGCATTGAATGCTCAGTCATAACTGGGTATGTCCTGTATGTTCACCTTGACTTGCTGAATTACTGGTGGTCAATAAAGTTCTTTCTTCTTTAACAGTTCTTTTGGAATCAAAAGAACTGTTAAAGAAGAAAAACAGTCCTTCAGTCCCTTCACAAGGCTGTTGTTTTAGATTCACCCCCTTCTGTTTTTCTCTCCTCGACATCAGTGAGAGGATGAAAAGTTTTGCTATTCTTTAAACGCCTACTGGGTCGACATCGGTGTAATTCACTTGGGTTTTTTTTTTTTTGGCATCGCCTTACAATCAGGCTAAGTGGAATTTGCATTTGGCCACAATCCCGATGACTTGTCAAATTTCTCCCTCTGCTCTGTCGAGGAGGCTGCCAGATGTGTAAGTCGTCCAAAACCTTGAGTGCCTCTTTGTTGCTGCTAAATATTGATCAGTTTCGAGTTCTTCCTGCCAACCTGCACTTTCAGTCGCTTATTTTTCGGATGCTGGAGACGACTTTGGCTCCTCTGAAAGAGCTGTGAAATGAAACTGCCTTTGATTAAAATAACAAATCCTCAGTTCCGTGGGTTTTAGTTTGAAATTGCGACTGGTGAATCGCCTTCTGCTGCACAGTCAGCGAAGTTGTCATGACTAATTCTGAAGCAATTTAATTAAACAGCTGCCGGAGTCACTTTTGGCTCAGCTTTCCGTGTGTGTGTGTGTGTGTGTGTGTGTGTGCAACCAAAAAAAAAAAAAGTCTTTAGAGAGAAGAGAGTTGCAAAAGGAAGTAAAAGAGTTTCACCCATGCATTCAGAGCACATGTGTAAATCCACCCGCCTGTGGCCTTGGTGCCAGGAAGGTTTGATGTGCTATGACGGGAAAACGGAGAGGCTTCCTTCATGTTTGTCGCTGACAGCTCTGAGCCGGACTGAAGGTCACCTGGTTTTCTACAGGCCTCCGTGTTTGTACGGTGGGTGGATCGATTCCAACCCTGAAATCCTCCAGCTTGCCACCGACCAACAGGGAGCATTTTAAGTGGTTTTATATTGTGTGTGCGTCCCCATGGTCAGCTTGCTTTTATTTGTGCTTTCAAATGTTCTCTTTGGAAGGTTATCGGTTGTGGTCAACCCGGCAACTTCACTGATTTGCCGGACACATGATGACCAGAGTGATGCTACAAATGCACTCAGTGTACACAAACCAGAACGGCAGAGTTCCATGGAGAGACGAGGAGCAGGAAAGTCACTGCAAGCGAGGCAGAGTGATTGGGTTTCACAGCACGACTGCTTCCTGGCGCACTTTGTGTTTGTCCCACCTTTACGTTTTCCATAAAGTCTATTCAAGGCAAACTTCAGGTGGGGACGGCGACACTGACATAAAAGAGGAGCGGGCTAGGTGAGGGAGTTTTGTGAAGTCCATGCGCTGTCTGCTGAAAACTCAGTGCAAATGAACAATGGAGCCAAAGACGCAATAAAGAGAAAGCATGAATAGAAAACTAGGGTATGGAACAGACACAAAGGACTTTAAACCTTGGAAATGTTTGAACATTTCCAAGGTTTAAAGTCATTCTGGCTCAAAAATAACAGCCTGCAACATCCAGTTCAAGTCCCGCACTAAACCTTGACAATGTTACGCAGAGTGTGAAACCTCTAATTAGATCATGATTACGTGTCACAGAGTGTTGTGGAGGCAAACAACCCCTGCAGTCATTCCAGGGGAATCACCTTGGAACGTAAATGAGGTTTGATGCTGTGATATTTTGAGTATGTTGTTAAAAAAAATCTCTGCATTCCCCTGCAATGAAGGTAGAAAACACTCACCGTCTTCTGGGCATTTCAGTGGATCAAGGCATTTTTGCAGCACGGTCTTAACATCATGCTTCTTGTTTTTTTTGTTGTTGTTTTTGTTTGTTTCACTTGAATGCAGATTCTCTTACATTTTCCCTCAGTGAAGACGTCTGAGGATTAAACACACTCACACGCACTCTGTCCAACCAGGAGAGTGTGCATTGATTTCCTGTGTGGGGTGACGGAGGTGAGGACCTCAGTCCCTCTCTCTCTGCGTGCAGATGGTCGTCAGTGTAACCTTACTCTGATTAATACGGCCGTGCCGCGGCCCCCTCGGTCAAACATGCTGATTAAATCGTGACAGAGTTTATGTCACCAAAAAACACACACACAGAGTGTGTTGAGTGGCAAAGTCTCCTGGTGGATGGCTCTCAGGGGGCGGCGCCCATTAGAGGCCATTATCTGGAGGCATTGATCCGACCGCCTGGCAGCATCAGATGGAGCGAGCGCATCGGTTACTGATCTATCAAGGCCGAAACTTGCACATTTGCTCACCCTGTCGTTGCATTTCAAATTAAATTCCAGATGCCTTTTGGTTACGGTGTTGGAAGGTTGAAATTTGTTCGTTCCCTCAGCGAAGAGAGACGTGGTGAAGTTGAGCCACACATGAAAGGACACAGAGACACGACGAGTTGGCCTGTGAACATTGCTGTGTGAGTCGCCTCTAATGGTGTTCATTAAACAGTGAGGGCTCGGATCCCCTGCTGCCATTTTTTTTTTCATACCTGCCACATTAAAGAGTTTGGAGAAGCGTTTGAATAAACCCAACTGTTTTGATCTTTAAAAAAAAATTGGCATGAGAGTAATGACTACATAAGGCAAAACGATAAGAACTCTGAGTTTAGAAACATGTTTTGTTTTTCTATGCTTACACTTTTTCCTTATTTATTTATTACTGCTTTATATTGGTCATTTGCATCCTGATGAATGTAAACAACTAACTGAGACGATGAGGAAGACAGTTGCTTTCACATCCTCGTCACTGAATCAGGTTTACAACATCGAATCAACTTTTTAAGATGCAGACAACATAAAATCACTGGGGTCAAATTCTTTGCCTGTGTGTACAAACTTGACCAAGTTTAATCAATCAGCCGATTGAACAATCAGCTGATTCTGATTCTGATTGTATCTTTATACATGAGATAAATGTGGCAGCATCACGGGACCATCCTGTCATGTCCTCAGATGCAGATAATCACAATCTCAAAAGAGGGAATAGAAACTTTGACTGTTATCAATCAAGAATCGTGATGAAGCCAAACAGCAATGAAACTAGTTTCTTATTCCTTGATGGAATCCAACTCACTGAATCTTGAACCAAGAACAGCCTGCACATCTCCCATATTAAAGAACTCAACAATGGGTATCACTCATGCAACGGGAGTTAATGTGTGTGTGGATGGGCATATAAATCACCTCGGTGCTACAAATGCACTCTGAGTCCAAGAATACGCCTGTGTGTTCATAAATGCCAATCAAATAAACTGACAGCACGTTTCCGACTGTTTCCGGTTGGTAATGAGAAGCACTCCGCAGGCCAGGACAATGATTGTTACTATGTGCGGCACATCTTGTTGACCTTGTGGACAAAGGGAATGTGGGGGAAAAAACTTTTCCAAGGCAGAGATTGAATAAATTTGGGTGAAACTGAGGTTAGAAAAATGATTTTATTTTCTCTGTCAGTCGTGGTGCGACAGGAGCCTGGAGGGAGGTGACTGAACCTGTCAAAGCATTCCTGTCCTCTGTCAAAAGATCTGTCCAGTGAGTGAAAAGAGGAGTTTGACAAAAAGTCGAACCCTTTTCTTAAATAAAAGGCAGCAATTGGAGGAACCTTCTGCTGTGAGTACCTTCTGCTGCAGATTACCTCCAGCAATGGTGAATTTCACCGCCAGACAAATTTGATATTTCTGCCCTACCAGCAAAGGTAGGCAGTCAGGTGGTCATTTGTGTGACTTGTGTGAATTAAGAAAACATTGGCCAGTTAGCAGATTTTGATGCAAATTCTGAGCATTTCAAAGCTATTAAAACGCCAAGAAGCACCAGAAGTTCCCTCTGCAAACAGCCGTCCAAGCTGCGCTTTCACAGTCAATCTTCATCGGGAATTAAAAGGGCCGGCCGAAAGTCATCAATCACACGTCTGCTGTCAGGTACGTCGAAATACATTCACTCATTTGCAGAGTGACAGTTCCCAACTAGCGGCTAATCCCGTTAGCCTCTTGACCCCTGCTGGGGATTCCTCCCGGGAGGACCCCACCGAAGCAGGAGCTTTTTGTTAAAACACAATAAACTGAACGATTGTGTGGCTCCTGTCCATCCTGGTTTACACTTTCTCAAAACACTGAAGGCCTTTTTATGTCATTTCATTTCATCTGAGCTTCCTCTAACAACATTAAGTTTCATTAGGAGTGAAATAGTGGTTTGTGTTTTGTGTTTTTTAATCATTCAAAGTGCTTCAGTCGGGTTTGGGGAGGTTTCATTTGCTATAATGCCGTCGCTCCCAGAGTCAGTGGTCCAGCAGTGGGAAGAGGCAGAGAACAACACTCCAAGGAAAATACGAACCTCCACCTTTGCAAATGAATTACCAGCGAGTCAGTGCACTGAGGCATGCAGATATTACTGACATGCTGAAGTTCAAACCAAACGTCTGAATGGGGGAAAAAAAAGTGGGGCAGGAAAATGTTTGTCGGCACTTCTCTGAGAATTTCCCAAACTGCTGATTTGCTAGAAATTTCACACATTATCATCTCTGCAGCGTTCAGAAAATGGTCCAATACCACAGTAGGAATAAATGGAAATCCAAAGAGTCGCTTCGCACTCCCTGCTATGTGGGAGAAAATGACTTGTCGACGGCAGGAGCCAGAGGAGAATGTGCAAACTGGTCGAGATGAAGTCAGATTACCTGAATATCAAATTTAAACAGGGCAATTTATTTGTCCGCATTCATGCTTTTTGTGCGCCGCCATCTGCCTTGCTTTAAATGCAGCACATTATCCTCCCAACAAACTGTGAGCAGCAGGTTTTGGTTAATGGCTGTGTCATTAAGTACGAAACTGCAGACGATGCTGGTAATCTCAAACAGTTTTTTTCAGGTTCAGTTTTATTCTCTGCTTGAAAGCAGGAAGCGACGGACAAAAGATCTCATGGTCAAAGTCAGTCATGTTAATTACTGTAACAGCCTCCCGCCCCTCCTGACACCAAACCCCAAACTGACAGCGGCGGCAGTGAAATGTGCAGTGTGAATGATTAATAAAGATCACTGAAAGACTCCCCCAATTAATAAAATATGTGCTTGTTTTAATGCCCACCTTCCCTGACCCCCCCAAAGGAAGACTCCAGACACTTCTGCCTTGTCCCTGCCTGACAGCCAGGACACCGTGAAGTCCCCCACTGGGAGTTTAGGAGGTTGTGGCGCGACGCTTGCCCAGCGAGGCGCGGAGCAGCGCCGCAGACGGATGCAGGAGGCGCTGAGGTGGCGCAAGGCTGACGATTTACATGTTGAATATGAACGGAGGGATTAAGTTCTGTATTCATCCGTTGGAAAATGGGGAAATGGTGGGGCCAAGTGGATGGACAGGGTCTTTTTTTAATCCAGCAAATACAACATGTAAACTTACAACTTCAAGAAAAGAAAAGGAAAAACATTAAAGAGATTGTGAGGTTTTTTTTCTCAAATACTGTTCAAGTTTGATACTTTGTCTTGCTTCATAAAATCTAAAGGTTTTATTTTCTCAGAAACACTCAGAAAAATGTAGGTACAAGTTATTTCTTTTAAACTTTGTAATAAATAAACAGTGATTCTCCGTTGATAAATAAAAAATAAAATAAAAAGTCAACACAACTATGTACAAAAAGCAAAAGAAAAATCTAAAAGACCGAGCATCATTAGCGGAACATGAAGCAACATCCTCAGAGCCATGTGGAGGAAATAACACAAAACATCTGCCAAGCCAAAAAAAAAAAAATTTCAAACCTTTTATATATTTTTTTTTGCTCATTAACTGCAGTTTTGGGAATGCGCTCAAGATTCTCCATTTCTCAGCTGCCAAATATGAAAATGATGTCTCATAAGCTGCACAATAACATATTCTGGTGCAGTTACATGTATTAACAAAGGTTTCTTACAAGAATTTCCCTTTAAGTTTATTCAATAATTACTGCGTTTGTGACGACACAGAATGGCTGAGGCGCACAAAAATACTTCTTGTGTATTACAACACATCATCGTAAAAAAATGAAATTTGGATTTTTGGCTTTTCTCAGGAAAAGGTCGACATGTGCGTCACTGCGACATGTGCGTCACTGCGACTGTTAGAGGGAGGGCAGCTGCTGCTTCATTTGGTTCTCCATCTCAACTTGGCTTCCATTAAAACTGTGCTCTTTATCAAAACTTTAAGGCAGTCGGCGCCCCCTGGCTCCGCCCTGCTTGCTTTCTGTGAAACTGAATTAATAGAGAGTAAATGCTTTGTTTCTTAAAATGCAAAATTCAGATGACGCAAATGTAAATTAGCATTTATTTAACAAAAAGTTACAAATTTCAAAATGGTTTAAATGGTTTTAACCTACACACCCACCACACCACTCGACCTCCCTTTTGCCATCCACTTGACTTAATTTTTTCAATTTTTTTATGACTTGTCTAATAGTTTTAATTAAACTGTAAAGGGTGGTTTAATGGTTGAATGTGGAGCCTAATAAATCAGCTGTCACAGCACATACTAAAGCTGCTAAGTACATCGTCCTGGGCTTAAAGAGCTTCTATCACTGTTTATTGCTGAATGTGTAGTAAAACTTGGAGTAGTTAGTGGCCCATTAGATTATTGAGCATGACATTTAATCCTGTAATGCAAAAACACTGTTTGCAGTTCATTTTCATCTTATCGCTTATTAACGCTGAAGAAGAGATGAACGGGACACAGTCTGGACACTTTAATGCCCCTAAAATTCAAATAGTGCTAATTATGCAGCAGTCACTTTGTAATTAGATGTTTTTAAGTTGCATAAAACCTTTGCGTGGCCTCATAATTGCGCTGCTTGAGTGAGGACCTCTTTGGATTCCACAGCCAGGACTTTTAAATGGGATCTTCCTCTTTTTTTCAACAACCGGAATGTGCCACAGCTGAATAATTTACTTCCTTCCTTTATTTATTTATTTATTTATAAGATTCCAAAAAATTGCCGTTAGGACCCCTGAGGGCCCTGAGTGGCCACTTTATGTCTCACCGGCTTGTTTGTTTTTAATTCTATTCCGATTTTTTTGCTTGGACTTTGAATCAGTCTTAATATTGACTCAAAGTCCACCTTAAAACAGAGACGGGACCAACAATGTACACATTCACTCTGGAGAGAGAAAACATTGACTCTGACTTCACTCCTGTCAGGCCGAGTGCGCTGACTGGAAGAGACAAAGGGGGGAGGTGTGTGTGTGTGTGTGTGTGTGTGTGGGTGGGGGGGTAATGGCTTTGGCTAATTTGTGGAAAGGGGTGGTGGTCTCCTTGTGATATGAGCTAATGGCCCTGCGCTGGCATCTGGCTGCTGTGTGTACATGAAGCTCATTAAAACGTCACTGCTGTAACCTCCCAGGAGGGGATGGAGGGAGGCGGTGACACACAGGGGAGGTGCACGTCACACTTCAGTGGCTGCCGCATCAAATTAGAGCCACTTCCTCCTGCAGAGGAGGCCTTCGATTTTGGTCAAACTGCAGTTCCTGTGGCGACAACTTAGATTTTGGTCAATTCAGTTTGATGGAAGTTGACTCAGTTACTTATTATGGATTAGCTCGTTGCAGACAGTTTTTTTAAATATATATATATATTTTTTGTGCCAAACCCGGAAGACTGTTTCGATATAAAGATATACTTGAATATTGTTGTGTAGACTAAAATGATACATCAAGGCTTCTAACTGTATAAATAACTTTAAAAAAATAAATAAATCAGAAGAGCCAGGCAGCTCAGCTAATTCACTTACTTATCTTGTGAAGGTTAAACACATATTTGAAAGGAGAAAATACAAGAAGAGTCAAGTTTGTTCTTTTTGTGCCTCTTATTCAAATATAGATTAACTAACAGGCTTTGTTTGCAGACATCATGAAGTCGCATCATCAGGAGCTCAAAAAGCACTTTTTAAAATCTCTCCATCTTATTATTTTCGACGTGGTAAATTGTAAATTGACTGCACTTATATGGCGCTTTCCAGCACCTTCACAATAGCCCAAAGTGCCTAACATTGGCCTCTCATTCACCCATGCACACACACATTCATACCCACCAACATATATGTCTGCATGCGTCTGGTCGTGTGACATGTGCCTCATCACAGGCAGCTTTCTGCCAGTGTGCAGTGTGAAAAGCTTCTATGAGGGGGCTTTAAAGCGCTCACGTGGATTAACCCCTCCCTTCCAAAATTAGCATGTTAATGTATGTAAGACACATCAACAGTGTGTAAAAAAAAGAAGATGGAAAATGTAAATACAGAGGAGGGTAGGAGGCTGATGATAGAGGAAAGGAACAGATGGATAGTGGACAGGAGAAGAACGGCAAAACAAAAGGAGGGTGGCAGCCTGTTGGTGTAATTTAAAATACATACATATGAATGGGAGGGAAAAGGCTGATCTCTGACGGAGAGAACGCTGCTGAAAGAGATGGATGGCATTAAAATGAGGTGAGGGTGATGGACGACACGGAGACCGAACCTGCTGCCTAAAATAAAGTGTTAACATGATTCATGGCGGCGCGCCAGAGGAAGAGCGCTGCCGAGCTCAGGTTCACGTTCAAGATTCATCACAGGTTTTCTCAGCTAATTCACTACCACCGGCCCTTCTTTCTTCTCATCACAGTGAGTGCAGGCCAGAAGATTTTTGACCAGGGGGCCGGGGGGAAAAATAAAGAAAAGAGTTTGCCTCGCTGAGCAGCTTTCACGTCCGTGGAGACGAAGGTCCTGCAAGATTAAAGGGATTATGGTATTTTTCTCTGAGTAGTGTTGGGGTTTTAGAAATCTCCTTTTCTCTCCTAATCTTGTTGGTTTTCTTAAAAGGAAGCACAAAATAAAAGTGCTCAACCCAATTTGCTGGTGAAAGGGTTGGGCAGAATCCATGACGGGAGGTTTCAAAGTGATGAAAAACAATGTTTCACCAAGAGCAGAGAAGAAATCCTTGATATCAATAACATGTAAAACTGTTTGAAAACGATAATGTCACTTTCTTCCAACGATGAAAATGTTATGCAGGGTTTTCTTGACCAAGAGATATTGTATATTTAGCGAGAAAAACTAAAGGTGACTTCAATTATTCATTATTTATAAAGGTGTGAAATTGCTGATTGAATTGAAGTCTTTTCAGCCCCAGGAAATCACCTTCAGTGGTAAGTACACAGGTCTAGATCCTCCTGGCTAAGTGTTACTCCAATTAAAGTGAAAGTGGCCAAGTTAAACTATGATCCGAAACACTTTTAATTGCACCTGCCAGTGGCAGGAAAAAGGAAACAAAGATAAAATGAAGATTAAATGAACGGAGGCTGAACAGGTGAAAATGATTTTCAATCACAGGAGACGTTTACAATTTGATTTAGAAGTTTTCAAGCCTGAGGAAATATTCATGTGAAAACTTCAAGGTAACGGAGCCCAGCTTGTCCCCAGTTGATGACAATGAGTGATACTGCAGTGTTGTTTCGTGTGTAATGTTTTGTGTTCAAGGGCTTTATTGAGTCTCAACAGACCCAGAAACCTCAGAATCCTCTTTCGAAACAGAAAATTTGAAGTTATTTCTTCTTCACTTCTTGAAAGTGGGAACATTTTGGTCGCTGTTCACTTTTTCTCAAAGCTTTGTCACATTGTAGCTATGCGGAGTTTCAGTTCAGCAGAATGAAGCGTAAGGTCGTGTTGCGCTCAGTGTTACTGCGTCTGCGCGGACGGATTTGAATCCGGACAAAAGAATTGAAGGGGAACAGAAGTCCGTCAGTGAGACCTCACAGAGATAGAGTGTGTGTGTGTGTGTGTGTGTTTCAAGAGGACAGTGAGGCGTTTCCTCACCAGACGTCTGAAGCCACATGAATAATTTAACACTGACTGACTGACTGAGTCGCTGGCGTCTCAGTGCCTTTTCAGGTCCTGCCAACTCGTCCACCTTTGAAAGACGGCCGAAAGACAAATGGACAATGATGCGGCGCAAGAAGCGGGGACGTTTTTCATGATTTTCTCTGTGACTAATGAACGGCACGCGACAAATAAGTCAGACGGATGGTTGCGAGGCGGCCGAGGCATCCATTAGGCGGAGAGGGAGCTCCAGCGCTGCTAATCAAGTTTTACCGCAACGTAATGAAGAGTCTCGTTAGAGCAGGACGGGGCCAATAGGAATGTCCGACGCTGACGGTCTGAGGAATCGACTCGGACAGAAAAGCCAGACAGATGATGCGCTGTGCTGCGGCATGTGTGTGTGTGTGTGTGGGGGGAGGAGGGGGGGGTTAATAGAAATGTTTGAGAGATTTAAATAAAAAGTGACGGGTGATGCAGGCCGGCTGCCTGTCACAGTGAGATTATTGATTGAACAAAGACAAACGCACTCCCAACCCCGCCGCCGTGCGCCGAGCGGCTGATGGATCTCCTCAGGTGCACATGTTTCATGTTGTCGTCGGAGGCTGTTTTGAAAGCAGCCCAGCAGGCCTGCACTTTCTGTTTTTTTTTTAGTCTTTTTCTTTTTTTGTCAATGGACTTTAATCTATCAGTGTTGTCAGAGAGCTCCTCCCGGGACAGGAAGTCGGCCTTATGCCAAAACATGCCATTTCCTGTGTGTCTCACATTTTCTTAAACACAATGCCATTTTAAGAGTTGAAATTCTCTAAACGGCTGCGAAAATAGCACCGTGGCCTGATGGCGGCAGATGTTCCCAATACTGAAGAATGTCAAACAATAAATAGATATATCATTCGCATCTCATCTCGGAATCTGGAAATGCATCTGCAGGGTAGTGAAAAAACAAGCAAGGAAATGGAACAAATTCTATCTATTTTTTTTATTCTTACAGTTTTAAGCCCAACATTTTCACATTATCAGCCGGGACAGGAAGCGGGCGTCGTGTGTCTCCTCCTGCATCCCGATCTGAGTGAAGAACACACAACGCTGACAAATGCTGCAACTGCTCAGCTTGTTGGTCTTCGCCAGGTCTTTGCATTCCACATGGTTTGTGTGTGTGTGTGTGTCCTCTTGGCAGCAGATGGAAAAACAATGTGTTGATGCACTTGCAAAGCTAAATGCAGCCATAATGATCCTGGAGGGGGGACGGGGGGCTGCAGTGGAGCTATGGCGAACAAAGATGCCTTCTGTCAGCCTCCCGTTTCCTCAGAGCAAACTTCTGCTTTCCGCAGCACCTTCTCCTTGCTGCTCCTAATAAATTCATATATGATAAAAAAATAATTTACCGTGTGTTTTTCGACCATATGTGAGCTTGTGTTCATTTACACCATCCGCTGGAGTCCGATCAGCAGGGAAACCATCTCCCAAGGGCTGCAGGAGAAAATAAGAGGGTTTTTCCTGTCTACTCACCCAACTGTTGGACCAACACTTTAAAAGCATGAAATTTCTTCAAAGTTTACAGTCCGACTGGGGCCCGCGGTTGTTACCAGACGGATCTGTGGTAACACAAGGTCTCCGCAGGATTTCTTCATGTCGTTTCTCCCTTTTCAAATCCCGTCTGGTTGAGTTTGCCCGTCTGGGTTCCAGACTTTGTTCTGCAGAGAAAAGCCCCAAACAGGATTTCCACTTTCCCGCCAAGAGTCGATTGGATTCGGTGACAATAGACGGCGTGAGCTCATTCATTCTCATTATGGCCCCTCGGTCAAGGACTGCAGCTTGCTGCAGGATGCATTAAGGAATTAACAGGTCCCGGCATGAATAAAGCTCCCTGGACAGAGAGATGAAGAGCAGTGGAAGGTTTTTTCTTTCATTTTTTATTTTTTTGGCGGTGACCTCATCTCCTAACCCGATGACTGCACTGGGATTCTGTCCTAAAGAGATTCATGCCGAATAAAAGTGGGGAGTTGACCTCAGCACTTCACCAGATTAATACGAGTTCCCACTGGTGCTGTGAGTGTTGTGTGTGTCTGTGCATGCTTTGTGTGTGTGTGTGTGTGTGTGTGTGTGTGTACCACAGGACAGGTAGCTGATTTGATTGGGTCACTGGTGCGAAAGCAGCTGCTGACTGCAGAGCATCTGTCCATGTTAATGCTAACATTTCCCAGCAGAGACACCTCGGCCGGCGTCCACAAGGAGAGAAGACAGATTGTTTGTCCGGCAGCTTGTTACTTGAGCGTGACATCTTACGACACCACAGGTCCGTCTATTTGTTTTCTTTGCATTGATTCTCTCGCGAATATGGTTTTTCTTGCGCATTGCGTCCGTACACGCTGAGGCATGGAGGACGGCACAGGGGGAGGCCGTCTTGGCGTGATCTGTACCACAGCCGCTCAGGGAAGCCTCCGGGTTTTTCCCCCGGCTGTTGACTGTGCGTCAGGGGCCGAGGTGGCAGTGAAATATGAATCAAACAATGAATGTTGCCGAGAAGAGGAGAAGAAAAAACACATTTTCTCACTTTGGCAGTTCGCTCTGAATGTCAATTTATTGGTAAGCATGAAGAAACAATGCAAACACACACACACACACACACACACACACACTGAAGAAGGCAAAACTCATGCTTTGCCCATCACTGCCCAGCTTTGATTAACTTCCCTGACCTCTGACTTGGTTGCTGCGTAGCGCTGAGTCGTTCTCGTGGAAGAACAAGATGTAATAATAATAATTAACCAACACTTCCTGTGAGTAGCTGCTCCTCCTCCTCCTCCCCTGCCCGTCCACGTATTGGGTTACTAATGGCTTTTTATCCACTGATGTATGAGGCAGTGGCAGCAGTCATCCACGGAGTGGCCAGACATTAATATTTACTCAAGGGGGGGTCAAGACAGAATGGATCAGGCCGTCTTCAATAAAACATGCCACCGCCAAAGTGACCCCTCCCTTTTTCTACCTCCTCCAGCGCCGTCATAACCCCGGATAGATTTACTGCCGGGCAGCCTTTTATTAATCTTGGTCCGGTTTTCCGCAGGTCTGCGCCTCTGTCATGGGAGTTTAATGGGAGCGGTGTAATCCACTTCATGCCAGTGTGCGGGGGGATAAATCAATGGACAATAAACTGCTGGTTTGGTCACTTTGTGGGCTGAAACATTACTGTAAAACGTGATCAATGGAGCGCGTCGGAGAGTAAAAGCTTTTAGGCCGAAAAGCTGCAGATCGGAGTTTTACAATGCATGCTTTTAGCCTTAATATGAGTGTGATGTGGGGTTTGGGGATGCACCATTATCTAAATGTCACTCTGTAGGGCCGGTGGTGAAGCGGGTCACGGACGTGTTGCCATTGATTTGTACCTGATTTAACAGTAGAGGGGGCCGGCGGACAAGCAAAGTGGCTAAACAAAACATACCAATCAGCTCACGGCCACTTTGGCCACTTTGGCCACTTTGGCTCCGAGAAATCAGCGAAATAATGATTTTCAGCTGCTTACACAGAGGCGGAGTAATATCTTTCCTTTCAGTGCAGATGTTGCAAACCACATACAGAGGACGGAAGGGGAAAAAAGTAAGAATTTCTCCATGAAATATGAGTATGTCCCTGTGGCTGTCTTAGCAGAAAAAGAAGAAGGGTTAAGTTGGGTCAATTGCACTTATTCTTGCGATCTTGAAGATGTTTCGCCTTTCGGTTCTTTCACTTCTTTCTGTTTTAAGAACTGAAGAAGCCTTTTGGATGAGAGGCGAAACATCTTCAAGATCAAGTCCATTTGCAACAACTAAACCCTTCTCCTTCAACCTTGATAAAGGTGACAAAGATGAGAAAAACAGGAGGAGGAACAACACATTAGCACAGTAGCTCTGATTACTTCAGCGCTGAAGAGACATTCTTTGATGCTGCTTTTATTAGTTGACCACGCTGCATGACCAACTTCAGTGAGTCTGGGGTCTTAAAGAGAGAACCGTCTATTTTGCAGGCTTCAGAATGTCTTTGGGAGGAATGGGGGCATCAGTCAGGCTCGATTCAATTATTTGATTAGGAGCTTTTTACTTGAATAGAAGAGCAAAGGTGGTCCAGAAATTACTCAAAAAATGGGTCTGGGGTCCGGATAACCTTCAGTGAATAACAAATTCTCTTATCGGCAGCTCACATGGAATCTTATGAAAATTGCACTAGACTTTCTTTTTTATTCTTATCAAGGTTGAAAACCTAGTTTATTTAGAACAATTACATTATTTTTATTTTTTTTATCAGAAGGCCTGCACTCTGTTGTTTGGTTGAGCCTGTTATTGATTTGAATTGGATTAAACCAACTTCAAATTGAAGGACAACACAAGAAGCTTGAAATAGACCGTACAGTACGTAGGAGGAGCAGCAAAACTGAGCAGCAGAAGATGAGATGATTTCTCAGAGCAGGATTAGGGAGAAGTAAGGTGGCGACTTTTTTCCTGCCATACGTTTTAATTGAACTTTGGACCAACAGAGACTATAAATCCGTTGAAAAGTGGTGTGGAGAAGAGAGACAGTCAGACATGGAACATAAACAGCCTGTTTAAAAAGAGAAATGGTTATTTATTTGCTGTCATTGCAGTGGTTCGGGTATTTTCCTTGCGCTAATTGATTTTAGGTTGGTTCCTAAGATGTGGTTGAGTAGTCTTTTGTCCACTGCATCAGTTGTTTTCTGCTCTCAATTAGTGGAATCAAGCAAAACAAAGCTCATCCCTTTGGTTTTCCTTCTGAAAACCCAAAATGATTTCCCTCGTTGTCGCCCAGCTGGCACATGCAGTGGCCAGGGAATTTTAAATGTCAGCCAGCGGGGGAGGAACGCAATGAAATTAATCTCCAGAAAGGCGAAAACACGTGTAAATGCCTGGGCAGGAACAAAAAAAAAAAAAAAAAAAAGGTGCAGGGTGAAGGACCTCTTATGGCGTTGACTTCGACTGCTTTCTGGGATCACTGCGTCGCCTTGTACGGATGAGGCAGCTGATCCGTGAACAGCCTTGTTATTTTGCAGTCTATTGGCTCTTACATTCACAGAGCAGAGCTAAAAAAAAAAAAAAAAAAGTGGATTTTTTTTTTTTCTGTTTTGTTTTATGCATTTAGTGTCGCCGAAGCTGCACTGGTTTGAGCTTAGCACAACGCAGCTTCAAATCAAAAAAGGGAGAAAAAAAAAAAAAGCGATGATGGTGCAGCAGGGGGCCGTGGGCTGTGAGTTTTAATGGAGGTTTGATTGCTGAAGGTGAACAAAAGCTTTAATTACTGGAAACATTTTCTATATTTAGTTCAGAACCTTTACCCACCACCCAGCAGTCTGGGATTGAGTGCCTGGCCTGATGCAAGACTTTGCTTCAACCTAATGTCATTGCCACTTTCTTTTTGTTCGTCCATATCGGGTTCATATACAAGAGTCACCGAGAAGATAGCACGGTTGTTTTTCAGTGTTAAAATGTTGTAATGAACATCTCAGTTCAGCTTGCAATGTTTTGTCTGCAAACCCCAGCAACCCTGAGTGCAGGAGGAAGCGGGTATAGAAAATGGATAGATGGATGGATGGAAGTGGGGGAAAAAAATGTTTTTTTTTGTATTGTATTGTAGCAGTCTTCCCATTTGGCTGAACAAGAGTTTCAGTTTCTTTGCAGATAGACATGCAGCAGCCAAGGACGCATGAGGGAGGAAAAGTGGGGGAGTCGCGGGGTCTTGCCACTCTGCCTCAGAGTCAAAGCTTTCAATTCTGACCTTGGAGAACGGCGAGGGAGGGGCGGCGGGGGTGAGGACCATTAGATCACTCTCATTTTGCCCCTCCTCCTTTTCTTCGCTTCACCTCCTCATTTCTCTATCTGGGCTTTATTAAGAATTAAAGCCTCTAAAAGTACATGAAAAATTCATCTTCCATCCTTACAGCCTTTGATTCAAGATCACAGGCAGTTAAATTGGGAAATGTAATAGGAGACACAATCAAACAATGAGTCATATTGATGAATATGAACCTGCTATTTCTGTGTAAATACTGAGAGAGCTATTTAAAGACACATAGGTTGTGGGGGGAAACTAACAATGAATAATTATGTAGATTTTAAATTAGAATTACCAAATAAATACATAAATGAGTATTAGGGGTACGTATTATGTATCTCCATTAGCTTCTCAGAAAAGACAGAAATCCATCCTTTCTTTCTTTGTGATGTCACAAAGGACGCCAACACCTCTCTAATGCATCTTCCAATGTCCATAGCCAGGTATTGCTTCCACCCTCTGAGGCGACGTGTTTATAACCTCTTCCAGAAGATCTAATAAAGCGCCTATTTCATTAGCAGGCCGCAGAAGGAGATTCCAATAGGCTCAGAGCAGGAGGTCCAGGGCTGATAGACCGTAAAATCTGAAGAATGAAGTATTGGCACAGTTTGACAACAACGCTTCCAGACTCGGGCAACACGTGGTGGAGTTTGCATGTTCTCCCTGTTTCTGTGTGGGTTCTCTCCAGGTTCTCCGCATTCCTCTCACACTCCAAAAACATGCATGGAAGGTGAATTGGAAACTCTAAATTGTCCGTAGCTGTGTATGTGAGTGCGAATGGATGTTTGTCTCTATGTGGCCCTGCAATGAACTGGATGCTTGTCCAGGGTGTCACCCTGGCTTTGCCCTATGGCAGCTGGGAGAGGCTCCAGCAGACCCCTGTGTCCCTGAGCTCAAGAAGAAAGGTGAAGAAACGTGTATTGAAAATGGATGGACGGGATTCCAGACTAAGTAGAGAAACTGAACTTTCGAATGCCAAACTCGGTCGAAATTGTCGTAAAGTTGTGAGTCGTTCAGAGTTTTGCCAGAGGGTAGCAGCAGAGCGCAAACGCTGTTTTTGAAACCAACGAAGAAGAGAAGTTGACAAGCAAACATGGCGGAACGGGAGAAAGCAGCGTCTGATGCCAGCGGCGAGCCGGCCGCAAACAGCTGCTATCCAGACCCTTCTGACCTACCGACACCAGCCCACGATGAAAACGGGAAAAGTTCGTCGTCACAGTTCTCCTCGGACCTGAAGAGCGTCCTGGTTACCAGCGTGCTGAACTTAGAGCAGCTGGATGTTGACCTGTACAGGTAGAGCTGGCGGGCTAACCGAGTAGTCGCCTCTGTTTGCACGGCAGGTGCTCCTATGTGTCACTGTGTGTCAATTTTGAACAACAACATGTAAGATTTTCATTTATGTTTTTATCTCGGTTACCGAGTACACAGTGCACGTCAATGTGTTTAACACACCTTTACAATACACAACAGTATACTCATGTAGACTGAGATACTTGAACTACACAGCATCTGTTTCGGGGTCTCAACAATATTAGCTGTTAAATGAGTTCAGATGTGTGTTGAAGGGCCTTAAGCATCAAGGGTATTGTCGTTCTCATCATTAAAAAGGGAGATTGTTTCACACAACACATTTAATTATTGAAAGAAAAGAAGGGGCAGCATTTGTTGACTTTTCCTGAACAGCTCTCCATAAAACAGGTCTGTTGAGTTTATTTAAATACATAAAAGATGGGACACAACCAGACAAATACTATGCCTCATCTCTTTCAAGCCTGTCGAATTCGATTAAAGTAAAGTATTTACATATTAGTGATTTGGCCATAACGTGATAAATTTGCAATTAAAAAATGGAGCTCAATAAACCAATGAAATTGGTGTAAAAGATTCAAATGTACTGATCAGTCATATTTTAACAGCTAATCCACATATTTGTTTTTTCACCAGAGGAACTCACCACTGGGTGCCTCGCAGTCAGCGTTTGTTTGGGGGTCAGATTGTGGGTCAGGCGCTGGTGGCTGCAGCCAAATCTGTCAGCGACAGTCTTTTTGCACATTCTCTTCACTGCTACTTTGTACGAGCAGGTAAGATGCAGCATCACTCGGCTGCTTTTGTGAAAGTCTGGCCGCCTTTTGACCTTTCACCATCCGTCTTCAGGAGATCCTAAGGTTCCAGTTCTGTACCAGGTGGAACGTACAAGAGACGGCCGCAGTTTCAGCGTGCGCTCAGTGAAGGCCATCCAGCACGGACAGCCCATACTCATTTGCCAAGCCTCCTTTCACATGCAACAGGAGAGCCCCCTGCAGCACCAGTTCACCATGCCAGTGGTCCCACCACCGGAGGACCTCCTCACCGTAGAAGAGATCATTCATCTTTATCTCAGGTAAGAAAAAAAAGAAGAGAGAGGAGGACGGCCTTCAGTCACAGAACAAATCCCAGTAAGAACTAAGAGTCCAAGGCCGCCCTCTGGTGGTACAAGCTTAGGACTGCAAGGGAAACCTTAACTATTTGAATCTGCCCTCGTCACTAAAACTGTGTTTGCAGAACTTACGATAGAACTGTATTTGTTTGAAGACTGCAGTTGTGTGATGGTTGTAACACAAAAGATTTAAATTTGGCTTGGTTAACGTTTTTTATATTGGTAATAACTTAACATACTGCCCATAAATACATTGATAAAAGTGTATACTCGCATTACAATAAAAGTCATTTTGTTTTACTGCCCTTAGAACGATTCTCATATATGTTAGAATATACATGGAGCAAAGGTCTTGCTCCTAGTTAGCTGCAATCTTGTGCCACCATTTTCTCAAGGAAAGGAAGGCAGCACAGCAGTGCCCTGAATACAAATCGTGCTGTCAGACGGGCTTCCTTAAACATTTTACACATTGGACCTTTAAAGTAAAAATTTAAGCCTCATGTCAGAGTGGGCACTCTTCCCAAACAGTGTCGTTGCTGGGTCAGTTCGCCACATGAGAGATGACTGTTTTTTCCCCCCTCTGGGTATCTTTCAGTAAAGCTGACCTAGCAGAAAATGCTAAACAAGGTCTTAACAAACTGCTGGCCAACGAGGTCCCCATAGAGATAAAGCCGGTGAACCCGCCACACTTCTACAGAATAACTGCTGCTGAGCCAAGGAAGCTGTTCTGGGTGCGAGCGCGAGGACACATCGGTAATATGGATTGAGCAGACCGTTACACTGCCCATCTCGTACACATTTCCTTTTGCATCAAATAACTTCTCAAACTTTGTGTGTGTGTGTAGGTGAAGGCAACATGAAGCTGCACTGCTGCGTAGCGGCTTATGTGTCAGATTATGCATTCCTGGGCACCGCACTGTTGCCGTACCCCAACTACAGGGCCAAGTTCTCAGCCTCCTTGGACCACGCCATGTGGTTCCACAGCACTTTCCGCAGCGACGAGTGGATGCTGTACGAGTGTGAAAGCCCCTGGGCAGGTCCGTGTCTTTCACCCCCACCCCGTGTCAAAATTCCACCAGTCTGTGTTACAAAGCAGAGTTTTGGTTGCATAATTCATGGCAGAGGAGGACTGATGCGTTGCCCGTGTTGTGTCCCACAGGGGGAAGCAGAGGGCTGGTTCAAGGGCGCCTGTGGAGGAGAGACGGAGCGCTGGCAGCCTCCTGTTCTCAGGAGGGAGTCCTCAGAGTGAAACCCGTGGCAGAGCCCAGCAAGCTATAAGCACATTCCTGAGATTGTCCTTATCTGTATTTTTCTAATTACATGCATTTCACTTAATTTATGGAAATGTAATATATTAAATGTACCAAGTTTGAATAGTATTTACTTTAAAATGTTTTTATTAAAAAAAAACAACCTAATATTTATATATTGATGCTCATATGCAGTTGGTGGTCATGTGTTGGAGAACTCTGTAGGGCTGAGCAGTTGTCAGGGATGAAGCTATTGATCAGACTGATCGACTGCGACATCTGCAGCAAACGGTGGTAATCCAGAAAATAGGATTAAAACTGCACCACAGTCATCTACCAGCCAGCAATGATCAGGATGACGTCTACATTATCCATAAGGACAAGACTAGATATCTTAAAAACAACCTCAGTGAACGGAAACATGTTTTCAAGGCACAGTTTCCACCGTTAACTGCAACATTTAATACATCATTGCCGTACATATTAAAAATCTGCCTTGGTATGCGGGATATGTCATGGAAGCTTTTCAAGCAGGGTGAGTTCTTGCGTTAACAGTCCCCTTTTTTTTAACACATTCATGCTAGCTGTCCTGGTGAATGAGATCCTGGGCTTTTTGAAGGTTGTGGTCGACGGCTCCCTCTAAGAACTGAACCCAGGTCAGCTGAGATTCTCCACAAACATGGCTGGACCTGTGCAGGATCATTGACAGACAGTTAAAAAAATGGGGGAACACTTTCGACCTTTGAAAGAAACTGGGAACACATGAAGGGATGAAGTTTCTGTCAGGATGGAACTTTGAATGGGATGTTTGAGGGCGTGGCACAATGATCAAGGTGATTATACTGGTTTTCTATCTTTCCACTGAAATATTAGGAGTCTTTCATTTGCCAGTTATTACATATGCAGCTCCTTAAAGTTTAAAGAAGCAACCAGAACAGGAGACATATCTGGGAAAATGTTTTGGACAAAATAAAGTAACAGTGGCTCGCTCTTACCTGATGATCCCCAGAATCTTCTTTAACAGCACTGCCAGTTTAGAAACCTGTAAAACATTAGGATGCAATCCTTTTAATTTCATACTTACTCATTATTTGTGTAAAAGTTTCAATTTTCTGTTTGTTTAGAAAAGTTTTGCATAGCAGAAAAAGGGTTGCTTGGAAATTGTCATGGGAAAAAGCTCAAACTGCTGCAGTTTCACTGGAAAAAAAACAACAACTCAATAGTCAAGGGGGAAGCTTGAAAACAGTTTCACAGACACAACACGACCAACAGTGACGGATCTTTTCCTGGCAGCCTTTCTCTCTCTTGCACAAGTTAAAGGTCAAAGTCAGTTAAAGGGACAGAATCAATTTTCCTTTTTTTTTTTTTTAATGTAAAAGCATGAACCAGAATCAGACATGCGGTGTACTATGCTCACACACTATCCATCCGTTCCACTGTAATGGTGCTGTGTAAATGTCCACGAACCATAATGATGTCAAAGTGAGGCTGACCCTTGGCTAGTCAAACAAAGTGGACCTGTCAGACAAATCTCTCAAAGTTTTAGGCGACAGGTGCAATATTTGCATTTCAGTAATGGAGCATTTAATCGCAGTTTAATGGACAGCTGCGCAAATTGCATTCAGGTCAAGGGTTTGTGAATGTCACTGCTGAAATAGTCTGGTGTCTGTTTTCATCATGAGTGATGGTTTGTTTGCATCTTACATTGCTGTCTACGCCGCTGTAGTCCATGGGCGGGTAGAGGCACAGTGCCAGATCATCCACACTGAAGACAGACAGCAAGATTTGTTTACATGAACAAGTTTAATCCCATAACAAAAGACTGTTCATGCTATTATAGAAATATGTAAACGGAAAACGGCACAATTGGTGTTTGTTGTAATTTCCTCATGAGGAAAAGTTTTTGTACATCTATTTTGATTTGATTTGATTTTGATTTGAATACTTTATTTCGATCATGTAAATTATAACAAAAAAAACATGACCGAAAAGGAGTAGGAAGAAGTACAAACTTATTTAATCCTACCCCTTAAAATATATTTTTCACAACACGACAATATTCTTCAGTATTTTCAGCTTAAAGCGTAAGTAAATTTTAAAGACCTCAAACATCTCTCCAATATGTGCGTGCGCGCGTGTTTGTGTGTTCATTCCTACCCTGGACTGATTTCTTTGCTGATGTCGGCCAGGTCATCGAGCTGAGCCACATTCTGAGGTGTGCTGACATCGCCGTTAGATCTGACCGCTGCTGACAGCTTCCTGAGGCACGCCGCAGACGCCTTCATCAACCCCTGGCACGGGCCAATCACAAGCCGGTCCCGCTCTGACCAGTAAGTGTCCTGGTTGTCTCGGGGCTCATCTCCTTCCTCGTGACCGTCCAGGATGTCGCTGAAGGGGTCTTGGACTTCGGCTAATGCCTGAGAAGAATGTTGGTATTCACTGTTGTTAGCGAATAATTAGCAGCTATGTAACGCATAACACGCTTCCTAGTTCCAATACGATCAGCGCTATATACCTGTTCCATTTCCTCTATTGCATCCTTCACAATTCCAGTCTCAGCAGACAGAAGCACTAACACAGCGCCCTTGTTATCTGCAGAAAAGACACATTCATTAATTAAACAGCCTGAAGAACAAACTAATAAGCTAAAAAAAAAATTTGAACAATAATGACTTTCTTCAGATGTGCTTTAGTGGCAGATATAGCTAAACTCTCGAAACCATTTGCAATCCAAACCTCGTGAGAAAAACGAGTCCTTTGAAAATTACTGTAAAAAAAAAAACAACAAAAACCAAACACCTCCAAATATTTTTGAAACTGACCTCGTGGCAACTGGGCAAACTGGTCACAGGCAGCCCACACGCCTCCTGTTGAAGTTAACTGTTCCTGGTTTAGACTAGAGGTGAGCCAAGAAAACGAAAGAAGAAAATTTAGACAAAATTACTATTTACTTGTAATCGTTATACATTTTTAATCTTAAAATGGTGAAAACTACTACTAAATACAACATTAAATCATTAGCATCTCTAGAGTGTTGAATAAAGAGATAGATAATATTAAATTGGTTAAAACTGTCAAAAACTGACCCTGGCTCTTAGGGAGAGACTGTGTCTCATGTGTTTGGCTGAAGGTATTTTGAAAATGAGCAGCACGCACCTCTGTAGCGGAGAGCTCAGTATAACCTCCAGCAGCTGTGCGACTCCATCCAGAACTTCCACTGTTGCAGCTCGGACCTGTCGTCGCATACTGACACCTGACACACACAGGAGAAGTGGAAAGAAGGAGCTATTACTGACAGGTATTGCTTGTTCTGACTACCACATTAAATGTTAAATTAATTTAAATCCCCATCATGAAACTAATCCAATTGGATTTACCATGGCTCTTTGGAAGCCAGTAATACACAGTTGTCAGGGTCAGCACACTCTTGAGGATGAAGTCTGCTAGCTTCTCAACATCCTGCAAGCAGAGTGGTGCAAAGAGAAACTGAACATGTAACAAAATAGAAACGTTTGATTGGGCTTCATCAGCTTTTAAATGAACCTCAACTGGTCCAACATAAACTCAGTACATTGTCTTTCTAATAGTCAAACCTGTTGTGAGGGCAGCGGGGGTTTGGAGAAAGCCAAGCTGAGTTTGGTGGCTTCCTGTGACACTGCTTTTACTGCCTGGTCTGAGGAAAGACAACAACGACAATAACTACATCAGAAATTAACTTTAAATTTTAGAGCAATGTCTACAAACAACAAATACTTGTTTTTAATTGATTGGGGATAGATTTATTTGTTATTACTTTGTGCAGCGCAAATGGACATGTTTGAGACATTTAGACTGATGAGATGAGAAATTGTCGTGTATTCACTCCTCTAATAGAGACCCACAAGGTTACGGTACTCAACTCAGAGTGTCCCAGAAGTTTGAGAGGTTGAACGCTCCGTCCGACTCATTGGACTCTCCATCTGATGTTGGATAAAAACAAAGAAACAATTAAGGCATTTATTGTTTTTCACATTCTGAACCCACAGATTATGCACTTACAGCCATATCTTGTGACACCACTGTGGCATTAATATAATTATTACATTATTATTGTAATTTTGGCAGAATGGCATTTAGATCAACTTAGGTGTATATTTTTTTTAAAATTTTGTTCAGAATAAGTTATCAAACAGTAATGCAATATTTGCAATACTTGCAATATTATATTCTGTAAAATAATAAGACATCCTTAAACTTTCGGTTCGGTTGTCGCAGAATACTTGCAAATGACGGTCATGGCAGCGATAATACTAAGATCGTGTTCAAAATCAACTACAATCGTTTCATATCCAAAACAGCACACGAACTACTAATATTTAAACCTACGATGCCAAGTAAACTTGAGCTGTCATTAATGTCGCTAATTAACTTCAGCTGTCTAGAACGTTCTCATAGGCCGGTCTAAGATACAGCGCTTCCTCGCATTTTAGCAAACAGTCATAGCTAATATAAACATTAGCATAAAATATAAACAGTACGCATTTAAAACAGGGGGAGGGGAAGTTTGAGAAGAAAACGAACGTTAGCTTAAGCGTTGCATTTAGCTAGCTAGCTTCTCTGAGGCTAGAGTGAGTTGTGTTGCTTTCTTAAAGAAAAGAAAAATCATCGAATTATTTACCTTTTACTCGGTCCCGAACCGACTGAATGGAGTTCAGAACGTTTCGTAAAGGCAAGAAAATGTTTCCAGCACTCATTGTCAACAAAACGTTCAGAGAACAGTTGTAACGTTCACATTTCTAAAACGACACAGACGTGCATGTGTTGTGGAACTATAGACAAGAGAGCGATGTTTGACCGGGGACAATTATCACTGACACACCTAGAAGTTATGGAACTACAGTCGGGTCCCGGTGGGACGGTATTACAGACTTATAACTGCAGTAACAGTCCTTCTATGTCTTCCTTCAATACAAACAATGCGACGACCATAAAAGATCTGGGGTTATTCGCGAGTGCTCAGAAAGTCATCTCAGTACAGCCTGTTAAATTAAGATTATTTTGACACGTTTGGTCGACGTTCTGTACTTGAAAGTCAGTATATATAATCTCGAATCAAAGCCACACTAGTCGAACTTTAGGAATTTGATTCTTTCTAGAGCAATACGCCCAAGTTTTTATTTTTTTTTGTCATGCCAAGGGATGGGATAAATTAAGCCGTATCCTACACCAGTACGTGTACCCCTTCCAAACAGTTCATGAAAGAGCACCTTTTCTCTCTCCACTAGATGTCACTGCAGTGCCTTGAAGCCTCACTATTTAACCCTCCAGACGCTATTAAATTAGATGTGACCAGGAATGCAGTTCCAGACTGAAAATTGATTATACCGAGTTCTATTACTGTGTGAATAACTGCATTAGTCATAATGGCAAAGTACTATGACGTGTCATACTGATCGTTCTGGGGCTCCAACAATTAGAAGAATTTGAACCCTCTAAAACCTTAAATTATTGAAATATTTCAAAAAGTGATAAAATTCATCAAATTTACCAAAGAGTTCCACAGACATGTTCTCATCAGTAGTAAGCTGCTCATCGTCCAACATCTCCTTATTACCAGTGACCCGAATGTCTTCCTCAGCAGTGACAGTATTAGGCTGACAAACCCAGATGATTTCATGGCCTGGAAAATTAAAGGCTGCCACTGTCTGTTGGCCTCTTAAACTTTTCCTTTTACTCATGTCTTTTTTTCTTTCGTCCAAGTACACACAGACAAAAATTGCAAGTACGAATAACTTCAGTGACATGAAAATGTCTAGACTTTTCAAACAAAAAGAGTTCGGTCTGCGTTTCAAAATGATAACTTCCCTTAGTTTAAGTGCACAGGATTCATTCTGTCTTTCTCTTGATAATCAAGCAGTCTAGACATTGTACAAATCTGTTTTCTTTGTCGCGCTTCAGTCCCTCGACTGAAGCCGGTGTTTGGGTGTGGGTGTGGGTGTGTGAAGGAGGGAGGCACTTCAGCCTTTCTTTGTTCGCTTCTTTACTCCCTTGCTCCCTATTTGTCTCCTTCAGTCGGTGTATTTTACGCCTCAGACAGATTTTCCTCTCAAACCAAACACTCTGAGGATTTATGAGAGGAAAAAAAGGAAAATCATTTTATCCTCCCCCTTCCTCTCCCCCCCTCCATCCACTCTGTCTCATTTCCTTCTGAGCCTCTTTTTTCTCTGTTCCCTCCATCTCTCTCTCTCTCTCTCTCTCTCTCTCTCTCTCTCTCTCTCTCTCTCTCTCTCTCTCTCTCTCTCTCTCTCTCTCTCTCCCTCTCAGGTGTGATCTGTGCGGGGAGTTTCTGTCTAGACAACCGATTATACTGAATAATGAGAGTGAGGGAGGGGAGGGCAGAGCGAGAGCGATGTAAGAGGGAGAGAGAGGAGAGGGTGGCAGGGAAAAAAAACAGGAGGGAAAACAATAAGCAATGGATTAGAGATGAGAGAAGGAAAGAGCGAAAGGGAAAGGGGAGAGGAAAAGAAATGAAGGGATGACAAAAGTGAAATGGAGCAGCCAGGAGAGAAAGGGGGAAGAAAGTAAGACAGACAGAATAAAGGAAGGAAAATAGCTCAACGAATGAATGAGCAGAATTGACGGAAGGCATTTGTGCACTCATCCACCCAGACACACACACACACACACAGACAGACACGCACACACACAGACTAATAGGCTTATCCAGAGCAGTATTTTCACTCTTTAAACTCTTTTTCCGTTTTGCACTTTTGCAGTATGTGTGTGCGTGTGT
Organism: Thamnaconus septentrionalis; assembly: GCA_009823395.1. Classification (NCBI taxonomy): domain Eukaryota; kingdom Metazoa; phylum Chordata; class Actinopteri; order Tetraodontiformes; family Monacanthidae; genus Thamnaconus; species Thamnaconus septentrionalis. The sequence goes on along the minus strand of CM020506.1, from coordinate 3,491,586 downwards.
GTGAGTGTGTGCATATTGTGCCTATATTACTCTGTACTAAAAAAGCTCAGTTGTGGAAATCATTCCTTTGTGATGCCACTGAGGGCACCTCATTGATAGTTCCCGCCGGGTGGTGACATCACCCCCAACCCCTTGCTGGTAACGCCGTCTCCTGCCAAACATCTGGATCCAACAAAGCATTAGTTTTAACAGAACGCTACAACTGCCCAGGACTGAGAAGAAGAAAAAAAAGGTCTGAAAATGAATGTAAGGGACTATTCATGACTACGCAACATGGGACATTGGTTAGCACTGTGACCTCACAGCAAGAAAAAAATGGTGTATTACTTCCTGTGTGGAGTTTGCATGTTCATGTTAAAATAAGAAAAGAAAAAGAAGAAGAAACCTGAGAGAAAAGTGCTAAGTACCGCCTCTCTGGGACGGGTAGACGTGCAAAATACTGAGCACAACAGCATAACAGTCAGCAACAAGTGCATGGAACGGGATGGGATGCATTGCTAATGGATATTAAACTATGTTGAGCTGCAGGAGTCTATAAGTCTAGGAGCACGTACAGCACATTAGGCTAAATGGCAACTCGGAATTGTCCATAAGTGTGAGTGTGATTGTGTTGGCCCTGTGTTGTCCAGGGTGTAATACAGCCGGATCGGCTCCGGCACGACTGCGACCCTGAGTGCAGGGCAAATGGTGGCAGAAAATGGGTGGATGGATAATTTTTAATTAATATCATGTTTTCTTTGTGGGGGGGTGATAAAGCCTTGGTTACACATTGGAATCAAACCGTTAATCTTCATCGAGGAACCTCCAGGAAATAACAGCCTATAAGTACTTCCTTATTTTCTGCTTTAGTCATAACTGAAAGCAGAGGAAGTGAAAGTCAGTGAGAGAGGCGGTGAGTCAACCAGCGGTTGAAAACGGTGATTTTTCATGCAGAAAGTTAAAAGTCAAAAAAGTAAACAACTTAGTAAGGCAGGCAGGCAGGCAGGCGGTGAGGGTAAGCAAGACAGGTGGTCAGACAGTCAATATGAGACACAAAAAAAAACGCAAGTTGACTTAAGAAGCACAGGATGTAGAGATTAGACAGTAAATAAGAAGTAGATGAGACTCTCAGACAGGATGTCACTGGATTTTAAAGCCGCTGTCAGAACTTGTCAACCTCAAGGAAATGCCGCCGCTTAATTCAAAATCATCTGGAAAAATCTTGAATAAACGTCGACATTAAGATTACTCTTTGGATCAATTAAGGCGAAAATAATTTTCACATTAATAATGTAATAACCTAGAGAGATTAAAAATCTAATTTTGCATAAAGCAAATATGTTTATACTATTGTACACAACCTTGAGTGGTTATAGTCTTGTTTCATTTCCAACGTTAAATGTGTCCACCTTAAATGTGTTGCAAACTTGGCAGTGTGTTGCATTTTCTCTCAGTTTCGCCAACCGGAAACACATTAAGATGTATTCACATGCTTTTTTAAACAAGATCCTAATTGAGAAATGTTGCAGTCACAGGACAGAGGGGTCACCGGGTTCACCGACTCCTGCAGCATTCCAAAAGCCGCTGTCTGCCAGCCACTTTGTGGCGCGACTAATCTGGTCTGCGAAGGTGAGAAACTAGACCCGGCTTTCAGTTTATCCCTCAAGCTGTTTCTTTTGATTGCCAAGACAACATTCTGTTACTTTTCATGTGTACAAACGAGCACGGGACTATGAATATCCTCCGGCGCAGACTGTCTGAAAATGCGCGTCTTTATGCCCATATTTAAACAATTATGGCAACCTCCTCAAACTTTTCTGTGATAGCAGGCTGTCTGGAAACGGCAATAAACACTTGTGCCTTTCGCTGTGGTCGGACGCTGTGCCGTTTGACCCAGTTCTATCGGAGCGTGACCTGAAGAAGCAGGCAGGCAGACGGTCAGACAGGCCGCACAGACGCAGGCTGTCTGTTAGTCAGGCTGCTGGCGGAGGAGATACGTGGAGGCAGCAAACTTGTTACGCTGTAATCAGATTAGCGTGGTCATCCAATGACATCACTGAAGCGCCCCCACAATTAATAGACACATAACGTGTGTGTGTGCGTGCGCGCGTTCTTGTCCGCCTGGTATTTTGAGAACTGTACATACATTTCCAAATAAACGAGTGAGGACGTGTCTTCCAAGTGAGGATATTTTGGCTGGTCTTCACGTTTCCTTGCAAATTGGTCTTTAAATTTTAGGGTGTGGATTTAAGTCTGGGGACAATGTATGATTTGAGGTTTGGTTATGGTTGGTGCTCGGCTTTGGGTTTGGGTTAGACGGTGCTAAAGAATAGAAAAGGAATGGAAGTTGGCGTGGCTCCTCACAGCGATAGAGAGACAAACGTGTGTGGTATCTTCACTCACACACACACACACACACACACACACACACACACACAAAACCAAGCCAATCTGTTTATGTGTGTTTGTGTGATTGTCTTAAACACTATGTCTGAGGTTGTGTCACATCTGAGCTTGTATTTCAGCAGCTGTGTTTTAATTTTCTGGAATGAAAGAAAGCATACATAATGGGTTTCAGTTTGCGTGCGCGTGTGTGTGTGTCTGTGTGTGAGTGTGAGTGACTGTGTGTGTGCGTGTGCTGGTGTGCAGCCCGACTCCCTCTTTTCATCATTTTAATTTGTCTCGCCTGCTCGCTCTCTCAGCTTACTGTTTTTTTCTGTCATTCATAGGAAATTGCAATCTTCATAAGATTGTTTAATTTCATGTTCCTCACAGACACTCTCATCAAGACACAGACACACAGACTTAATTGAAATATTGTCTGAAAGGTTATATAGAATTATCATTTTTTTTCTTTTCCATTTCAGCCATGATGTCTCTAAATTAGGTCTGCAGGCGGTTTGACGACATTGTGTGGTGGCACAGGATCATAGGAATCTATATTAAACCATGGACAAAAAAAGGCTCTTTGCTAAGACTTATCATCTGTAAATTTAAAAAAAAAAACAATAAATAAATTCAAACCAAACTAAAAATAATAATAATAATAATTCATGTGATTTTTTTTCCATGTATATTACAGTTGATTGCTCGTCTAATGATTGCAGAGTTAGAACACCATCAAACTCCAGCGTCTACAAGTGCAATTCCTGCTGCTGATTAAATGATGAGAGGACTTCCTGCACCTCGGCGACTCTCGAGCTTCTCTGGCATGGCAAACACAAAAACATTGCCGCATCCAAAGTCTTTGCCGGTGAAACCAGTAAATTAATATGCTAATGTAAACACGGTGGATTTATTTCAATTTCCACTCTTCCCTTTGAATTTTTATTCCCTTTGTGCGAGCCTTTATTATTCTTTTGTTCCCCTGCGTCCCATCTAAGCTGCCTCCGTCATCCTCTCCCTCGTTGTTTACAACACAGCCTCAGCTCGACAGAGGACATTTTTAATAGTCTGCTGTGTCTAGCCTGAAACAGGAGCAGTGGGGGCGTCGGAGTGCCAGGGGTGTGGGGGCTCAGGGTGGGCGAGTGAGAGAAAAGATGGGTGCAGGCTAAGCAGAGAGAGGTATAGGTGGGTGGGGTGGGGTGGGGGTGCAGACATAAAGGCAGTGCAGAGGGCGAGATAATGAGATAGAAAAGGATAAGAGGGAGAGAGGTGGATTTGTTATTCTTGCAGGGTGTTGCGCAGACACAGACACAGACAGACATTACCTCACACAGCTGCTGCAGCGAGGGTGACAGTGTGTGAGTGTGTGAGTGTGTGTGAGTGCGAGTGAGCGCGTCTGTGTGTGCTTCCGCAGGTTTCAGCCGCATTTCGAGCAATCGTGTTTTGTTTCGTGGTTGTTTTTTTGTTTTTTGTTTTTTGTTTTTACAGAAAGAGACGAAGCTGGTTCCTGGACGGTGTTTGTGTGATCAGAAACGATTCTTATTTTGAAAAAAGACAATTTGCAAGTTCAGTTCAGTTCCACCTGATGATCAGCAGCGGTTTCTTAAAAGGCCTGGTGAAAGGATGGCACCTCAAAAATAACGAGGCACAAGCTAGTGTTGAGGAGATGCACACGGTAAAAAAAAAACTTGGAAAACTCGGGTGTCCTGACTGGTTTGTGCTTGTGCAACTGTAACCACTGCAAAGACAGGATATGGTGCGTTCATGCCATTTGACGAGGGGCCATGCATGATTGGGCTGAGACGTGGTGAGACGCTGCAGTTAGCAATAAATAAAGCGGGTGATGCAATCGCAGCCATGTATGTGCACACTCAGACAGACTCAATGAAGCAAAGGGACACGAGCCATAAATGAGCTGCACCGTCTTCGCAGCATCCCAGGGAGTGTGCAGCTCATGGAATGACGCCAGGGTTTGTTTGTTTTTTTTACCTTTCACTCTTCTTTTCATATGAAAGGATGATTTATGTTTCCGTTCTAGTTGTTGAGAAATGATTGCTTTCTGACCACCATCCGTCCGTCCTTGACACTGTCCTCTGTCACGCCGTGCCTGGGATATTGTGTTCGGAGGAACAGAGCAGGCAGACTCAAAGAGGAATCGCTCAGCCACCGTGTTCTTCCCCAAACACGTCAGACACAATTGCGGTGCGCTTTAAAAGCTGTTTGTTTGCCCGACCACTTGCTGACACTGCTCAGCCTGCTGTACAAACAGTGTCCCGCAGCCGTTTCGTGGAGCAGCTGGGCCCGAGCACAGTAGCAGTAGAATGGATGGATGTGTCAGGGCTGCTTACACGGCGCTGATCGGAAACATCTGGTGTAGATTTGGAGTAGACGGGCAAAATGTCTGGAGGTTGCTCAGAGAGTAAAGATATTCGAGAGGGAGGATGATCCGGTCACAATCGATCTGCTCTCTCAATGTTATTCAACAGTTCTCTATCATTTGGGATGATTTTGCAGAATAAAAGATGGATTTATTCTGAAATGTCAACAATTTTGATGAGAATCTGCCATGACAGCACTGTCTACATATTAGGTCACACTTTAAACCTCAAGTCATTCTACATTTAGCATTTGCATGCTGATTTTTCCATCGCTTATCTCCTATGACCGGAGATAATGTTTGATTGTAGGCTGCAATTTCCAAGAGCAGTGCGACGTGTGCGAGCACTGTAACTACAAGGAGTGAAGTCATCCTCTGGATTACAGGTACAGCATTCTGTCATTGTGTTGAAAAGTGACTGTAATTACTATTGTTCTAGTGAAATTTCACGTTCCTTTCTCAGCGCCAAAGCATGTGTCTCACATCTGAGGAAAGTAAACCAATGGAAGCACAAAAAAACAACAAATGCGTCCTGTTGAACTTGACTAACTCGTGCTACATCCTCCCCAGCCAGCACAACATTAACGCAACCTTAACTATGTTTTCATAGCTTTTGTCCAACAGCTTGAAGTGGATATTTACAGTGTGCACTCAATACTCTCTATTGATGAATCGCCAGTCTTGGGCGTCTACTTACTACAATGTTCGGCAACGGCTCATTAGAGGTGCATCAGTCCCACTGTCAGCAGGCTCTGAAGTTTTAGCCATTCTAAAGACGAAGATGTTTTTGCCCAGCAAAGTTTCAAAGTGATGACAGGATTTGATATGAAAGAGATTGAAACTGGAGGCTGAAAACATTACATCACGAAAGCTTTGATGAAGTTTTGCAGCGGCTCATCAGGAGGCCAAAAATGTCCTCCGAGCACAAAATTATCCAAAAGCGAGATAAAAAAATAAAATAGATAAATTGCCTGGTGATATTTGATCAACTGCAGCTGCATTCCTTAGCCAAAGTAGCAGTAACTCGTTTATAGTGTCGTGTCACAAAGATTCTTTGATGAAGTCTTTGCGAAACCTTTCCCATCATGTGTCATGGTTATAAAACCTTGAATAAACCCTTTTCTTGTGCTTTTAAACCTAAACTGCAATCCTAATGCTTGTAGACATCAAGAACTGTGTGAAAATGATGCTTCTTTTTCCCTTCACTCTTTTCTAGATTAAAAAATAAACAAACAAAAAAAAAACCTGAAACATTTTGTTCCCATGTGGTATCAATGGAAAGAACACATTTGCAAAAAAACACAAATGCAGAATGTGGTCGTGGAAGAGTGGGATTGCTCAAGCCCGTCGATTTTCAGTACGGAGCTAAAGTCAGATTAGTGCTGGCCTGTCTGTCTGCTTTCACGGAGAAACATGCTTAATCCCTCCTTAATCCCACCTGCAACGGGATTGGCCACCGCTTTAGGCTCTGATGGCTATTACCCCGAATACAGGCATTAGACAAAGACTACCACACACCTGTACCAAGACGCAGACATACACATAGTGAATAAATAAATAAATATATGAATAATTCTCTTTTGGACATGTGTTTGTCTCTCTCACAAATAAGGCACGGCAAGGAAACTCAATTTTAGAGGGCAGGAAAAAGTAGGATGAAGCCAGGGAGAGTCAGACAATCAAAGTGGGGATATAAGCAGACTTTCTGAGTATACACAGAGAGGAGGAAAACTGAATGAGACATTTGGACACTGACAATGTGAAGACAGGGGTGCACGCAAGCTGCTACTAAACCAATCCAGTGCAAAAACCAGCTGTAAAAAGGATATGGCAAAGAATAAAAGACTAGAAGAAACAAAGAGACAGAGTAAGACAAGAGAAACACAGCACCGTGCTAAAGAGTCACATGGCTCTTCCGTCTGCATTTTGTTTTACTCCAGGGTTTTGTTTTTTGCTGCAGCTGAATGGATTGAGTCTTTCAGCTACTGTCAACTAATGTCAGCCTTCACCTAGCTAACGCACTGCATCTTAAATGTCACTGGCAACAGCCTGAATCACGTTAAATTGCCTGCAATGAAAAATTGCTCCTTGGTGACTCCACAAGTAAAGAAACTGTGGATCTAAAATAACAATAGAGCTTGTGTTCCCTTGACTAGTTTGTCTGCTTTTGAATAAGAAATGTTTCATAAAGTGCTCTGTCGCCCAAAGGAAGAGCTCTTACAAAAAACAGTTTTCTTCACAGGAAATAATAAAAAGGAATTAGACAGACTGAGGAGTGCATATGTTACCTTCATGTTCTGTCTTAAAGCACCAGCATGCACTTTATTCTACCTCAGAAAGTTTGTTTAAAGATCGTTTATATCAACTTTTTATTGACTGTAAAGGGAGCTAATGGCACCTCTGCGACTTGCACATCATGCTCAGCTGGCCTGATATAGGGCTATGTAACTAGTGCCTGTCCACAGTGGACAGCCATGTTCTCATGAGGTGCTGGCCAAGCAACCAAACTTGTGTAGTCCTGTAGCAGGCTGGCTTTGTGCACTGCGGTGACATTCTGTGGTACCAGTGTGTAAACCAGGGGAATCTTAAAAAACAAAACAAACACAAACACACACACACACACACACACACACAACACAACGGAGCTTTGGGACCCAACCTAACAAGGAAGTTCTCTCAACTTTGAAAGTACATCTCTGGTTAGAAGTTGATGGAGTTGCTGTATTTTCTCCTTGCACACAAACAAACTGATGAGATTGCTCTCATCAATTTTTAATGGAAACTGCAGCAAGTTCACTGTTGCAGCAGCATGGAACAAAACTCATTTATAAACCTGGTAAGAAAGAGGAGACTATCCAGACAGCGGAGAATTCAACTTTTGGGTTTGCACATGACAGCCAATCAAACTCAGACATGCGTTTGTCAAACTGCCCTTTCCAGATACTCACCAGATCCTGAAACAACTTTCTTTCCCAGCAGGGCCTCCTCTTTGAAGTCTAAACTATTGTCAGCCTTAAAGCCGCCAACATAATAATAAACTGATACAGTCACTCAGACAAGAGTCAGACAAGCACAGTAAGAGCGGTCTTTAACGCCGTGATTCACCCACTTCCTTCATCAAAGACAGGGTGCCAAGGGATGATAAAAGAGGATGACCGCACCTGGTTGTTCGTACAGGTGACTCAGCCCATTTAGCCGAAAACTGACTCACTGTCAGCTCCACAATTATTAGCCTGTCTGGAGCGAGACCCCCCTTGGGAGCAGACTCAAGGTTGTCATATTAATTCATACATATATTTGGTCTTATTTAAAAGGCAGAATCTTGGTGACCTGATTATGTTTCTGCTAAGTTCACAGGAATAATTCCCTTAAAAATGGTTCAGAGATGTTGTTCTGCTGCACATAAATAAAACCGTACAACCAGGTTTCAGTCAACCTTGGTATTCACTCATGTTAAGTTTTAACAATGAAATGAGTCCGTATCCAACCGCAGGTTGTCCAGACTTGACATCAACAGACTCCATTCCTGGTATCTCTAGTGTCATTTCTACTGTGGCTCAGCAGGGGGAAGCAGAGGCGCTGGTGACTTTTCAATGGGCTGGACAAACAAATGCACTGCTATTCTCATACTGACAGTCATTGGAAACATTGACATGTGACTATCATATCTTAAAACCACACTTAAAGACTAGTCTGAGGTCAACTCTGCCTGATTTTGTTCTTTTCATCATTGAAGGCCACAAAAATATGTGAGTGCAGTGACAAGACAGCAGTAGAAGGTGTTAATTGATAAACTGCTCCCATGTTCCTAGAAATTAAGCCACAGAACCTTGTGAAAAGCCAAGTCTTTGGTTTTAAGAAACTATTTGCTCTGGACTAACCAGCAGTGCTAATGTTGGTTAGTTGACTCAGTCTAGGCAATATCGTAATATTGTTTCAATCAAGCTATGTTTAAATGAGACACTAATGCATTACTCATGTAAATTATGCCAAAAAATTAAAAGCTAAATGGACCAGCATATTTGAGAAAAATGTATTTTTGAAAAAAAAAAAAAAAAATAAAAAAAATAAAAATTGTGAATTTAAATGTATATTTGATACGTGGTAGACTTAGACTAAGGTTCGACTTTAATTGCATTTTTATATAATCGTGTCTGTCTCCACCAGAGGTCAACATTATAAATGGACATAGACACATTTAAAAAAAAAAGAAGAAAAAAAAGAAGAAGAGTTACAGTGAATCTTTAGTGCACATTAATTTTTCATAAATGACTCAATGTTACCCAACCCAGTCACTCAAAAACTGTCAGACATAAATACTGCATCTTTATTCAAGTCAGATCCCCACCACACAAAAACACCACCACCAACTCCAAACAGCAACATAACCAGGAGCATCTCCCTGTGGCCTTGTATGTTTTCTATTTTGTCAAGCATTGGCTAAATAAATAACAACGCCCGGACGCGTTCTCCCCCTTCACGGTGAGGTGTCTGTGCTGTGTCGCATGCCACAAAAAGCAGGAGAAAAGTGAAATGGGGGGACAGACGCAGACTGGGTGGTGTGGGTTAATGACAAATCCCCAGAGAGGCAGAGACACAGAGAGGGGGAGAGTGGAGAGCAGGCAGCAGACAGACGGCCGTTAGCCGGCTGCATAGTGTCTGTCACTCGGCTGCAAACACTGGAAACTGCATGTGGGCTCCATCTGCGGCTGGCGAACAGCATCTCTCTTTCTTTCTTTTTTTTTTTTTTTTAGCAAGGTGTAAAGAATATTTTGCTGTATCTAGATAGATAGCTAGATAGATTTGAGTGAACGAGGAGGAGGAACCGCGGTCAGGAAGAGGTGGAGAGAACCGAGGCAGGAGGAGGACGGACGGACGGACGGACCGCAGGGGAAGCACAAGAGGAGGCTGGAGAGGAAAGAGAAGAGGGGAGGATATACACGCATATATATATATATATATGTAAAGGAGTTAAGTGTTTCTTTGCGGTCTCCTCTCCTCCCCTCGACCGCCTGTCTCCTCTCCGGCTCCGCGTCCTCTTCGGGAGCATTCATGAATGACTCAGGAACCTCCTGAATGTTGAACTTGATGGGTGTTTTAAACGCCACCGCCGCCAATGTCTCCTGTACTTGTAACTGCAAGCGCTTCACCTCCCTCCAGAGCATGGAAATCAGTGAGTACGCCTTCTCTTTCTGTCTGTGACTTTGTGCGTTGCCGAATTGCTGTTTTGCCTCCGCGACCGCAGCTTGTTTTGGGGAAGGAAAAAAAAAAAAAAAAAACATGTTAAGTTCTCGCATTTTGAAAGGACGACACTAGTCCTGTCGCTTGTCTAGTCTTGACGGATGTTCACTACACCAAGTGTACAGTGATGGGGGAGGAAATGTGTTTCAAGAGGAAGTTTTCGAGTCGCTGCTTTCCACATTTGAGGTTGAGTGTGTGACTGGCATGCGTCTGTCTCTGCACTTCACGTCTGCGGTACGTCTAGAAGTTTCGCTTCTTGAACTTCCCCCTATCGGTTCATCAGTCGGACTCGTCGTAACGCTCGTGGGGAATTCACGAGGAAAACTGCGCTATGCGACCGCTAGCCTGGACGAGACGCGAACTTTTCGCCTCCGGTTGATTTGCAACCGTTAAAACATGAGATTTGAACTTGAACCAGAAGGATACGAGTTGCCCGTCTCATCACGCTGTGTCTAAACTGAGGGTTCAACGTCACACCTGGCTTCCATCGTGCTGTTTCGGGGCATGTTTTGCTAGCAGCCGGGTAAGCTAGTTTTGACAGAAGTGTCTTTTTTTTCCTTTCCTTCTTCTTATGTCTCGCGAGCCGTTTTGTGTCTGTATTCGGTTATACGGGGGAGTTTAAACGGTGAAATTGGGCTTAAAGTGTGTTTCAAACTACCAGGGAGTTGTTGTAAAACACGCGTACAGCCATTCAGTTGAACGCGTGTATTATACGTCTGCTTCTTGGCTGAAAAGGGTTAGAGCTGGAAGTTTTGTCGCTGCTTCGTCATTCTCAAACCAGACGTCTGTCTGGCCGCCTGCCCGCGTGCGCGGACGCTCGTTCATGAGCGCGCGCGCGCGCCCGTCTGTCTGTCTGTGTGCGCGCGCGTGTCTGTCTGTCTGTCTGTCTGTCTGTGCGGTCGCTTCCGGGAAACCCTTCTGTTTGCATGTTTGTATGTTTGCAAACGACTGGGTCTTTCATGTCTGTATGGATGTTGTTTGGAGACAGCGAGGGCTTCCAGTGTGAGGGGTTCTTGTATTTCCAATGTATTTTCTTCCCTCTCTCTCTCTCTCTCTCTCTCACTCACTCTCTCGCTCTCACTCCCCCCCCCCCTCTCTCTCTCACTCTCTCTCTCTGTGTCAGGGGCCTGTCTGACCATATATCACCTGTTATTACAGGGATGATAAATACAATTTGGTTGCAAAGATTTGTTCTTTTGTCTATTTTCTTTTTCTAACACTAGCCATTGTAAAGTTTAATCCAGTAAATAAGAACTCAGAAGAATTTACCATTGGCCAGACATTTTGTGGCTTCAGTTGACACAAATGACTCGAGGGCAGAAAACAAACACATACTTGTGTGCAACCACACAGACTATGACAAACAAGTCTCCAAAGTCAATAATGATGTGGTATATATTTTGATCTATTAATCATATGTATTGATATTGACATTTTGTCTTTGCACGTTTAGATTTGGAGGCAAATCCATTGAGTAGCAAGTGAGTAATGTGTTTGCCCAGTTGCGTGGCTGATGGGTTCACCCTGGTGTCACCAGTCGTCTGTCTGCTGTGCAGCTCACTTGAACTGACTCTGTCCCACATGGATGCTAATTGAGCCGTGTCAGACGTGTTCGAACACCAGTTTTACAATTGCACGTAATATTTTGAGCTACTGTTACGGTGAAATGAACTGCGTCGATGCAAAAATGTGTGTTGTATTCCTGAAGGGCAGCCGGAGATTGCAAAATGTGATTGTCTCAAATGTTATGTTGAGCTTTTTCCCTTTGTCTCACATGACTGAATGTACCATGTTAATACTCAACGTAATATTGTTAATGCAAAGATCCTCTTCCAGTATCTTAAAAGGCGGAAGAGAAAAATAAGTTTCCAGTAAGACAAGATAAGAATACAAATACACTCTAACCCACATGCACGTAATTCCTCTGTCTGAGAACGGACACGATGTTTAGTCTGGAAGACCGGGGAAGGCAGACACATAAACCAAAGAAGGAGAGAGGAGGCTGTGAAAGAGGAGAGTGAGAGGAATGTGCTGAAACATTACATAAAGGGAAAAGTTTAAAAAGACACGGCTCGGGAAGTCAAAGTAAATACAATGAGGAGGGAAATATTGTGCTAGAGTTTGTTGGAGTTTGTTTGTTTATTTGTTGAATCTATTGTTGAATTTATTGTGTGTTGTTGTTGTTGAACCGATGATGACAATGAACTGGCCTTGATCTGTCTGTCCGTGACACAGTTTGTTTGTCTTGACGTACAAACTGTGTCACGGACAGTTTGTTCGTGACACAGACAGATATACTATTTGTATCAGATACACTATTTGAAAGAAATAGTGTATCTGTTTACGTCTGCATTGTACGCTTGAGATGTGTTGATCAAAGGCAGAGGGAGGCAAGTTGATAAAATGCAGTCACAAAAAAACAGGGGTTCCTACATGTGCACTTCAGATTATCTTGTTTTTAGTCTTTTATCGTTAAAATAGCTTAAATAGACACCTTAATTCCAAATCGATGGGGTCAGGATGAATCATGGAATAATGTCTATGCAAAGTTTTTTTTGTAATACTGTATATTACTATAATATACCTATCACCTCGCTCTCTCTGTACCCTTATAGTCATATTCCATCATCATTGCAGCAACATTAGCTTCATACGGGTTTGTACAAGCCACGCCATGCTACATTCAACTTTTCACCGCATGGTACAAACCATCATTCTTTTCCTGACCGACAGCTAAATCACGACAGAAACTTGCGAACATGACGGCACACTTAGGGTTTGGCCATTTCTATTGAACTGAATAAGTGGTCTAGGAATGCACCTTATAACATACCACCCTCCAAAAGTGCGGTAGGAGTTTCATATCTGCTTGTTTCCGAAGAATCCTGACTTTTCCTGACTCACTGCAAACTATCACCACTCATCCGTCTCTCTGTCTCTCTCCCGCTCTTTGTTCCTCATCCTGGTTGGCGGGGCTGTAATTGCAGGGTTACATGTACCTGCTACACCCTCCGACATGAAAGAGTTTGTGCGCGCGCGCACGCATGCACGTGCACGCGCACACCAATATGCAAACACACATCTGTTCTTAGCGACAGACATTGCTAGTCAAAGCACATGACATCAGCATTACTCACAGGCTCGCCTGTGTGTGTGTGTGTGTGTGTGTGAGTGTCTGCGTGGTGAAGTCATTACTGATATCAGCTTGTAAAAATCATTTCCTAGCAGCAGCTTTGTTTCTCTGTCAATGTCTTACTACACGTCTGGCCTTTTTAACATCAACACCTCCACAGTTTGCCTCCGTGGCCAAGATAAATGTTGCCCGCGCTGTTCTCCGTGGCTGTGCGAATATGCGAGTTCAGCTGAAGGGTAATGGTATTTATTTTGGCAATTGAATATGAGGAAAAGAGTCGGAGTGTTCCTGAGTGAACAGGAGGTGACCGCCAGTTGCAGGAAGGACACGCTGTGACTCTTTTGTGGCCAGCAGACGGTTGGAGACGCACGTTTGATTCCCACACGGCCATAGGCTGATGCTGACGCGCTCTGTCTGGTGGGTTTTTTTTTTTTCTCTTTTCCATATGCAGTGCCAGGGGTCATTGTTGCCGTTAGCCCTACCTGTCAGCCCAGTGTGCACTCCAGCCAACCAGGAACTTATCCAGCGATTTGTGGCTGCAACAGTCAGCTTCTCAGTGGTTTGCTGTTTATTATTTGTAGTAAGGAATTTGAAAAAATATAACATTTAATTGAAGAATTTAGAAGTTAATTTAAAAGTTAATGCATTGGTGCGACACAGTGCTGCAGTGGAGTTTCCGTGTTCTCCCAGTGTCTGTGTGGGTTCTCTCCGGGTTCTCCAGCTTCCTCCCACAGTCCACAAACATGCGAGTTGAATTGGGAACTCTAAATTGACCGTAGGTGTGTGCGAATGGTTGTCTCTATGTGGCCCTGCAATGAACTGGCAACTTGTCCAGAGTGTCACCCTGCCTTCACCCTGTGACATTTGGGATGGGCTCCAGCAGGCTCCAGCAGGCTCTAGCAGGCTCCAGCTCCAGACCCTGAAGGTATTGAAAATGAAGTTAATGTACTGCTTATTAATCTAGTTCTTATTCGCTGCAATGTGTGATATAGCGTAATCATTTTAATAAGAGTCTGACTAACCGTCATACCAGCCGCACCAGGGAGGTCAGGGAGATGGAGGTGCACCTTTTTTTCTCTCTCACGTCCCTGAAGTTCTCATTCAGGCAGCTTCTTTGAAAGTCGAAGGCCGCTCTCTTTTGAACTGACTGAAAGCCAGGGATCGGAGGTCAAGGCGTGTTGGGTAATATACTAAGGCAAGACTACCTTTACTCAAAAAAGGCTCTGGTGTTTATGTTCAATGCAAACTTAACGCCTAGGAGTATTTGTGCACCTCATCGTGGCTACAGTGGCGTTTGGTGTTGTTAGCCACATGTGAAATGGCCCGATTTATCCACTGCCAGCGCAGGTGACGCACCCAAACACTCAATGTGTGTCCCTGGCGTACTGAGCGCTCAAACAAAGCAAACTTAGCTGTGACTTTTTAACGAGCGAGTCACTGATAATTAATTACATTTGGTACAAGTGACACATTAATATATGCAGGATTTTCCGGTTTTCTACCATGAGAGAGAGAGAGAGAGAGAGAGAGAGAGAGAGAGAGAGAGAGAGAGAGAGAGTCAGCCTGGGCGCTGACACCTGTCACTGTCTCTACCGTCAGTCACTCCTTCACACAGACGGTGGAGCTGCGTCTCCCGCAGGAAGCGGAGGTGACATGTTTTTTTGGGATGAACTTGCGTTCTGTAAAACCTGCTTCCACTCGCGACGGCTCACTATTGATGCAAAACTTCACCCTGAGGCCACCAGAACGCAACTTTGTCTTTGATCTGCTCCAACTGGAAAAACACCATTTAACTGAAATGAGTCATGCTGCTGCTGCTGCCGCTGCCGCCACCATCCCCTCTCGAGGAAGGACTCGGCACTGGACATGCGCTGGGCGGCTGTTCTTTCCTGTCCTCCCTGTCAGTCAAACGCGGACTCAGACGTGATTCAGTTCTGGCTGCGGTTTGCAGGGAGTCATCTGAGAACTCTAACAGTCAAAACAAAGAAGAGGAATTCTTCAGTCGGTAATAATATTGTTGTTTTATTTTTGAATCACATCCGCCTGCTCTGAGACAGTTTGCCCCTCCAGTCTTTGTCTTTTAGTTCCCTTTGACTGATCTGCCTCCTTTTCCTTCAGTCTGCCTCTACTCACCCTCACCCTTCCTCGGTGATTCATAGAAACTAAATGATCGGGGCAGTTCTGGCTGGCCTCCTAGACTTATTATGTAATTCCTTCTGTCTGGCTCTCAGTACACTGTGGTGTGTAAGCAAGCACATGTGTCAGCTGGCAATTTTTTTCTTTTATTAATGTCCTGTCTGGGTAGTTTTGTTTTTTTTGTTTTCTTTTTTATAAACGCTCGAGTACTTATGACTCAACACCTGTGAGAGACTTCTCAGTCGGCCTTTTTCTTTATTCAGAAGCAAAGTAAAATTGATATTGATGTAAGATCAGATGTGCTTTTTCTTTCTTTTTCTTTCGTATTCCATTCTGTGCACTAAGCTCTAAGTTAGTTAGGTTTGTCAAACTCAAATACACAGTGGGGCCAAAACTTGGACAAAGTCGTGGGCCAACATTGATATTTGTTGGAAAAATCTTCCTCCAGATAGAACAGTGAACCTTTTCATATTGACCAAAACAAGTTTTTGCGTCAAAACTGAATATGGCAAAGCGTAAATAAAATAAAATAATAATAAATCAATTGACTAATAATAATGCCTTCAATGAACGTTCAACCATTCAGGCCCAGGTCGTGGAGAAGCAAGAAAAAGTGCATAAAGAAAACATCAATTATAGTCTGTTATAGTAAATAATGAGCCACAAATACCAGCAGAGCATTCTGCGATTTGTAGTATTAGCAGTACATGTGCTGTATAATACCGGCGGGCCAGGTCTAGTCATTTAATATTGGCCACCCGGCCAAAAAATAATTACACTGCGGGCCAAATTTGGCCCACGGGCCAGAGTTATATCTACACATATGTTTGAGTTTGACACTAAGGGCGTGTTTTCATTGCCTCGCCTCGCCTCGGCACGGTACGGTGTTAGGGTGTTTGCACTGGCCGCTACACGGTTGTAGGGGGTGCTGTTTTGGTACCTCTATCGTTGAGGGGCCAAGCGAGACGAAGCGAGTTTAGTGGTGACGTAGCGACGAGCAGGGCACTGGATTGGCTCAGTGTCCTCGTCGATGTCCCCTGTCGGAGCGGACATCGACGCCAACCCCTTCTTCGCAGCGTTCTGTGTCAGGTACATTTTTACCGTGAATACAAGTAGCTACTATTGGTGTTGTACAAATACATTTATATGTGTTTACATTTTTTGAAAGCAGCTATTTCAATACATGGTTTTTTTGTCTTTTGGGGAGGGGCAGGCGAACCGGGAATGCCCTCGACGTTACGGGTGTGTTCAACCATATTCGCGAAAATGACGTGCGGCAAATGGCACAGCGCTCGGAACAAATCGAGTTGCTCCTGCGTGAGGCGCGGCAAGCTAGGGAATCTGAGGAGCTTTGAGGCGAGAGGAAATACGGAATCGGCGAGAGGACATGGCTCCTCTATCTAAGTTGTCTCAAGATATAAAAGGTTCCCCCACTGGATGTCTGCCGGGCCTCCTCTTCCTCGTTCCCAGCCGGGAGCTGCCAAGTTGCTTGGCTAAGGTCTCGGCGGAGCACTTTCTGGAGACCAGGATTCGCTCTCAGATTTGCCCCCTCTGTCACCGAGGCTTCCTGCCCTGCCCTCTCTGCCTTTCCTTCCCCCTTCCTGTCTGTCAACCACCAGAGACAGAACAGAGAGACGCCGCTCTCCTCCTCATGTCGTTGAAATGGTATCTCCCCACTAAGAATTTTGAGATTGGACAATTTTCCTACCATATTTGAACACATTTGCCAAACTGACTGAATCGTTTGTCCGTGTTACGTTTTTTTTGTCCTGCGCATGCGCGTTAGCCGTCACTAAGGAAACCACTTGGTGGGGAAACAAAGAAAATAGGAACATGGAGTGAGACGTGACTCATTCACCTCATCCCGCTTCCCTTGTTTCAAATTCACTTTTGACCCCTCCCTCACATCCTCCCCCTCCCCAGCCCTGGCTTCCTTCAAGCCTGTCACCAGACCAATCAGCTGCTCATTGTGTCATCAGTCTAGACCAGGCGTGGGCAAACCCAGGGGCTTTATGTGGCCCAGTAAGCTTTTTAATGCAGCCCTCTGAACTTGAAAAATTTATATTAATAGTAAGTAAGTGATAAAATAGCTGTATTTCATCCATTTTTTCAGTGTTTTAAGAGTCATTTCAATAAAGAGCTAAATTTTTTAAATTAACATTAAAGCACATGTTTTCTACATAGCCCATGATATATTTTTTCCTCCTAGGAAGTGGGTCACCAAAACACTCCATTCATCTGCTTCTGTTTCGACCCCCACTGTCATATTTTAGAACCCATTGTGGCCCACCAGTCAAAGTTTGCCCACCCATGGTCTAGACGGTCCAGAGGTGGTTCTAGGTGGTTCCCGGGTGGTTTTGGGGTGGTTCTTAGTGGTTCTAAGTGGTTCTGGGTAGTTTAGGATGGTTCTGGGTGGTTCTGTGGTAGTTTTGAGTGGTTCTAGGTAGTTCTGGGTGGTTTTGGGGCGGTTCTGGTCGTGGTTTTAGGCCAGGCATGGGCAAACTATGAACTAACTACAAACTATATTTTTCCTCCTATGAGGTGGCTCACCAAAACGCTCCATCCATCTGCTCCTGCTCAGGCCGCTCTGTCAAATTTTAGCACCCATTGTGGCCCCACGAGTCAAAAAGTTTGCCCACCCCTGGTCTAGACGCACACGATAACAGGCATCATCATCATCAATGCCACATCCTGCATGCACGTATGTAGATGCGGTTTCAGTCTCAGGGTCAAGGTCATTGTTGTGTCTGCGTTGCACGGCGTGCACGCATGCAGGCGCTCTGCATATAATCTGCATGAAAGACTGTTCAGCTGAGGCCCTCGTATGTCTGCTGGAGCCGTATTGTTCCATTAATTAGTCTGAAGTCAGAGGCCCTTCTATGTCTGCTGCCTCGCACTTTGAATAAATCTATATGGAGCCTGTCTGAGGGCCGAGAGGCTGCGCTATAAATAAAGGCAATGACTGTCGTCATTATCTATGCATAGAGTGTACGCGACAATGTGGAAAAGATTGTCTCTTGTTTTTTCTCCCCGCTGGACTTTTTTTTTTAATCAGTCTGAAGAAGAAGAGCCCCTTGTTTGGCTGTCTGCTCCTCTAAATAAATAGCTCAGCTGTAGTCTAGCGAGTGGCCACCAAACGTCTTGCCTTTAATCAATTATTCTCTGCCCAGGGAGGTTGGGGTTTTCTGTCTAGTCTGCTAGTATGCACGTTAGCATCTGATAGCATGTGAAACGTCGCCTGGCGTACAGAAAGTAGCCCAGTCGCCCCTGGAAATGTTCAGTGTTACTTGTTAGGTTGTGAATTTACGGCTTAGTGTTGCTAGTTGTAAGTTTCTTTTTTGGCTTCAGCGGAATAAAGTGGGTATTTTGATCAGGAATAATAGCAAAGAGCCGGTTAAGACATTTGGAACTATTGGATTATATGTTGATTTAAATCACTTAAAATTAAATGCATACCTAATCCAGCAGGGATTAACACGCGGAGAAATGATTTCTAGTTGCAGCTTTTAATTTAAAAAGCTTGGCAGTCAGTTTGCGCGTCGTTGTCAGTTATTATTACCATCTCCTTGAACAATTACGTAGCTTCATTTTAAAATAGACTCTGATTGTTGTGGCTTTGGGTTTTGTGTCCAAGTTGAACTCGTCCACACTTTGGGTGTTCTGCCGTGCAGACTCGAACAGCACCAGTCAAAACAAGCTGTTAGACTGGAGTTGTTTTGCTTGGGCCCGACTCACTTTGTCTGTTTAAGCACTATCCCTCTCTCCTCCTCAGTGTCTCATATTTCTTTTTCTGAGTACTTTCTAGCTCATGTACAAAAGAACTAAATTCACACAAATCCCAGCTTCTCTCTGCGGCCTCGCCGGCTTTGAGTCCTACATGTGGAAAAACAAAGAGACGCCGGGGTTCATCCAAACAGACGCTCAAGATGCATTAAGTAGCCGCACATTTGCTTGGTGCATAATTGCCAATTCACATATTCAAATGTTAGTATGCAAATGGCCGTCGTGTTGATGGGGGTATAACGTTTTGCATAAGAAACCAAAGTAGCTCAGCATCTGCAGGGAGAGGTGGGCGAGGCCGGGCGGGGTGGCTGTCTGGGAGGACAGAGGTCAGGGGTCGGGTCAGGGGAAGGCTGGGAGAAAGAGAGAGAGAGAGAGAGAGAGAGAGAGTGTGTGTGTGTGTGTGTGTGAGAGGGGCCTGTCTGTCTATGTTTAAAAACCATCGAAACACACAGAAGAACAAAAATACAAGCGCTCACAGTAAATAAGTAGATATACATAATATAAATATTTCGATAAAGATACATAAAAACTAGTCATGTAAACAAGTATTCATTATATCACAACATACTTTGATTATTGCCCTACATATTAGCATGCACCTGTTTTTAAATTTAGTTAGTGAATGTAGTGAATAAAGCCCCACTGACGCCATACATCACCTGTTATTACAGGGATGATAAATCCAATTCTGTTGCAGAGATTTGTTCTTTTGTCTATTTTCTATAATAAAGTTAGCAATCTGCACACAGTTGCCTTGAAACACCAGTCCTGGCGAAAGCCGTTGGGACACTTTAAAGGCGTTATATTGTGACAGAATATCTTATCTGTGCGCACGATCCAAGTTGGAATGAAGCGGTGCCGACTCTCCGCTGATGTCTTGTTCTTTTTGATACTAATATATGTTTTTTATGTAGGTGTACAGTGGTCAGGACCCGCCTGCGAGACACAGTCTAGACAATAGACGCATCGGTCTGCAAACAAACCCTCTTCTCCCCAGACACTCATAGGTTCTCGTGACCGTGGGCTTGACCTGTGTGCGCACACGCACAGGACACACGCGCACGCACACACACACACACACACACACAAACGCGCGCACAGACAGACACGTAGGGAGGACTGTGTCTGCGTCTGCGTCTCTTTGCCCTCTGGCCCATAGGAAACAGCTGGGACCACATCATTTGCATCCACAAACACACACACACACACACACACACACCCGACACCCAGGACGCGCCTCTCTGTTTAGATTACTAAAAATGATCATTACACATTCAACAATTCAACCCCCCCAGACCCGACCAAGAACACTTGCTACCATTAACATTCAGCCGGACACAGACCAGGCCCCTGATTCTCTGGCTCTCTGGATCACAAACAAACACACACACACACACACACACACTGAATCAAACTGCTGAAATGTATATTTGTTGCACCCAAAATGATGCAGATGCAATAGTTTCAAACACGTCGTGCTCTCATACTGCTGTGTGAATCTTCACATCACATATAGTAAAGAAGAAAAAACAAACTGTCATATATCTTTAAAAGGGATTCCAACCACATTAGAATGCAAAAGGTATTCTAACCTTGACAGAACTTTGCTGTCGCCACATCTCTCTCCCTCTCTCTCTCTTTCTCTGTCTCTCCCTCTCTTTCTCTCCCTCTCTCCACCTCACCCACACACTGTTTTTTTCTCTGCCCAGAATGTCCTCCAGGCACAAACTTCACAATCGAACGCCTTTAAATTGACTCTTTAGAGGTTGAATGTTGGTCTGTCAGGACCGACTGATGTTGTTGCTGCTCGAAAAGAAAAATGCCTCAGTCGCCGTCGCACCTGAATAGTCAGGACTCGGAGGCCGCAGTCCTGCCAGTTCTCTCCTGGCCCGTTGTCTCCTGAAGTTTTTTTTTATCCCACATTGGGGCAATTTGCATAATTACAACAACAGCATTTAGTGCAAAAGAGAAGGAAAATATATAATAACTAAAAAGAAATAAACAAATAAAAATAAAATGATTGTAGACTAAGACAGGAACAACTGAACTGCTAGGCTGGTGATTTGCTCTCTTGCAGTCGCTAAATTAAGAATCATGAGGTGCACAGCCAGGTTTTTTTTTTTTTCCTTCCCTGGCACCACGTGCGCTAAACGGGGAGATGTTTTTTTTCCCCATCCAGCAGAAACTCTCTCTGCACTCTCTGATAATCACCAGACAGTGGCATACTTTTTTTTTCTTTGTGTTTGGCTACACCTCCTAACGTTCTGGCCCGGTAGTTTTCTTTGGCAAGCTTCACCTGCACGGCTTTGTCACGGGGATCTTGTTTGGGTTCTCGCAGACGTTTGTTTTGTCTGAGGTTGCAAGTTATCTTCCCGTCAGACACAAAGGAGAGGGTGAGTTGACACACAGACACACACACACACACACACACTATGCAAGCCCCAGCTGGGCGTATCAAGTACGGAGAGATGCCTTGCCAAGCCAGGTGTCTCTCTGCTGTTGGTCACTTGATCGGATCTGGATGGGACAGGTGGAGGTGGAGCTGCTGGCCCAGTGTCGTGTTGGGGCCGGAACGCAGCTCACAGTCTCAGTCTTGGCTGCCAGCCACTCTGCTGTTCAGCGGTTCGTCATCCGTGTGTTCGCGTCTTTTCTTTTTTCCTCTTCCGCGTTTGGGAGAGTGCAGCGAAGGAGGCTGTAAAATCTGCCAGATCAAAGAGGGAGAATTGGCTCGGCATTGTGTCCACATGCCAGCCTGTTGAACGGCGCGAGCACTTTTAACTGCAGAAAAAATCGTGTTCGGTACGAACATTACGGCCGCAAAGGTATGCCGTTATAATTTATTACCCCTTTTATATAACTTGTGGTCTGTTTTCTTTCTTTTAAATTCCACTAAATACAGACACACACACACACACACACACACCCTGTCACAAACCTGTGCCAGGTCAGACGTTTACACATTGTTGTGTCTAGCCCACAGTCTGTGTGTGTGTGTTTCAGGACTGGTTGAGCACGTCCACAACTCACGCGCACATATGCACACACACACACACGCACACACACACATGCACACACACTCACAAGTGCCCACATGTTCTCCCTCTACAGGCTTGATCTCACAATCTTTTGCCACAACTGCATTCACTTTATCTGCACACCTGCTGCTGCTGCTGCTGCTGCTGCTGCTGCTGCTGCTGCTGCTGCTGCAAAACAATCTTGCCCTTGAGTTTTGGCTCAGTGTTTTGTCATTTCAGAGCCTCAGTCGTCACTAAATACATTTAATAAAGAGGAAGAAGCAGTAATATTTTATAAAGTTCTCACTGCTAAGAATTAAAAGAACCCCCCCCCCCCCACCCACCTCCAAAAGAAAACTGACTTGAACTTTTTTGAACAAATTTGATGTGACTTGTCAAGTCCACTCTGACGTGAGCTGCAACTCTGAGTCATCTTGAGACCTTCGGCTGATTCTAAATAAACCTTTTTTTGAGCGGGGAGGAAAAAAGCAAAGTTAGGAAATCGGTGGATGACAGCCAGCCGGCTCTAGGTGGAAGGAAAATGGCAAATGTCTTTGACCTAAGGCAGAATAATGCAGGAGCCAGGAAGAGGTCAGAGGCTGGATACCGGATGTGGGACGCAATGCAGTGGCTCAAAACCATCAATCTGATAACAACCTTTATCCTCCTGCTGCTTCTAATATACAGGCAGCTGGTCCTGAGGCTGGTCCTCTGGTCTGGAATCTGTAATAAACAAAAAAAAGTTAATTAAGAGATTTCCTCCGTGGGTCGGACATAGTGTGAAAAAGCTGAAGTAAGAAGGAACATTCGACCAGCAGGTGTATTGATAACGGAAACAATCAGTCTTCATCGGAACTAAAGAGCTCTAGTTAAAATATTAACCGTAATGGAAAAAGTTTACCTCTGTGAACATAATCAGCAGGGGTGCGAATCTTTCACTCACAAAACGATCCGATTCAAATCTCGATTCACCAGCTGCGATACGATTCATAAAAAATAGTTAATAATTTGGTATGATTCGATCCGATTCGGTTCAGTACGATTCAATACAAATTGACAATTTAACCCCAAGTGCTTATTTTTACTTTACCAATCTTTACCGATCCAGGGCTCCATCAACCGATGCACTCGGATCTCATACGTCACAGACCGATAACCGATTCAAATCGGTTTATCTTTACACCACTAATAATCAGCTGATGGATGAATTGAATTTTGGATTCGAGTTTTATGATTTTTTTTTTTTTCTTCCTGCATTCGGTCATTAAACCTGTGACCGACCTGCTGCTGCGAATGTGTTCCCTTGCACCTATGCACAACTAATGGCGGTCAATGATTAGTGTTTATATCCAGTATCACACCACATCTCACGTGCGCACACACACACACACACACGCACATGCACGCGCAGCCATGTGACCCGTCCTCAGCGACTCTGTCTGACTTCCCTTTCACATTCAAATGAACAGTGTTCGCTTGTGCCCGCACGTCTGACCGTCTGTGTGTGTGTGTGTGTGTGTGTGTGTGTGTGTGCGTGTGCGTGTGCGCGCTTGTGTGAGTGAGAGTGCAGGGGTGCGAGACGACAGGGGTAGTCTAGCTCCTTCTGGCTAGAATTCTAATGAGCATCATGCACTCCACACACACACACACATTGCACACAAAGACACACGCACACACACTCGCACTTAGAGAGCCAGACAAGCAGCTGATAATGAGGTTTGATTTTCATATGTTTCAGACAGAATGCTCAGCAGGTTAGCTTGTACACAGTGGGCCTGTGTGTGTGTGTGTGTGTGTGTGTGTGTGTGTATTTGACTTTTGCTGCTTTTTCTATTGTTAATGACCTTGTGTGTCCATTACAGTATTAGGTGTGGCACTTGCGTGCCTCGTTGCGTGTCTCGTGCGTTACCCAACTTCACTTCATTTCATGGGCATCTTTAGTTACTTGGTCACTAATAAGTTTTTAAATAAATTGAATAGATTGAAATTTTAAAAAAAGGAAGAATGAAATGAAACAGTCCAGACACTGGTTTGAAAAGCATTAAAAAGAAAGACACAGTGGAGACACCAGCTCTAATTAGATGTCAAACTCTGTTGAACTCATGCAACACAACAACACATACAAATAATTTATGTTGTGCCTCTTAAAAATTCTCTTTCACAATATTACGCCATTCTGTTGTGAGGCAAAAAAACAAAGTAGGCAAAGGTAATGAAGGTTCTTCACAACACGGGCCCAAACAACTCAACAAGGACTCAAACTATGTCATCGGCTATATGTAAAACTAGGCCGATGCACTGACGCAAGTGTGCAGGTTGGAATTTCTCCAGTCTGCTTCTACTTCAAGCCTTGCTGCTTCCCAATGTGTTGATGACAAGATGAAAATTAGCACTGGGCTTTGATTTCATCCAAAAGACAAATCAGATTAGCGAACCCGATGGACGACAAATCAATTAGCGCCTCATTCTGCTCTGTTCTGGGACATCTCTATTCTCTCCTGGGTTATGTGGAGAAGAAAAAAAAAAAACAGAACACTGCACCCAGTCCTCTCTATTCGCACATATGCAAGGTGCGAGACTGGGCCGTCTATATTAATCTTGTCCGCCCAGAGCTTCACTTGGCTGACTGCCTGGCCGCTGCTCATGCTAGACGTTCCTTTTTCAATCAACCCTGGCATCTTGCGAGTGCCACACACAGATGACCTATTTAATGTAGAATAAAACTTTACCTTTTGAGTTTTAAGTTGCTTTTATCTCTTAAACTCCTGGAACACTCCTGGGGTTGCGTTCAATGGTTTTCTCATTGATAAAACAACCCTCAAAGCCAGGGGTGGGCAAACGTTTTGACTCGTGGGGCCACAATGGGTTCTAAAATGTGACAGAGGGGGCTGGAGCAGGAGCAGGTGGATGGTTTTGGTTGCTTACCTCATAGGAGGAAAACAATATTTCATGGCATATGTAGGAAACATGCTTTAATGTCAATTGAAAATGAGCGAAAGCAAAGTTACAACAAAATGTGTCTTTGAAGCCCCACGGTATTTAGCTCTTCATTGAAATGACTCTTAAAACACTGAAAAAATGTATGAAATACAACTATTTTATGACTCACTTACTATTAATATAATGCCTTAAAGTTCAGCGGGCCGGATTAGAAAGCGTAACAGACCACATATGGCCCCCGGCCGCAGTTTGCCCATGCCTGGCCTAACCTCTGAGATTCCCATCAGCCTTTCTCTGTACATCACTGATTAGCAAATATTGCATGCAAAAAAATAAAAACTCACCCTGCATAACATAATATCACACATGCTAAAATGCTTCCCTTCATCAGTTACTGTCTTCGTTAGCATGTTAGCACTAGCACAAACCCATCGGTGAAATGGCTATGCAGTGCCAAGCGGTTTCACCTCCCATTCAGACGATAAACCTGTTTGGGGACACAATGTTTTTGGCGCGACGCTCAGCCTAGATTATCTGAGGTTGTTGGGGTCAGTTTCATAATATGATAAACTCAAGATGCTCGCAGGGCTGTTTTTTGTTTTCTAATCCAGACTGTTTTTTCTGCCCTAAAAAGAAAATCCTGGAATTAACTTCCACAGAAATTAAGTTTACATTCCGGCGACGAGGCTGTGAACTCAGAGCTTGTATCCGTCTGTGACCCACTCACTGACGGCATTAGCGCAGCCGGCCGCTCCCGATCAGACATACAGTACATGTTGAACATGGGAGTCCCCTGGATTAGCCATCTTAATTTAGACCGCGTCTCTATCCTCTGCTCGTCTGTGCAGTTCACTCTCATACTTTGCAGCGTCATCGCATGTTTGTCTGCCGCTGTGTTTCCGCTTTTTTTTTTTTTTTATTTTTTTTTTTTGCGAAATTAGTTGAGAACGATCCTATCGCGGAATTATAACAATATAAAAACGACAATCGTTGACCTCCTCTGACAAACATACATGCTGACACATGGACACGCACGTGTTCCCACTGTTGAGAGCAGCAGTGGGAGTTTTATAGGGCCGAGTTCCCACACTTGTTGGCTGCACCACGACGACGTCCAAAGTCAATGAAGTGTGTGTGTGTGTGTGTGTGCGTGTGCGTGTGTGTGTGCGCCTGTCCTTTTACCCCCCATAGCCTTTCTCATGGAAATCGGAAGGCTAGCAAGTTGTGTGTGCACCCCCACCCCTCTTTCTTCCTTCCTCTCCCTCTCTCTTAGCCAGTCTCTCTTTCCCACAGACACACACACACACACACACACACAGTTGTCTGTGCTATTTCTGCCCAGACTGCCGAGTCATATGAGGACTGGGAAAAAGGGAGGGTGTTGGGTCGGGGGTTGGGTAGGTGGACGTGCAACCTCTCCATGTCTGCACTTCTGTCCTTCCCTTTTGCTTATTTTTTTTCTTAATTCTCATCCAAACATCCGTCCCCCTCCCCGTCTAACTCTTATGTCACCATCAAAGTTTTTTCTTCCCCTTTTCAGCTTTTAGTCTCTCTCTCTCTTGGCCTTACTGTCCCTGGCTGCCTTTTTCCTTCTCCTTGTCTTTCGGGTGAGGCAGTGAGAAGGTGGCCATTTTTAAGGACGCCTGGTATTTAAGGAAGGCCGTCTGACAGCGCGTTTGGTATTTAGGCCTCTGTCAGCCAGGTTTCCTGAAAAAATGGGCTGCCTTAAAAATGGTGGCGCAAGATAGCAGCTAACTAGCAAGACCTTTGCTCTATGTATATTCTTATACTGTATATATGAGATCTATTTTAAGCGTAGGAAAACCAAATTACTTTTATTGTACTGCGAGTATACACTTGCACATCTTTCACAATATTGTGAGAGATGTGTCCGTAATGTATTTACGGGCAGTATGTTGACCTTTCACCAATATAAAAATCATAAATCAAGCCAAATTTTACACACTAGACCTTTAATACAGATCACACAGTCTACTTTATTCCCACTTCATTTCCTGCCCCCACCCACGCCACCACACCCCAGACACGCACACACCCTCCACCCTCCCTGCGCTCCCACCCTGTTACCGTCAATCCCCCTCCCCACTCTCCCCAGCGAGTCCCGCACCCCCTTCCCTCCCCTGCGTGTCTGCTCTCTCTGAGCCGTCTGACTCGGCAGTGACCAGCTGTGACCTTTAGCTGAATGCAGGCGGAGGAGGTGGAGGCAGGCAGAGGATGACAAATGAGCTAATTGCTTTAGATTAACCGTGGTGGAGTGTCTGACTGCCTGCCTGCCTGCCTGCCTGCCTGCCAGGCTTACAGCCCTCTCCTGTCTAGACAACACCCCACCGGGAGGAGAGAGATCAGCAGTCTCACTCGTGTAACATGACCAGGAACTCCAGGAGTGAACGCAAATTAATTGCCTTTTGCTGGTGTTTTCTTTTCTAACAAGTGTACAAGTTCAGCCGAGATTTAGAAAAAAAAAATATATATATTAAAACTGGGGACGTGAGTAGCATGTCCCTCAAGTCATTCAAGAACAAGCTTAAATATTTTGCTCTGGGATTCAGAAGAGAAAAGATAAAAATGTGTTGGAGCTTGTGCACATCTTCAAAAATGTATGAATTCTGACCATGAAGCCCCTCAGACTTTGTAGCTCCAGTGAAAAGCCGACAATTAGGGCAACTTTTAGTCAGCAGTTTGTCGATCTGGCCTGTGATCAGACCAGCAGAAGCACTCCTTGCAGTTGGTGCAGTTGGTGCAGTTTTATTTCTGCGGCTGAAGGATGGTTTGCACCAAGGCAAAGCACCTCCACAGGGACGAATAAAAATGCTTTCTTTTTGATTGCGAAATAAGGAAACCATTCTGTTGGGACTGCAAGTGGGACCGACATAGACACAGTCAGGGGTTATGTTTCATAATAGTTTAATAAGAGTTTTAAAACGATTCACCAACAACAATCACAGTTTCAAATGCTTTATTCCTGAATGCAATTAAGAAGAAAAGTCAACTTTGACTTGACTGCAAACTGACGAACTGAGAAACTGAATCAGTTGAAAGCTCAGGAATGTGTGCTAATGTTTTGTTTTGACACAAATGGCAGATCAGAATATTTTTATGAGCTGTTGTTGAGAGTGTGACAAATTAAAATTAGGAAACCGCAAGTGGTGTTTGGCTCAGTGTCATCGTGGGTCTGTCTCTAAGAGACGTCCTTTATCCGCTCAGCAATTGTTTGAGAAAAAAAAATCCATCGTTTGAGAAAATGGCATCAGGTTAGAAAGACGCAGTCAACTACAGTGCTGCAGAGAAGAATGTGCTATTGCAGCCATAGATATATTATCATCGTATTATTCATTTGTTATTGATATTAAATTGTATCATAGAGATATTATGAGCGTTATTATGGTAATTGGTAGTAATGAGTCGCACTACGGCCCTGAGCGGAATGCAGTCTGACGCCAGAGAAATAAACGCTGCTATTGGCCTGTTGACAAAGCTAATAAGGTTGTTAGTCTGTTGGGATTAAAAAAAAAAAAAAACATCAGACAGTTTATCCAGACTGTTACTCAGGGCTGGTAACTGTTTGAGATCAGTGCCTCCGGTGTCGATGTCAGGACTGACACATGAGTTATTGGCTTAAAAAAACATGGTTTATTGGTTTAGGAGCTCAACGTTACTGAAGTTCCTTCGAGTTTCTTAGCTGACATCCGACCAGTAGGGGGCGTTCCTGGTGATGTAGTGGACGTCAGTGAATTAGTCATGTTTTCTCAACAATTCCTGTAAATTGCTACCACATAATCGCTGGGATTTCCAGCGGGGCTGTTCTGCCGACGCACTCGAAGCGACGGTAACAATTCCTGGCCTTCCGTTCCTGCTGCAGCTTGCGAATGCATTCGGAAAGTGTTTAATTTCTGCAGACAGTTTTTGTCAAACAAGTCACACAACAAAATTGTCAGATTTCAAAATGCGGTGCGAAATCCCCAGCGTCGCGTCCGACTGTTTTCGCGCTGGGGGAGAGAGAATGCTACCCGGCTAGACTGGGAATTTTGAAGTCATTCTCTCTTTCCAAAAATGTTGCCTTTTTCCCCCACGTGTGACCATTTTCACAAGGAGGGGGGGAATGAAAACACTGGTGCGTTTGTTTTCCTTTAACTTTTGTCTTTTTGCTAAGTGAAGACGAGCCTTCAGGTTGCATCTCCTGGACGCAGCTGATGGTGTAGTTAGCAAGTGAGCTTCACACACCCACCCCATCCCCTCCGTACCTCTCACGCTCCCTCATCATTATTCTGCCAGCCTGTCCCTCTGACCCCATCTGTGTCTCCCAGACGCTCCCACCACTCCCCTCTCTCTCTCTCTCGCTCTCTCTCTCTCGCTCTCTCACCCCCTCCCCTCATCCCCTCCTCCCCGTCACTTTGACCCCTTTTGTTCGCAGCTATTTGTGGCAGCGCTGGTGGTGTCACAGAAGGGAGGGGGGGGTGGGCACGGGGGTCCAAGTCAGCTGTTTCCTCAGCCGTCTGGACAGTGTGGGAATGCGCGTGAGAAAAAAAGTCGCAGACGCGCCCGAGTCGAGCGTCAGAGCGTGTGTGTCCGACGGCGAGGACACACGTGATGCGGGAGCATCAGTAGCATGTAGCCCGGAACTAAACCACGGAGGGAAGTTTGTTTTAGTTCCTTTTAGTTTTTATGTGGGTTTTTTTTTTGGTTTGTTTGTTTGCCTTTTTAAAAATTTTTTCCGTTAGTTTGCTGAGAGAAGAAAGGACGGTTCTAAATCTTGGAATAAACTTTTTCACAATTTGTTGCCTGGACCGGGGGTGGAAAAAAATAGAAATCCCAGCGCGGCAGCGAAACCATGCAGCCTTCGTCTGGGAGCCACAACCATGACAACTGCGTGCAGACACAACTGTGCGGTGAGTTCCGCTGCAGGGAAACTCTGATCTGCTCTGATCGGCTGTGGGGGGACGCATTCCGCTGGTGCTGACGGTGCCACAGCACGAGTAGACATGGAAATGTTGAGCGAGTGAATTCGCAAAAAGGCGACTGTCGAAATAGAAGCTGTTTAATTGATGCGTGCGTTGACCGCAGAATGTCTCGATATTTTTATTTCATGTCTGGCTTCTCGCGCCGCTGTTTGGTTGGACCTCCGGAAATGGAACGTCTCCAGGGAGTGGACGGCCGCTCAGACATAAAGTGTTTTATAAACTTACTTTGAGGTTTTGGTTGGGGGGGGCAGTAATCCGTGCAATTAAAATCCCTCGACGAAACACTTAGGCCTGCAGTTTGGTGTTTAACCACATTTCCTGCAGCATTTCCTCAGCACTTTACCAGCGACGGTAAAAAAAAAAAAAAACTGCTGTCATACACAAGAAGCGACGTCTGACTTTTCGCAACTTGCCGGCTGTTATGTGGTATAGGTGTGATGGATATTTACTGAAAAAAAAAAAAAAAATACAATTGACCATCTTCTCTCGCCGCTCATGTAGCTGCAGGACACCAGCTGCTTTTCAAGCCGCTGGTAACGGGAGGCTAAGAAGTGAGCTGTGTAGTGAGCCATGTTGTGTTGTAACCTCTGCCAGATTTAAAAAAAAAAAAAAAAAAAAAAAATTGAAATGCTGATGACATGATGATTTGTTTCTCGTGATGGTGTCTTGTGCGCCTGGGTCAGCCGCGTTTTTAAGTCAGCAGCTTCGTTTAGGAAAGACTTTCGATCAGATGACTGTCGCCATGTCTTGTGGTCAAAGGGTTCAGCCAGTCAGAAAACAGAAGTAGACTGTGGGAACTGTGTGTGTGTGTGTGTGTGTGTGTCAGCCGTCTGCGGGCTACTTTCTGCTCCCCTGTCTGTCTGACTTGGCCCTGACCTCTGCCTGCTCCCTGTGAAAAAAAAAGTGGGAGACAAATGCCCTGTGTGTATGTGCATGCTCTGCGGTGTCGATGGGCTGGTGGATGCAGATGGGGGGGTTTGGAAGCAGACTGTCTCTAAACAAAGCTGGCCCTGTCTGTCTGCTCTATTCTGGCTCTGCCTCTCCCTCCCCCCCCCCCCGTTCCCCCCTTCTCTGTGCATGTGTGTGAGGGGTGTCAGACACATTGAACCCTGCCACCACCCCCAAGACACAGACACACACACACACACACACACACACAGACACACACAATAAAGATCATGTCTCTGTCTGGGTTATGTCTGAAACCTCTCTTTTCCCCTGGTTGAAAACTACTGCTGTCAATGGTTCTGTGGAATTGCTGTTATTTATTATATTATTATTATTATTATTATTATTATTATTATTATTATTATTATTATTATTATTATTTATTTTTTTGTAGTAGTAGTAGTATTTCCTTTCAGTTATTGGTTGGGATATTTTAACAGACCTCTGATTATTGACCAAAATTTATATCTTTCAAGCGCCAACTCACACACACAATAATAATAATAATAATAATAATAATAATAATAATAATAATAATAATAATAATAATAATAATGATAAGAAGAAGAATAAACTCCCACCAGCGTCATCTCCCGGACTGATGAATAAACCAAGCGTGATTTCTGTCTCCGCAGCCCAGCTGGAGTTTGTCCAGATCCTGGTGATTGTGGTGGTGATGATGGTGATGGTGGTGGTCATCACCTGCCTGCTGAATCACTACCGCCTCTCCGCACGCTCCTTGCTCTCCAGACACGCCCCCACGCGCAGGAGGCACCAGCCGCTGGCCAACGTAAGTGAAGCCCCTGATGTGATTTTGTGTGCGAGCGTTTTGCGATGCGGGGAGGAGATCATCAGATCAGTGCTGCAGCAGCAGCGGCGGTGATGTGCTTTCAGTCTCCTCCCTCTGGTTGATGATTCAGCTTGACCGCATCGAACCAGCCTTGCAGGCCGTTTTTTTGTTGGTGTTTCTCACTTCCGATGGCGAGACTGTAAATTATCCTGCTGCTCCGAAAAAGCCGTGAGGCCAAATTTGTTTATACCTCAAGAGTCATTTCGCATGCAACTGGCAACGAATGCGGAGAAGATTTGCGCTGTCAGAGACATTATGTAAGATTGATTTTTTTTAATGAAACTCAAATTCCAAAGAAAACCAGATGGCTGAGTGACGCCCTTGACCATTAGAGCGATTGAACAGGCGGCATGTTGACTCATAATACCACCACATTCCGTCTCCATGCAAGACACACAAGATGACTTACACCTGAGGCTTCTCCAAACGTATGACTTCAACATGCGCCACTTGACTCACCTGCTATTGAATCACTGTGTGTGTGTGTGTGTGTGCATACCCGTGCGTGTGTGTGGCTCCAGTCTGCCACTCAGACATGAGTAAAGGATGAAACACAAGCGGGCAGACGCAGACGCACACAAACGGAGCTCCAGATAAGCTCCGTGGAGTCATTGTCCTCGTAAATTTGGATTAGCAGCCAGACAAACTGACACAGCTAGAGTCGGCCCGACACGCAGGTGGACGCTGTCGCTGGGGAACTATAAAGTTTAACACAGTGATTATTCACAGAGCTCCTCCCTGAAACTTTGACATACTTTAACTGGCACGCTAACCTATATTAGTACGTTTGAGTGAATCGGGTCAACGCAACAATAAAGAAAATGTCTTACTTTTCAATGAAAAACAAGCACAACGTAGCATAAACTACCTGGCACACAGAAGAAAATCTTAAAAGACACAAAACTTTTAGTAACAAAGTCTTAAGTCGGGTTGGCTTAAGTAGAGCCCTCTAGTGGACAGAAAATATTCATATATATTCAGATTTTGCATCAGACTCAAGGAAAAACAACTTTGTATTTATATATTCTGTCTGTAGCTTCATATTTGTATATGTGAAACTCTTCTTCCTCCTCGGCATAATAATTAGTAACATAAAGTGACATTTTTGACTGAAATGGAATAATTGGAGTAGTAGTACTTGCTCCTTTAGCTGCCTGACAGCCTGTGATATGACGTGGTTAAACCTTAAAGTGTAAAAGTTACTGAAAATATCTCGTGTGTCTTTCACAGGAGGGAAGTCTGTGGCCTTCTGAAGGAATGGGGACAAATAGCAGTATAAACGATGTAAGTCCGGCTGGAACTACATGTCGGCGGAATTTGCCAAACCAACATAACCTACATCAAGTGAAGGGCGACTCCCCGTTCATTTGTTCTCCGTCGTCTCCAAAGCACCAGGTGTACAACCCACGCCCTCCCGACAGAGGCGCTCCATCGTCCTACCTGCAGAGGGAGCCGCAGCAGGCGCAGCCGCAGTCTCACCCCAATCTTCAGTCGCAGCGCTTCCAGCACACGTATGCCCCGAGCCGCTTCCAGCCGACGTACCCCTACCTGCCGCAGAGCATCATCGACCTGCCGCCGACCATTTGCCTGTCCGACGGTGAGGAGCCGCCGCCTTACCAGGGACCCTGCACGCTGCAGCTCCGAGACCCCGAGCAGCAGATGGAGCTGAACCGCGAGTCGGTCAGAGCGCCGCCAAACCGAACAGTGTTTGACTCCCACCATCTTCACCCTTCCCGGTCCTGTCGGCAGTCCAGGTAACACAGGGCCCCTGAGCGGCGTGCGTTTTGTGTGGCGGTACCAGTTTCCGAACTTTAACACTGACCTCGCTACGTGCTTGTCCCTGTGCAGTCTGCAGGCTCCTCCTCCCAGCGTCCACCCAGGCATCAGTGTGTTGGAAGCCCAGGACGCCTTGTCCCGGCAGCAGAAGCAAGGCTCGCGGCTCAAAGGAGCTCCGCCGACCTATAACGAGGTGATCGGGCACCTCTACCGGCCGCCCTCGCTGGCGCCCGGCAGCAACCATCGAACTGTGTCGTCCTTACAGGCGCCCACCTCCTCCTTCATACAGGGTCTGCTTCGGCCTCCGCCTCCACAGCAAGGCAGCGCGGACAACAGGAATGTAAGAAATACCAAGGAGAAGTCCCAGAAGCCCCAGCAGGTGTGACAGTTACGCTTTCCTCATTCTTAGCCTGGATTATGTCAGGCGCCATTTTGTGGGGAAATGGTCAGGACCTAAACAGGAACAACACCAACAGTTCACTGGTAAATAACAAAAAAAATAACAACAATAATTCACTTTGACTGGTGTAAGGGCGGCTTCATGTTAGCTGTGGCCATGGCAAACATCATGAATTAGGCCAAGGAGCAGGAAGCAGCGCCCTCTGCCTTGTTGTTAAGGAAATCACATCACTCCTGCAGAGCACAGCAGCCGGATAAAATCTGGCCCCTCTTGTTCCACAAGCATCTTGAAGAGCACTTCAGATGATCCGGCAATGATGTCAGAGAAGAGGGCCAAAAAGTTCAAAGGGAAAGGCAAACAGACTATATTTTTCTTCCCTCTTTTTCCACTCCCTTAACAACTCCACCTCATCCATCCTCAGTTAAAGAGTACCAACTAGTCTTCATTCATTATAAATATTTACATGTTTGTTTGTTTTATGCTAGAAATCTTACGTTCTTTTGTTTGTCACTTTGTTTAGCTGGAAGAAAAAAATATCCAGGCGAAATGTTGCAATCTTCTTGGTTCTTCCAGGTTCGGTTTTTTATTTTCTAGAGATAATCGCCCTCGCTGCTTTTTTTTTTTTTTTTTTTTTTTTTTTTTTAATGCTGTTCAGCTCTGTTTCACTCCTGTGCCCGCTTCTTTAGCTGTATCACTGGGACGTACGAGCACATTAGAGTAAGTTCAGAGGGAGATTAGCTTCCTTTAGCGTTAGCTTCAACTAGCTTAGCAGTTGTAGCGCAGTGCTCAAAAAGTCGTCCAGCGAAACGTTCTGCCTTAAATCGACCAACCGGTGCAGGAGTTGTCACTAAAATGTTTTCTGTTTCTTTATATATAAGAAGGTTTGCACAAAGACTGTTGATCACAGAAAAAGAAATGAAAAGAGAAAGTGGGGGTATTTTTCTAAACTTGATAGATTTGTCTGTTTCATGTCGTTTCATTGTAGAAAAAAAGGAGAAACGTTTGTTGAGGTGCCAACTTTCCTTGTGGAACAGTTTTGTTTTTGTTTGGGTTTTTTTCTCGTCTATTTGTTCTTGCTTCGTACATGTTGGCTTGCATATATGTCACACGTTGAGTATACACATACACACGTATGCAAACCGAGAGCGAACTTAAAAGAAAAAGCACGAATTTAGAGTTATTTATATAATTGCTGAAAAGAATTGCACTATTTTTGGAGGTGGATTTTTCAGAGACGTTTATCAAGTGGGAAGCTCTGTCTGTTGAGGCGTTTGGGAACCTGTAAGCACAGGGACAACACGGAAGGTCGGACCGACTCGGTGCACAGCAGCGTCCGTCCGTCGCCAACAGCATTTCCTGTTTAAATGGGAGAGACTGACGGTGGTACCGCGGACTTGGATCAACAATTAACAGTACGATTGAAGACAAAGTAAAAAAAAAAAAAAAGTGGGGAGGAAAAGAAATGTATATATGCAAGCGTCCGAGTCGTGCGAGCCAATGACCAGTCAGCCCACGGGTCCAATCAAAAGCTTTTGCCCGGAGCCTCAATTCCTCGACGAGTTGCTAGCCAATGCTAAAGCTGGCTGCTACTACCTCGCGTCTAATATCGACCCGTGATAATTCTAAAAACAAAAAAAAAAAAACAACAACTGAAAACAGAGTAATTTTCTTCTTCTATCACATTCTGTATATGTCTCTTTTTAAACTTCTGAATGTCTGGGTTTTCCCCTCCATTGCCGGAGGTGGAAGGTAGAGAGAAAGAAACCCTGCGCCCCTGAAGAAAAGACGCCACTCAATGCTGACTGTGCACCGACCGGCCAACACAACCGAGTCCGCCCTCTCCGTTGCAGGCATCTCTGAGCACTTTACTGCCCACCCACCCCCATTCCCAGGAACGAGACAACAATCCCCCGTCAGCCAGTGTCGGCCTCTGCCTGTCTTCCCCGTGATCAGATCGCATCGGCGAAAAATCCTGTTCATCCCCGATATAAAAGAAAAAAGAAAAAAAAAAACCCTCGATCGCCTGCCCAGCCTTCATTGCCACACTTCCAACAGCAGGGAAAGAGTTGTGCGTATTTGTTTTGTTTTTTACGAAGGGAACTCTTGCCACGTTTGGACGCGGCGCCCGGTGGGTTGTTGTAAAAACAGACACGCCGAAGTGTTGAAAAGTGACACGAGTGTTGACAGCAGCTCATCTCGCCGCCGTCGCCTTGTGTGTCGAGACTGCGGGCGTGAAGGCCGGCAGACAGTTTGTGATCACCAGAGGTGCTGACTTCCCAAGTTTGATGTTTTTCACGCGCCACTAACCCAAAAAATGAAGCCCTAACTTTTTATTTTAATGTCCAGTCTTTATGCAACAGCGACCTCCACAGGGAACAAACCAAATCGCAGCCAAAACCTCCGAATTCAAATCAGTTTGTAGGGAAGAGATTTGAAAGGCCAAATATAGGAATCCCCACCCCCAGTTAGTGTATCTGTAGATAGAAAAACTGAAGATAAATGTAGATACAAGATAGATCTTACCCCCAAAAATTTTTTAAGCCTTAGATTTGTCTAAACATCTGGGTATAAGATGATCTAGTCCATTTTTCCAACGGCATCACAATTGATAGTGTAGTTCTAATGAGCCATGGTTGAAATTTTTATATATTTTTTAACCATGATAAGTTAGACTAAAAAAAAAAAACTCTCAAACCAACAAGAAAATCATCTTTGCAATTTGATCATCATTGACTCGCCTTCAACTTTGTTCTTATTGAACTGCAAGCACTTGAAGAATAAAAATGAATCATACTATAAAGAACTTAATCTCTTGACCCAAAGTAGCAAATGGAGCAGTGAGGGGATCAATCAAAGCTTGAATCACACTTGACTTATGAGGTTGTTAACAGCCCACTTAGACTTTAGTTTAGGTCATACGCTCAGATTTTTTCGCTCTCCCAGTGTGGACTGGGATGTTGGTTTTTTTTGATCATATGTATTTTTTTTTTACTTGATAATGTGGTTTGGTTCTCTGTTCTGGAGGGTTTGCAGCGGGTATGAAAAGACTGGACAGACTCTGATGAGGGCAGAAACAGACAAAAGTGGTGTCGTTGCTGAGAAGTCGTACAGTTGAGGATCAATCCCTCGCTTCAGGGAAACCCACACTGGCTGACGGTTAAAAAAAAAAAAAAAAACAAGGTCAAGAAAGAGGGGAGAGGAGGTTGGAGAGGCTCCTTCAGACACACACACACACACACACACACACACACACACACACACACACACACACACACACTGGTGTCTTTATACACCAGCCTTGAACCCTTGAACTGTATCCAAATTAGCTACAGTGGATTAAGAGAAATCCCCATAAACTAACATCCACATATGAATCCAATGAGGTCCAAGGTGTGTGTGTGTGTGTGTGTGTGTGTGTGTGTGTGTGTGTGTGTGTGTGTGTGTGTGTGTGTGTGTGTGCCAGCATGAAGAAAGTGTTTCTGTAAAGTCAGCAGACGACGTCTTTTCCCAGAGCCGTGTGTGTGTGTGTGTGTGTGTGTGTGTGTGTGTGTGTGTGTGTGTGTAGTGCTCTGTTAGTGCACACACTTGCCCCGGGTGAGACCTCCAGCTGTCTAGACAAAAACTAAACACTCACATACACACAAACCAGACTAAACAAACCATCCTAAGAACCTGACCTTAATCATAAACACACACACACACACACACACACACACACACACACACACACACACACACACAAATACAGGTGCAGTTCACACTTATTCATCCAAATTCTCACTGCAGACCACACAAGATAGCAGAAATGTTTTTTTTTTGTGTCGCACACACACACACACACACACACACACACGGATCACTTCAAAAGGTCGCGCCTCCTCCTCCTCCTCCAGCCCCTCCTTCTTCCTGCATGAACGAGCTCCTCCTGTTCCCTAGAGATGCCTGCCGTCCAATGACAGAGCTCCTCTCAGACCAGCACTAGCTGCCATTGGCTGGCTGTCATTTCCGTCTCCCAGGAAACGTTTTTGTCGTGTTTTATTGTGGTTGCGATGTCGTTCGAGTGTGCCTGCCTTTTGCCCTGAGACGGCCAAAATGCGAGCGGCCAGCTTTATGGGCTGTTAATCCCAACCCTAACCCATGCCTGGCCACGCCTCCTGACTGTCTCAGACGAAGATGATGATGATGATGATGATGATGATGATGATGATGATTGGATGAGGAGGATGATGAAGATAGAGTTTTTTTTTAGTAATGCCGCAGAGAGCGTTGCAATACACCTACTATTTGCCTTTTTGATATTAGTCATATTTTAACGTAGTGTGCTAAAAGAATATTGTTGTTATCGTTGTTGTTGTTGTTTATTCACTTGGGAACAAAAAAGGTCATTTTGCTTTGAAACCACCATTCACAAGTTAACAGTTGTTTTGATTTTTTTCGTTGAATATTCACATACACAAACTTTGAGAGTGTAAAACTACCTAAAAGCAGAGAAAAGCTGCCCGTCGCTCAATGGATGTCGGGAAAACAAAAGAACTCCACTTCGACTTTTAAGTGTCCTTTCCAGTTTTAGCAAATGGTACAAATCTGTGCCAGAATTAGAGGGATGAATACTGCGCATCTCCGCAAACTTGAGACGGTTCTGCTCGTTCCTTTCACATGTTCAAGTAAACTTCCCTGTGGATGTAATCAAGTACCGTGAACCCACGATGTCCCCATATAATCACGAGGTCTCCTCGGCCAGGCCCAGCGTCTTTTTGTGTGCCTTCTGGTGTCGGCCCTGAGAGGAGATTTTACCCTGCCACTTCGCCACGCTTATGCTGTGATTATCCACATCCGCTCGTGTTCAATTTCAAGCATAGAACGGCCTTAAAAGCATCAGCTCAGAGGAGCGTAACGGCAGAAAAGTTTACCGCACAACATGTAAGTGTTGGCATTGAGTATTTTGGAAACGGTTCTGCTAGTTTTTCCCTGCTGCTGTCAGTGTTTTTGCTCTCAGTGGGAGTCATTGGCTATAGGAGTGTGTTGTGGATCTGCTCGACGTAAAGTCCCCTGAGACCACGAATGAGGCCGAATTTGACCGGGAATTTTCCACGTTTTTGCTTTTTTAATTGATGCTATGTGAAGTGTTTTTTTGTTTTCTGACAATGTTGAAGAAGAGACACAAAAACACTCTTAATAAATAACTGCAGTACGCAGCCCCAGACATATTGCCAAAACCATCGCAGTATCCAAACCCAAATTTCATCTTCCAGCATGAAGGAAAACATGACCACTTTAGAAGTAAACAAGCTTTACGCATCAGGGAAAAAAAAAAAAAAAAAAAAAATGCCAGATGCCAGATTTTAAAAAATCCAGGTGTGTTACTGTAGAAATGTTTGCCTCAAAACTCAACGGCGGGTCTCATGTTTCTTCCTCTGCAGTGCAGTGGAGGAAAACATGACCCCTGCAGCGTCAACAGTTTAATTCCCGTCTGTTATCTCTCACAGCATGGCTCACACACTTATATAAAGGCCTACTTACTCTCAATGGTAATAACTGCTTGTTTGTGTATTGAGAACAGTTTATTTTAATTTATACTGGATGTTACAAGGTTTTGTTTTGTTATTTTCCTCCCTGTTTGTCACAAACAGAAGACAATGGTTTTGTTGTTGTTGTCGTCACAGAACATGGTATAAATCGGACACATTTCAGTTAGCCTTCCATTTAAAATATGAATAAAAAAGTTTTATAAATATGCACTGGTGTTTTCTTGTTTGTTTTTTTACCCACCGTGTTCCTCTGTTTGAATCTGTCAATGCTGTATAACGCAAACATGTATTTATGTATTTATATTTTAATTTCAATACGCATGGGTCTATCATAGTTTACACCATACAAAACTGCATTTTCAATTGAATTGAAAATGTGACAAGTAAAAACAAAACCTCACACCGATCATATGAGTTAATGTCAGATATCATCCACCAGATGGAGCCCTTCCTTCATATGTGTTCCAAGTACACCCAGACTCAGTCTGAGGCTGCAGGAGAACTCAAGACTGACAGACTCTCTCACTATTTTTTATTCATAATTCCTACAATACATGATTATCCAATTTTCGTTAATGAACGTACTGTTTCAAAGGAAGAAAATAGGTACCACTCAACTAGGTGTAAATGCAGCTCACCTGGGCAATGCCACACGGCCTATTAAGACCTCCAGCTGCGGCTGGCAGTTTTGTGCTTATTCAGTTAGTACGTTTACATGACACTCGAGAAAAGCGAATTCTTCCCTTAGTCCGTTTATGAATGGACAACTGAAGCAGGTTAGTCTGACTGAGATCGGACTTTGAGAACTCCGATTATAATCGGAAAACTCCAACTGAGACACCCAGATAATGCGATTGGAATTCGACTGAAGGGAAAGGAGTTTAGATGTGTGCAGGTGAAAATACGGAAGGGAAGGATATAATGGAAATGCACAAGGAGACTGGGAGAGCAGAGACAGGGAGGTGGGACGTGGTGGAGGAAGAGGCAAACGCTGCTATCAGCTTTAATCCATCAGGCTGCAGCGTTCGACCTGACTGCCTCATCCAGGACTGGCACTGTGCTGTCACCAGATGGCGCAGCTGATAGCGCCTGCTGTGTGATCCCATCAAATTGATTTTTAGCAGTTTAGCTTTTTTTTAATTTTTGTTTTAACAGACTTGGCTAAGAAAGAAAAAAAAAAACGACCTCCTTTGTGTCACTCTCACCCTTTAACCTTAGCCTGAAAAACATTATGGTCAGTTTTTAAAGCTCCGGATGAAGGAACAGCAATACCTGCCTCTTTGCAGACAGGCCGCCACAGTTATACTTAGAGACTTACTTGAATTGCGTCTTTGTTTGAGCAAGTGTCAGAATAAGAAAATCTGCCTCCTTGAAATTTTGTTTCTTGGTTGAATCTCAGATACATTGTGGTGACATCACTGTTCCTGGCTGTAAAACACTGGCCACAGTGGGAGACTTTTCTAAGAGCGAACCGTCTTCAGACCAAATTATGGCCTGCAATTCAGTTCTAGCAGTAGCAGACATCTGGAAGGATCGTCTCTGCATGACTGCCGCGATAACCCGTGTACTTGGAACAAACCGGCCTTGCACACTGACGCTGATTCACTGCGTAATAGGCAGCGGTTGAGTTTCCATTTTCAGAGAACTTCATGCTGTGTTCAAATTTATTAGATTCATGCAGTCATATGGTGCAGCTTGCTGTGAACCTATCAAGATGGTTAAAATCTCACAGTGTGTTGTTGGCCTTAGACTTATTTCCTGACTCTGAATGTAAGTGTGGCTCAGAATACTCTTTAAAGAGAGTTGACCTGAATATTCAGGTGAAAAACTATTGATCCAACATCATTTCTGGCCAGATTGTTTAAAGAATGTAGGGGAGGAAATATCTAGACACAAATAATAATATCTCCCCAATATGTGTTCCGTCGTTCCGGTGTCAAGATGAGGATTTCAAAGTAAAGTACATAATAATTCATTTAATCTGACTCCATTTGATAATAATAACTTTACTTTTATATATCGATTGAGAGAAAGACTTGATTAATAATTATAAATATATAGACTCAATAATAATGCAACAAAAATGTAACAGACCGGTTGTGTAAAAATGATGGTAAGCAAATCAAGAAGACAAAGAAAAAGAAGAAGAAGAAGAAGAAGAAGAAGAAGAAAACAGAAAGAGAGAGAGGGGGGGAGAGAGAGACAGTGAGAGAGAGCGAGAGAGGGAGAGAGAGAGAGAGAGGGAGAGAGAGAGAGAGAGAGAGAGAGAGTCCAAGAAAAAGAGAGTAAAAAAGAGAGTCCTCGAGATTCTTGCTCTTTCCCTTAAATATCGTCCCAGAACAGAGGCACTTCTCAATTGCATATTTAAAAGATTCAATCAAATACTCTTCCTACTCGGGAACCATTGTTAGAGAAAACACTTCGGGATGTGGATTTGACTGTCTTACAAGAAACACAATGTGGAACATTTAAAAGGATATCATGGCGGAAAATTAAAAAAGGATTACGGCTAATGATTGCTAATTACAAACATCTATATTTCCATAAAAAGCGGCTCAACTAGTACATTTCCAGTTGGATCTCCACGTTTCTGCAGCAGCTCACGGTGTAGATCTACTTTGCTGCCGTGAAGCCACAACTCAGATCAGGCGTTGACACCAAATTCGTCATGTACCAACAAAGTGAAACCAAAGCGGAACGTACAACAGCAGACAAGCAGGTTTAGCATCAAAGAAGCTTTTCACGAATGGATGTCACGTTAACAATTTTATAGTTGCAACGCACTTTCCTGCCACTAGATGCTTCTGCAATGTCCCACTCTGGTCTTTTCAAGTGACACTAACTTGAGGCTTTTGTCCTCGACCGTATTCACATTGGCAGTTTGTTTGCGCCAAGCGGCAGGTGTTTCCCTCTCACGCATGCCGTATCTGTCTGGCATCCCAGCAGCTAATCAGCAGTGCTGGCCGGCGGCTGCATGATCGCTGGCCAACTGGATGCCAGCCAGTGTGACCTGAATCAGTTATTGATCCGTGCGGCGCAGAGACAGGCTTTACACCCGCTTCTCCAGCCGCCAGGTCTCTACGTCAGCGCCGGGCTCAGAGTCCTCCCACCGGGTTTATGAATCACTCTGTCCACGACTTGTCTTATCTGTGCGGCTGCGTTGCCACACGCTTGGCAGCCGTCCCAATGGACCGTCACAGGCCTTTTTTTACAACTCGCCCGGCAGCCGAGATAAAAAGTTTCTCGAGGGCGCAGATGGAGTGATATAATGGAGATGGATGATGGATGCGGTGACGGAGCTGAAAGTGGGCTGATTACTAAAGTGGAATCCAAAGATCACTTGAAGCATTTAGCTGTGATGCCTCTTCTTCTGTACTACTTTTTTCAAATAAAACCCACAAAATGAGGTTAAAAATATATGGATTGTCGTTCACTATCCTTCATTTTTTCTGTCTATGAAATGCAGTCAATTTGTTGTTCTTGACAAAACAATGTTTCCTGCACCTGTTTCAATTTTTACATCAGCTTTTGCCAGTTTATTGCAGGGCCACATACTGTAGTGAGACTGAACCATTTGCACTCACACTCATTCCTACAGCCAAATAAAGGAGCCCATTTTTGAAATGTTGATTTCAAATTTTCAATCAAATTCAATCAAATGTGACAACACCAGCAAAGTGAGTTTTTTCACGTGGGCTCCCTCGCTTAAAACGCTGTCACGCGGACTTTCCCACCCGCGCTGACCAATCGCAGCTCAGCCTCGGGCGACGTCAGCGCTGACGTTTGGCTGTCCTCTCCATCCCGTCGCTGTGTGTCACACCACCTGCACCGGCATGAGGTAACGCGCACAATCTGCACGCAGCCAGATAAGCCCTCAGTAGTGGGAGCTGGGCCGCCATTGCACAACTTGACTTGGAATGAGTAGAAACGAGGGGGGAGAGGGGAAAGGATGACGACAGCAAGAAAAAACAACAAACAACAACAAATGTAAACAATCGGCGGTACGATAATCTGAAGGCAGGATCGTAAAAAAAAGGGGGGGGGGGGGAGGTTGACCTCTACCAACTTCTGTCTTTCGGTCGGAGTCATTGATGGTGAATTGGCAGCGAGTGGAAAAGCACAATTCACACTGATAACAGTTGATACATGGACCCCATTCAGCAGAATATCATTG
This sequence comes from Thamnaconus septentrionalis, assembly GCA_009823395.1. NCBI lineage: Eukaryota > Metazoa > Chordata > Actinopteri > Tetraodontiformes > Monacanthidae > Thamnaconus > Thamnaconus septentrionalis. The sequence continues at coordinate 3,447,943 of CM020506.1, read as the reverse complement.
CGTTTCCATCAGATAAACACACTCCTCAACATTTATTGATTGTAATAAAGTTTTCACAATTGTATTTTTTTAACAACTGATGGCATGAGATCCCCAGAGGATTTATTTTTTTTTGCAAAATTGGTCATTGTCATCATTGTCAGTGACATCCTGCGATGTTATGAAATATTTTAACCGAGCTGCTCGACGACATTTCTCCATGCCTTCTTGCTTTTTTACACATTTACTCTGCTTTTGGAAACCTTTGTCATTAGATTTGCTAAATCAACTGCCGATTTGGACAAATAAATCCCAGCTTTAATTTATCTTAAATTATTCTTCACCAAAAAGTAGATGAACAACATTGTTTTTGTTTGTTTGTTTGTTTGTTTTTTAACACGAACTGCCAATTTTAAAAGGTTTTGAGCTCCCAATGCTATTTTCACAGGTTTCTATTTGGCACGCAGTGTCAAATCAGGCCTTCCGAGGATTTACTGAAACACTGACCGGTGAGAGATAAGAGTATCAGTGCTATCAGTGCGTCGTTACATCTGATGAGATATACAAAAGATAAGACGGTGCAACAGTTAATTGAGGAATGTTTTTTCACGTATGAGCCAATAAGCACCCTGTTGTAAAATATCAGTTCATATATGTATAGCCCTCTGCTCTCTGCATGCTCAGCGACTTTGGGATTTCCTCAGATAAGGCCAGAACCAAAGAGGAGCACTCAGACACCCCAGGGTGCAACACAAAGTGTAAATTATTGACTTAGAAAAAGTCAGAAAAACATTCCAGTTGTTGCAAGGATGTGCCTTGCTGTGCTGGGATGGCAAAACAGAGGGCAGTGGACAGGATGTCCAGCCCGCTGCACAATAAATCTCAGTACATTTATACTGTATATTTAATTTACATTGTGAGTTTCAACAATCTCACATTGGAAATATGCAACTGAGATTTTATTAAAGTCGGCTGAATAAAGCAATTGATATAAAGGAGAAGAGATTCCTCGCAAGTATAAAACAATGAACACTAAAAATTCACTTGAAAATGTTTTAAGATGTTTATAAAATATTTTAAACATTTTAAAACAAATCAATATTTTTCAGTTTTTCCCTTAATAAAAATATTTTATTTTTTGTAATCACCACTCGGGCGATTACAAACCAGAATCCTGCACTATGCGGTCAACAATTTACCATGTCTGTTTGTGTTTTGTCGTCGCCACTGTGAATTTGAAAGTACAAAGAACGTGAAAAACAAATTCAGTTTCCACAAAGTGAAAAACAAGTGAGTGATAATTAACTTCTGTCTGTCTGTCTGTCTGTCAGTCTCTCTGTCTGTCAGGAAATTATCTGAACATTACACAACAGCTGCAGCGACCTGTTACTCAAAAACAGGGAGCCTCTTTCTTCCTGTTTATGTGCACTTACATAATTCCATACCGTTTACAGAAAAGGCTCGAGTGGATTGTAAAGTGGACTGTAAAATTAACCAACAGAACAAACCTCCTGTAAAGAAGTATTTTTTTTTCAAAATCTACACAAAGAAGAAGAAGAAGAAGAAGAAGAAGAAGAAGAAGAAGAAGAAGAAGAAGAAGAAGAAGCCTATATCGATACCACATTGGGGAAAATTTCATAATCATAGCAACAATGTGGTGCAAAAGAAGGATAAGGATAGGAGAATTATACCAATAATTACAGGCAATAAAGAAATAGAATAAAAATATTTACAGACTAAGGAAGGAAAAAAAACAAGATATTTACATTATATTGAAAGTTAGATTATTTTACAAGTTATGTACATAATATGACAGATGACAGATAAATAATTGTTATATTGTGCATTTATGAAAAGCAAGTGCTTGAGAAGATGAGCTGAAGAGTCTGTTGTTTCTCTCTGCTTGTCATTGCTTGGCTGTGACTGAAGGCAGCCACATATAGGATTGGTGGTGTATTGGATTTCTGCATCAAGGCCAAGTCCTACTTTAAATAAAGTATTTATAGTAATATAAGTAGTTATTTTATTTAATCATTTCCTAATCCACACTTTGATGATTTATGGTTCACACTTAAATAAATGTTCTGCATAGTTTGTACTTTCGCATAAAATAAGCAGTGCAGTGGAGCCGTGCAGCAATCTTATGTATTCCAGGGTAACCCGTGAATCTTAGAACATTGGACCTAAGACACCAAGAGGCACCTTGTGCTTCTCAATTAGGCCATAGCCAGCGTACAACAACAATTCTTCCATTAGGTCAAAGTGGATTTAACACAAGTTTGTGCAATTGTAAACCACTCAATTTCTGAGAAATTGCTTTGCTCCAAACAACTTTGGTTTTCTAGTGAGCTCTCAAAAATTGAAAATCGTGAAAACTTCTTTTCGTCCCTTCATTTAACTGAAGCAATGAAGCTGGAGTCTCATATCGACTGAATGCACATGAAACATTCAGAAACGCCAGTTGATTCACACTCTCAGTACTTGGCCAGAGTTCCTTTTGCAGCAAATTACTGCATCAGTGTGGCACTGAATGTGTCTCTGCTGAGGTCTTCTGGCAGGCCAGGTTGCTGCTTTAAGGCCTAAGATGTTGGGATACACTACATACAACCATCAATGTCAAATCCTTGAAATTTTTAAAGAGGGGTTTCCTGGTGTTTTTTTTTCATTGTCACGTCAAGCGTTTCTCTGATTTACCTTTGCCCTATTTGTGTGTCAGTCAACGACACACCATCCTGTTAGTCGAGTTTGCCGCATGATGCTGGCCGCTGTTATTACTTTACCTCGGAAGTCACCATTCTGTTGACTTCCCCTTGTGTTGCAAAGCCATGAGCAATTCTAATGAAATGCTTGGACAATATTTCCCTTTAAACAGCTTTATTGTTTTGTCCCATCTCAGGGGACTCATTGCAACAAAAGCAAGAACAAGGGGAAAACAAGAGTACAAAAATAAGTTAAAGAAATAACAAATTGAACAGAAAACAAAAGAAGTGGAGCCCAGGTCATCTGGATACTCTCTGTGTCATACAAATCTTCATCGGAATAAGTAAAGGATGTGCGTAATAACTTATTATTAAATAATAGAAGTCAAACGAAACATTGAAACAACAGTTTAAAGCACAGCTCTACTATGACTGTATGTTCTTTAGGCTGAAACTGAGAAAATTGAATGCCTGAATAAATTTATACATCACCAAAAAATTTCAATCAGGACCAGTTGAAAGAAAAACAGTTGCCTTAAGCTCGAACAATTGAAGTAATATTAAAGTGCATTGAATTATAACAAGAAAAAAAATTGTTTGATCACTTTTAAGAGGGCATTGACATCATTTCTAAGACTATGCCATTCATTATGATTAGTTTTAGACAAAACAAATCAGCCCCTGAGAATTAAACATGTTTTTTTCCCCTTATTTTCTCTTTCTTCATGCTCACATCTGCTTCACCCTTTGGTGCAGCAGTTCCAGCTGCCGGGCCACTTCATTTGGTAGGTCGTCATTCACCTGCGAGGTGAAGTACTTCCTCACCTCGTCCACCTCCATCTGCCAGAACTCCTGATCTATTGAGAACAGCTCTTTGAGATCCACATCCTGCAGACCCTGGAGGTTCAGGGAGCCGCTGCAGGGCAGGTATCCCACGGTGGAAGGCATGGCGCCGGCTTCGCCGTTCAGCCGCCGGAACATCCAGTCCAGCACACGTATGTTGTCGCCAAAGCCAGGCCAGAGGAATCCACCCTTGGGACTCTTCCGAAACCAGTTGACGTGAAATATCTTAGGCAGCTTGGCCCTGGGCCGGTCTGCCATGCTCAACCAGTGAGACAGGTACTGTCCAAAGTTGTAGCCAAAGAAGGGCCGCATGGCGAAGGGGTCATGCATGATAACTTTGCCTAGAAAATAAAGTGGAGTGGAAGTTGTGATTATTTATTTTGTCAAATGGTCAACCCTGGTTCTTGGACCTTTAGCATTTTGCCTATGTTACTGCAAATTTTTGATTATTTTGCAGAGAATGGTCAGGTCTGAGGTTATGGCGTGCTGGGATTAAAGTAGCCTTTCATTAAGAAGACTGGAGGCTGACCTTTGTGTTCAGCAGCAGCAGTAGCCTCTGACCTCATGGCTGCTCCAACAAACACACCATGCTGCCAGCTGAAGGCCTCATAAACCAGAGGAACACCTGGAAGGAAGTCACAAATTTAAAATGGCACGTCATGAATTTATCTTGGAAGGTTTCATGCTCTGACTAACATCTTTATGTTTATTTTATGGCTCCACCCATATCCACCCCACTTCCAGCTTACCCTCAGGCCTGCGTCCTCCAAAGATGATGGCCTCAATGGGGACCCCCTCAGGGGATTCCCATAGTGGATCGATGATGGGACACTGATTGGCCGGGGTGCAGAAACGAGAATTGGGATGGGCACATGGTTCTCCTGAGGAATGTGAAAATATGAATACCAGTGGTTATAAATTAAGATAAAAACCAAGGAACCATTGAATTGCTAATTTCTGTCCAACCATGTCATGGTTAATTCAACACTGTCTCACTGTCTAACAATTAAATCCGTACCATCTTGGGAGCTCCAGGGCGTGTTCTTCCAGGAAGTGATCGTGACTCCTTCAGGCAGCGATTGGTCCATGCCCTCCCAGTACACCCCACCATCACTGGTCTCAGCGACATTTGTGAAAACTGTGTTTTTCGTAATGGTTTCCATAGCATTGGGGTTAGTCTTTGCCGAGGTGCCAGGCGCAACTCCAAAAAAGCCGTTCTCAGGGTTGATGGCACGTAGATTGCCTAACATCAGAAATTAAAGGGGTTTAGGTTACGTTTTACAGTCCATTTCCATATAAATTCGACTGACTGTACTGATTGTTGAGAGCTACTCACCTTGTTCATCAAATTTCATCCAGGCAATGTCATCCCCCACACACTCAACCTTCCAGCCAGGAAGCGTGGGGCAAAGCATTGCCAAATTGGTCTTCCCACATGCACTTGGGAAAGCTGCTGCCATATACTTCTTCTCACCAGCAGGGTTGGTGATGCCCAGAATCTGTGAGAAAATTCAAAGGCAGACAAACAATGTTAATAGGGAATCACAGACAGACATTTGGTCAAGTTCCTTCATTTGAAATCCATCTATTTTTTTAATTTTATTTCGTACCAGCATATGTTCTGCGAGCCACCCCTCTTCTTTGGCAAGACGTGAAGCAATGCGGAGAGCGAAGCACTTCTTCCCCAGCAGGGAGTTTCCTCCATAGCCACTACCGAACGACACAATTTGCCTTCGGTCTGGGATGTGAGCAATGAGCGTCAGGTCAGGGTTGCAGGGCCAGTTGTTAACCAAGGGCTCTGAAAGACAAATCAGTCAGTTTTACTTAAGGCCAACAATTCAATGAGTCACCTACATCCATACAAGTAGTTATAGCTATTTAAGGCAACATTAGTTGCACAGTTGACCATTAAGATCAATAAAAATGTACTTGTAGCTGACAGAAAAAAACAGATTAAACTGTTAACCTACTTTTGAGTGGCAGTGGACAGCCAACTGAGTGCAAACAGCGGACAAAATCCCCATTGCCCAAGGCACTGAGCACAGCCGTCCCCATGCGGGTCATCACTCTCATACTGGCAACCACGTAGGGAGAGTCAGTCAGCTCCACTCCAATCTTAGAGAGTGGAGAACCCACTGGGCCCATGCTAAAGGGGATCACATACATGGTCCGACCTGGGGGTTGGAGGTCAGAGACATCATTAATTTAGTGCAATCATGGGCTTGTACTACCCTTGTTCACTCTAGTGAAAGTTACAAAGGCTAAACGTGGTGCCCGGTGGTACCTTTCATGCAGCCAGGGAAGCGCTCAGCCATTGCTTTGTCAAACTGTTCTGGGGACATCCAGCGACCCAGCTGGCTGACTCCTCCACCAATGGGTGTGGGCACTGTGTCTTTCTGTTCCTTGGTCACAATCACGGTCTTGCTCTCCACACGAGCAACATCCCTCGGGTCAGTCCGGGCCAGCCAGCTGTCGTAACACAAAATCTTTGTCGGACTTGTTTGGATAATACCAGCTCTGACTTCAGAAGCCACTTCCTGTTTTGTTTTCCAGTGGGATAAATTAGCAAAATTCTCGTGTTAATCCTCTCCCTAAAACAATGCTGCGTAGCTGCAAGACAACCACTGGAAAGTGTTTGTGGTCGAACTGGTTAATCAGATCGCTAAATCCATTCAGATGACTCGTCTGTTTAAATGCCCATTGGCATCCAGTTGGTGCATGCTCAAAACAACTTTCGGACCTGATGCAATGTCACTGCAGTCTGTGAACCAAAAGCAGTCTCAGGTGTGACAGTTTGAACTGTAACTCAAATACCTGCTGTAGTGGATCAGATAAAACAACTACGTTGCATAAACTTCTCTTCGCCTCACCAAATAGAAGGCAAAACACTATTTTTCCACCAAGAAAAAAAGTCTACATAATTACACACCAACTTACCAGTTTTCATATTTCTTGAGTCTCTTGACCATCCCCTGCTCCTCCATCTGTGTCAGGATGGCACAGTTCTCTTCCTCAGAGCCATCACAGATGTGCAGGGAGTCTGGCTGACACAGACTCACGTTGGTCTCCACAAAGTCCTTGACAGCCGGGCTAAGGGTGCTGAGATCACCCTGCAGGATCCTGGTGCTGCTCTGGTTCTGGGACTGAAGCTGGGGAGGCATGGTTGGTAGTGTCTGGAGGAGTGAGTGGAAAGACCGGAGAGAAGAAACGAGGCGAGCAAGCCAAAGGGGTTGGCTAGGCTGAAGGAGAGGTTAGAATGGAAGACACAGAGAGAAGAAAAACATTAGTGTTGTGCCCAAAGGGAGTCAGACAGCATCGCGGTGCCGACCTTCTTCAAGCCCTCGCATTGCACTCCAAGAAGGAGAAAGGTTACCTTGAGTTGTTTCGTTGAGAGAGAGAGGAGTCTTCAGAGTGGCCTCATCAGCAGATGCTTTCAGTTTTCAAGAGAGTTCAGGACGATTTCTGCCTCTTGCTTCAGCTGTATCATCAGGTGTGACGGACTGCTCTCTTTATACCTGATGCCGCACCGGAGGGGGAGGGGGATGAGAGGGAGGAGGAGAGGCTTGGGGCGGGAGACTCGTCTACGGATCTGTTTGCGGCAACCTGTTGTTGCGCACACATCCAAGAAACACCGTGTCACCCCCAACGTGTTTATCATTAAGCCAGCCCGTGGGACGTAGCATACCCTCACGTAACCGGTTCTCTCTGCCCTGGGCCTGCACGATGACAGCTGGAACTTGGCTCGTCTCCCAAAGGACAGTCAGTCAGCGTCACAGTGCCACTATCACAGAAAGAGAGAACGCCGGAGCGGTCATTTATGGGTGCACTTGGCCACTGAGATGGCCAGTTCATTCACTCCAAAGTTCATGTAACACAGATGAAGCAATGTGAAAAAAAAATCAGTCTGCGCACACCTTTTCTATCAAGCGCAAAAGAGTTTTTGTTGTTTCTTTCTCGGTCAGATGACAGAACAGCGATTGTCACTGAAATTTTTTTCTTCCATTTTACTCTTTTTTTCTTCTCTTTCTCACTGTGGTGGTTCTCTGGACACCTCTATTCCCCATGCAATTGCTGGTGAACCTTGACCCACATTACAGTGGTAATATGAAGTTCAAAGTTCACACACACACACACACACACACAGACACACACATACCCTCAGGCAGGTGTGTGACATGGGCAGCACCTTGGCTGGCCTACTTTCTATTGGCTGACAGACAGGGGCTCGCCTTTGTGCAGCCAGAAGTCCAGCAAGGTAAAGCATGTGCTTGCACAGCGCATGTGAAAGCACCGTAGCGTGACGAGTGCTATCAGGTTCCATCCAGCAACTGCAGAAATTCTGGAAGAACTGCACAAGTGACAGGTGTCAGTGGCCAAAGTGCTTTACTTTAAATGCACATGAAAAATAGTTTCTGTGACTATTGAGGCTTGATTGTTTTCTGAAAAACACGACATGGCAAAGGTCAATAACACCCAAAATCTACTTAGTAAGGAGACACTGACAAAACGGAATTGTTTTACCAAATCAGTATTTTTGGTTGGGGCCATGAAGCTTTAATTTTATGATTTCACATTTTTTTGTCCTTCCGTATTGCTTCAGAATATGCATGCGTTTTAGATCAGCCAGGGAGGCTGAGTAGGTTCAAGAGATTGTTTGGGGTTCAAGTGAGCTGATTCAATGGCATTTGTTGGAATGTGGAAAGCCTTTGAGTGTTTGCGATGGTACAAGTAGTTTCTGGCATGACCGCAGACCTGACTTACTACCTTTGACAGTTTTGACGATTAGAAGACAAGCTCGAGGTGGAAGCATTTTGCTGAAGAAGGGGGAGCTAATGCATTTGACACGGCTGCAGGTGACTGATGTATTATCTATTGCTGATTGCTTGACTGTGAGACAACAACAAACGCTGCAGAGGAAGAGGAGCTGGGAGGAAGAGGAAAACTGGCCCTTATGTAAAACCCTGAGCTCCAGTGTTTTATGAACAGCGCTGTTAGGTGGTACTCTGTTGGCAGTTACAAAACACGCTTGAGGAATCTTTAAGTTGTCCTTGTCAGTGTAAAAATCAAGCTCTGGGATTTAAAGACTTGATATGGGCAAGAACAGCAGATAAAAGTGGAAAACAAGTGGAAAGGTTGTTGAGAAGAAATGCGTTTAAGTGTTTATTATTTTAAAAAAAAACTGCTTAAAGGTAAATGACTAACACAATATAATGTAATAATCAATGCAGACATGATTCAGACATCATGCTCATGAATGTTTTTGAATGTTAGCTGCTATTGCTTTAAATAAGTGCTATACCACCCAGTTCCTCAAATCCTCTTATCATCTATATCCATAGACTGCTTGAAAAAAGAAAGTGCCATATCAGTCTAATAACAGCTAAGAGCCTGGCTTATCAGTCATCAAAAAGTATAACACAGTATGTGGACCTCGTGCTGACCTGTTGAAAATTCATTTTTATTATTCAGATTTTTAATTGTTGTTGTCTGATTCATGACGTCAATAAAAAGAAAGAAAGAAGTCCGCGTGGCTGTTTTAGATTCCAGCTTTGACGGCATTCGAACTAATGACACTTGGTAGGATGGGTGTGACACATGTATTTCCACCTGGTTTCTCCCCTCAGCAGGTAATAAAGCCCCAAACGGAATTTAAAGTATTTGGCAGGTAGAAAAAAAACAGATATCACTCTCACAGGTTCAAAGACCAGCGTTTTTGTTACTCATGAAATGTTTGAGGAAAAGTCATGAAGAAAATGGACTGGCAATTTTACCTTGTTCCTGGTGCGTGTTCTAATTAAATTCAGAATCAGAATCAGAATCAGAAATACTTTTATTTATCCCGAAGGAAATTCTTTTCGTAAAAGGATTCCAGTCAACTTAAGAAATGTACATAAAATATAGAAGCATGCAACTAACTAAGTAAAAATAAAAACAATAGAAAATTAAGTAGCTAACAGAAGAAATTGGCATAGTGCCAAGTGCAAATTTTAACAGTTAAGATGAAATAAAAATAAAGAGCATATGACTAAAAGATAGTGTAAAATGTTTAAAATGTTTGGATGTTTGGATGTAATTCAAATGTTTTGTCCTTTTGCTTTGTTTTGCTTGCCTTTCCATTTTCCACTACACGAATCCCTAAACATGTGGTTGACACCACATGACAAAATCCAGAAAATGGAACATTTCTGTGGATCCGGCCTCACAAAAGTTCAGCTTAGCACAAAAACAAACATCGCTTCCCATATCTTTAAATCTGTACGTGGCCTTATTGTGCTGCCAGACCAGAAACCTGTCACACGTGATATGGTAGAAGGAAGAGCCAGCGACAATAAGTGAATATTGTGCTCAGAACTTTACTTTGTCAGGAACTATGTTGCACCATGTGAACCAGGAGCCAGAGTTAATTACTCCAACATTTCACTGTGGTGAACGTCAGAGTCATTAACTCCATCTGTCAGTAGCAGCGACTCATTTCAGGCTGATGTGTTGATTATACCACGTCGTTTGCCAGACAACATGTAACCAGGCACTCATATCATACGATCGCAGTGCTCCACCTTGTTCCTGCATTTTTCAATTGATGCAACTTCAGGTAATCATGATTCAGCTGCTAAACAAAAAATAGTGTTACGTCACTGTGACTGACAAAAGGAGTTGGACTAGACAGACTTGGTTTGGTTGGAGCCCAACAAATGTTTCTTCTATAGCTGGATAAGATGGTTGGCACAATGACCAACACTACTTTTCAACAGGCAAAATCCTGATTATTATCATTTACTAATTGCTTTTAGTAATCATCATCATAAATCAGTTCAGCTTCACCCTGCATTCAGGGTCAGAAAGATGACAGAGCCTTTTTTATAATGTGTGGATTTGGTTTGTAATGAACTATTGTTATTTTGGTGCGTTAGTTTATCTTTATTGGCCTGGACTGGATTATGGCTCCAGTTTTGTTTTCTCAAAACATCCCAACCAGTGTGTGAAATACCCATGAATATTTGGTGGCGGGGGTGGTGGCGGAGGACGGGGGGCACAGGATCAGTTGGCTCTGCTTCTGCTTGGCAATATATATATATATATATATATATATATATATATATATATATATATATATATATATATATATATATATATATATATATATATGTTTAGTGACAATAATATATCTTTTTTTAAGCCTTTTCGAAAATAAATATGAGACCCCCTTAAAATTTTGCTTAGAGGCTTTCTGGGGGTCTCGTGGGTTATGCAGGTAGCTTGGATGCCTTTGGTTACAGGGCCACCTAGTGTATGGTTTAAATACTACAACTTAGTGCTGCATTTCTGACACTATATTGAGCAGCTGCTTGCCACTCACTTTATCTATTACACCTGTTCACCTGCACCTGAACCCAGATGTCTAATCAGCCAATCACATGGCAGCAACTCAATGCATTTATATATTAGACACATCATTCAAAGCATAACATTTAACTCACGTTGAAAGCAATGCAGTTGTTGGTGCCAGATGAGCTGGTCTGATTTTTCATGGACAGATGGGATTTCACGCATAAGCATCTTTAAGGCTCACAGAACCTTTGGATGTTTGGGAATGGTTTGGAAAAGTGGACATTCTGAGTGAGTAGGAGTGTAATTATAGACAAATGTGGGTCCAAGCAGAAAATGGCTAGAGAGTGTTTATGTGTGCATCCATACAACTTAATGCCAGAAGTTACCTTTGACCACTGTTTAAACATCCCTTCCAAAAAAAAAAAAAAAAGGCTGAATTTCACTTGGTGAAATATGTCACAATATGCTTCTAATGCATTTTGAACAAAGAAGACTTCAGTTTTCCATCCAGCCGCTACCAGTTACACCAGAGATGTATGTGTCAGGGAACTCCATCTCCATGACCACGGTAAACAGGTCAGCCAGTGTGACTCACACACAGGTGAAACATTAGACTATACACACACTCACACAGGTACTGGTCCAAGACAGATGGCGGACCTGCAGAGAACATCTGAACCTGTCAACTTTGTTCATCAGGATGAAATCTGGTAAATCTCTTTTATCCCCCAACCTCTCTTTGCAAAAAAAAAACAAAAACCTCTCAACTAATTATATCAAAGGTATCATTATCGAGCCTGTGTTCTAACTGCTTATGTGTAGGAAGGCCCATGTTAACAGCGAGAAGGATTCGGCTGAAGTCTGGCCCAAGAAGTGGGGCTTCCTGGTTGAAGCCTACAAGGAGGTAAACATGCAAGCACACATGATCCTGCTGTTTAAGTTCAAGCAATAGTAACTGTTTATCAATCCATATCATCTGCGACGGTATACAAGTGTAGATTTAAAGGCCCAGTTTGTATGTTCAACATTAAGTTGTAGGAAAGCGCTGGGACATCTTTTTTACAAACGGCATTATATCCATAGCCATAATGTCACAAAAGCTTCAGCTATGAATTCATATCCCACAATCAGTGTGATTAGCCGAACTGCCTGTTTGCCTCTGCAAATGTTTCAAATCAACAAATTCCAAATTCCAATAAAATTATCCTGAGGTTAGCGGTTGTTTGTATTTTCCCATTCAAACAATGTTTTATTTTTCAGTATAACAAAGAGAGCGTGACCCTGAAGGAAAAGGTTGGAGAGGGTCATCCACAATATTTGGCAATACATCCTTCTACAGGAGAAAAGGACACTAAGGTATCTATCTATCTATCTATCTATCCATCCATCCATCCATCCATCCATCCACCAACCCACTTTTGTATCTCTGTCTGTCTGACACTGTCCATGTCTCTCCCACAGACGCCCCCCTCACCTCCTGTCCCTCAAACAACACAGGCTCTGATTGGCTGGCGCTCAGGTCTTCCATTGGAAAAGTATGGCAGAGTGCATTATGGGAGGAGGAGTTTTCTGAAGGAGCTGGACTGGCCCGCCAACGCTTGCATCTGACTCCTGTGAAAACCTGAATGTGAAGCTGAAACACAGACAGTGGTGTCCAGTGTGACATGTCAAGATACACATGAACAAGATCAACCATTAGCACGAAAAGTGATTTGTGAACGCTTCCATAATTGTGTCGGCCTTGTTGCTACGTCTGAAGTCATACTTTGAAAAGTGGAAGCCTGATGTAATTGAGAGTAAAAAGGAATGTACGCCTATTGTTCTACCCTTTTAATCTCTTGATGCAGCTGCAATGCAATAATCGCTCAATTTTCCTTGTGTTGATCTGATCTGATGTGTATTATCATCTATTTAGAAGGTTGTTTTTTTTTTTAGTAAAAAATACAAAAAACACAAATTAACCTCTTATTCATATTGTATGTCAGCAAATCTTGTATCATTCCATTTTTTAAAAAAAATAAAATGTGGCAAAACATATGTTTTGCCACATAACAAATGTAAACATGTAATGTTTACATTTAAATCTATTTAGTTACTACACTGTTGATGCAGCATTGTACAGTTAAAAATTGTACAGTTTAGCCGAGAGTATCTTTACTTTCAAACCTGTTTATACGTTCCAACCATTTCTTTTTTCCTCAGCATTGAAAAATTGAGGGAAAAAAAACTTTCCCACCCATATTTTCCCAATTGTTAAAATGATCTGATTCCAATGTAGGGATAATTTCCCCCATTGTTTTTTCTTCTCATCCACAACTTTTGGTCCTCTTACGCTGAGCTTTAACTTTTATCTTCTGTGTTCAGGCTAAGTCATGGATGACGTCATGTTGTGAGCTTTAATATATGATGTGAACGTATATTTTAAGAAAGCAATATGGTTGTAAGACATCGCAAGTAAGTTAAGAGCTGACTGTTATGGTAAATGTGACAAATTTCAATTTGTGACTTTAAAATAATCAGAAATAAAAATACAAAAAATATCTAGCGAAAGGAAAATATGCATCACGCATGAGTCACGTACTGACGTAATGACATCACGGGGCCTGTGTGAAAAAGCGGAAGAGAACGGAACAACAACAACAGCAGGGGTAGCCTCCCAGGTTGGCCGCGTTCATTAACGAGGAAGACGATCGTTGCGAATTTAACATTCAATTAATCGGTGTCGTAGGGCAACCGTGGTCGTTTTTAGCCAACATTCGGTAGCCATCGTGTGTATCGAAGAGTCAAAATGTCGCGGTTTCTCAAGATGCTTGGCGGCGGGGCTAAGAGTGGGAAAGCGCCGTCGACCCAAGAGGCTATCCAGCGTTTGAGGGAAACCGAGGAAATGTTGACGAAAAAGCAGGATTTTCTAGAAAAGAAAATCGAGCAGGAGATCATAACGGCAAAGAAGAATGGCATGAAAAACAAACGAGGTGAGAGAAAATCCCTTAAAATGCGTGTTTGGTGCTGTTAAGTCGTGCGAGCTGAGTAGTTTTGTTGTTAGCCGCAGGCTAGCCGAGAAGTTGCCACTTGTCAGGCAGCCTCGCCGACCTCTCCCTCCCCACTCGCACAAGACTCCATGTTTTTAAACACCGTCTTTTAGGCAGACACTGGTTTGTCGTTTAAATGACAAGTTTGTATGTTCAGACAGAAGCTAAATAAACGACGGGGACTGTATAAAAAAGGAAACTAAAACCACTGGAAGGAAAAGTTGACTCGTGGTTTTTAAACGTGACGTAAGAAACCAGGAAGTCTCGATAAGTCGGTCGGAATGACACGAGATATTTGCTAAAGAAAACGATTTTAACGTCAATAAACACCATCGTTGTCGTTGCGAATTCGTTTTCTAATTAACGAACACACAATCCGTCCTCAGGCTTCAGACAATCTTTAATTTCACGAATGTTTCCAGCTAGTTAGGCCTGTTATGTAAAATGTAAAAACGACTAGCGAACATTTTGAGAGGCTAAATCAGGGTCACGTGTTCTCTCGATGAAGTCTGTCCTGAACCAGTCTGCTTCCTCATGCCGGCTTGACTTATCAAGTCGTCTTTAATACCTGTTTAATTGTATCAAGTGTTACAACATGCCATTCTTTAATTTCTGGGCAGCTTCCGTTATCTGAATATCAATTAAAATTCAAAATCAAAATTCTGACATTGTAAAGTTTTTAACACGTTTGCCGTAATATGTTTTATTTTATTTCATACTGTAAAGGTATGTAAACATCTAATACTCAGAGCAGGAAAACAACTTTCCTAAATGTTAACAAACACTTGCAAAAACAACCTTGCATGCAGCAGCTGGGTACATTATAATTTAAAGCAGCAGTTGACATGCTGAATTTGAAATATAAAGTGGCAGCAAATCGGTCTGCTGTTATAAATGTGTTTTGTTTTGTGTTTTTTATTTATTTATTTATTTTTTTCCGAAATGTTGCGGTTTTGTTGGCAAATCTGTGCCTGACATTACATGAAATGGTGCCATGCTGTGATTGCTGAGAGATCTTTGAGGCAATCGCAGAGCTTATGGTAAACATTACGTAATGCCAACACGAGCTGTGGAGTCCATTTAAAACTGGTTTTTAAAAACCCTTCCCGCACCCAGTGAACAGTTTTATTTCCGAAAACCGGATTGTCAACATAACGCTGCTCCTGTGTCCCTCTCTCTGATGAAGTCCCACTGTTCCCAGTATTCCACTTAGTAGAGAGGTAGAAGCTGTATTTTCACAGTCAGGTAGGGCAAATATTTAACTCAAAGAAAGGAAATACTTTGTTTTGTTTGTTTGCGTCAGTTAGTATTTATTTTACAGTTTAGTTTACAGCAATGTATTTGGATGTCATGCCAGTAACTCCTGTTGGTGCTTCTCATACAAACAACTTTATTCTCATATTACAAAGTTTTGATTTTATTTTCATTTTTACAAATCTATTCCTACAATATTTCAACTTTTCTAACATTATGACTGACTTTAACCTTGTAATTCAAAACATGTATGTATATATTTCCCTCTTAGCGGCGCTAATACTCTGTCGTTGAGTGCTACAAAACAGTGTTCAGAATGTTTTGTTTCTCCTGCCTTTGAAATGTTTCTATTTTTAATGTTTTTGTTTTTTTTTTTTTTTTTTTTTTTTTGGGGGAGCTCATTTTAACCAAGGCGTAGCCTATGCATACTTACTGGAAGCCGTAATATTTTATAGCTACAATACGTCACAGAGTGTAGCGTACTGCGTGTAATCCATCACCGCTACAGTTTTCAGGGAAAAGTTTAGTTAGGAGAAAAAGAGTCTGGGATGAGGAAAAGAGATTGTCACAGATGTGACCGTGTGATACGGCCGAGGAAGCTCTGAGCGCAGCAGCAGCACAGTCTGTATAATCTGATCATGTTTTGTCAATGTCAGGTAATGATGTTATCGGTTCAAAATAAAAAATGGGGCTGGCGCAGATATAATCTGATGAAACTGGGACGGTCTGCTGTTGGCCGCCTCCTGTCTCGCGAGATAAAATGTACAGTAGTCAAAGTGTATGTTTGAAAGAAAGGAAAAAATAAAATCCTGAAACACATTCAACCCTTACACTCGAATAAATTGTTGCGTATAAAAACTACTGTAATTTGCAAGGAAGGTGCGTATTATGATTTATTTCTGCTCTTCAAACTCTTTCCTAGATCACAATAAACTTAAGATCATGTAACATTAGCTTCAGCTTTGTCACTCTCTGAGGATATACAAGCCTACAGCTACATGACAATATTTACCTGATGGCATACTCGAAGAGCATTTTTGCATACAGCATTTCTTCCAGCTACTGTACTGTTGCATTAGTGTTTGCGTGCTTTCCAGTGTGCCCCCTTTTTGGCGTTGCCACCTGCGATTTTCTTTCCAGTTTGTAATCACTACTTCTAAACTGTATTACAGCCATTTTATGGTGTCTTGCCAATGTATTTCTTTATGTTTGGGGCCATTTTCACAAGAGTAGCTTTACTTTGTGATGGGAAATTGACTAATATCTCTAACTGGCCCTAATATGGTTCTTGTTGCATTTATATATGTTTAAACATTTTTATTAGTTTGTTCAATTAGTTCATCTCTCCAAACATTCTGAGTACAAGCATTGGACATCCAGTCACTGTTTCTGAGACAGCTGCAGATAAAATCGCCAGCATAGGACAGTAGAGTTGATCAAGGTTACATTGGTGGAAGTCTTGTGTCCTGAGATTTTTTTTCATTGTAATTCTTATCAGTATTACAAAGTCTGTCTCTTATCGTGACAATAGCTTAAGGCAGTTTATCTAACATGGTCATGGTACCTCCTGCTCTTGATCTGTTCTCGGTCAAATCACTTGATGCCTGTGACCAGCAGGGCTCAAATATGAAACCCTTCTTACACCTCCAACTCGATGAAAAGCCACGTAAGCAACTGAAAGTGTGTATGACGAGAACATTAGAAGTTTTCACCAGGTTGGCGAACTCCGGGATTTGCCTTTGACTCCTAAATTTACCAAATGCTGTTATTTCTCTTGGCGTGCAGCCGCTCTGCTGGCCCTGAAGAGGAAAAAGCGCTATGAGAAACAACTGGGTCAGATCGACGGCACTCTGTCCACCATTGAGTACCAGAGGGAAGCACTGGAGAACGCCAACACCAACACTGAAGTCCTCAAAAATATGGGCATGGCTGCTAAAGCAATGAAGCATGAGCATGAAAAAGTGTAAGTGAGGCCTTTCAAAATGGTTTGATTGTTTTGTTTGGAGTTTCACTTTAACACGTGCAGGCCAAACATAATGTATGCATTGCAAAACTCTAATGAGTGATGTTCCAAAGCTTTTCTTTGGTGAGTCCTCATTGATGTATTCACCACATTAAGGAGTTTAATAACCTCTGTCTGCTCTCCAGGGGCGTGGACAACGTTGACGACCTGATGGCTGAAATCGCAGAACAACAGGATCTGGCTCTTGAGATTTCAGAAGCTATCTCCAAGCCATATGGCTTCAACGAAGAGTTTGACGAGGTAAGAGTCGCCCAGTGGTTCTCATCAAGTCACAAATTGTTGTTGCCGCACTGCGTACGGCATACGGTGATGGCAAGGGAGCACTTGGTGGCGCGTGTGAGACATGCAGTGCAGATGGAGGCAGGAAGTGGTGTGTGTGTGTGTGAGAAAAACCAACAGGTGTTTCTATTGGAAACTGTCTGCAAAGAAGGTTAAACATACAGGAAACTTTTCCAAAAAAACACAGAAAAATTGATTCTTACTTTGATTTGTACTTGGGACATGCCAGAGGCGTGTGACCAGTTTGTCAAAGACAGCTCCGCCTGTGTGTCTTTATTCAGTAGCATTAGCTTGTAGAAACATGTCTCTCTGTCTCTCTCTCTCTTTTTCTCACTCTCTCTTGTATACACAAAGTGTATAAAATGTGCCAGCCACAGTGTAATAGTCACAGTCACAAATCACCATAGAATCCAGATGAAATACTTCAGTTTAAAAAAAAAAAAAAAACAAACAGATTAACTGATTTCTTGTTATCTCAGTAGGCATCTCACACAGTAGGTGCAGCTCGTAAGGTTGCTGTGGTGCTTTTAGAGGACGTCAGGACGATAGACTGGCCTGCTGCAGTTCACAGCCAACATATTCTGTGATGTATTTCCGCTGTCTGTGCACGAGTTGAAGTGTTTAAACCACAGCAAATGAGACTTTGCCTAACCACTGCTTTACTTCCTGCCTTTGATCTGAACTACGCACGCCATCTTGACTGCAAATTCGCTGCTATGATATCAGTTACAGAAGCATATCTTTATTTGTTTCCTTTTTACCACCAGTTATTTTTTTTATTGCTGGTATTATGCCTTATGAAAAAGTCAGTGTTCCTGTCGCTTGAGAGTAGTTATACAAATTTCACATTGGCCCCAATGCAGGAAGTTGGAGAAAAGGGATCCAGAGTTGCTATTTTAAGTAGGATTTGTTCACAAGCACTGAACATCACAGTCACTTGGACGTGCGCAAATTGATTTCACTGCGCTGGGATGCTTGAGAGCATGGGGCGAGGTAGGGAGCTGGGAAAATAAGGAGGACTGATTGGATTGGCTGGAGCAGCACTTTTAGAGTCAGGCTTCAGATCCAATCTACAACTGCTGCTGAATGTATCCAAAGATAAACACAACAGCAACTGCACCTGAGGGCAGGGAGGCGCAACATGTAATATTACAAACGGCTAGCCTCGCACAGGAAGTAGCAGCGCACCTGTTACCTGCCGTCAGCCAGTGTTAATCATTGGCTAGGACCTGTGTGATCAGTGATGTAGTCGGACCACATGGACAAACAATTATTTGTTGCAGACGGCTTGTCATACTTGGCGACCCCGGTAGCGAGTTTTCTGCTGGTTTCCTATGCAGCAGGCAAAGCCATTGTGTTGTCTGGAATCCGGCCAGACTGCTCAGAAATAATTAATAACATGACCAGGATGAATGTGGTGTCTGACAATGGCTTAGTTTTTGTCTCCGCTGCTTGAGCCAGCGTTAGCCAAGTAACCCCAAGAAACTTTTTACTAGTGTTGTAGTCAAGACGGCACCAACCGAGACCAAGGCGTTATCAAGACTAG
This sequence comes from Thamnaconus septentrionalis, assembly GCA_009823395.1. NCBI lineage: Eukaryota > Metazoa > Chordata > Actinopteri > Tetraodontiformes > Monacanthidae > Thamnaconus > Thamnaconus septentrionalis. The sequence continues at coordinate 3,428,962 of CM020506.1, read as the reverse complement.
AGAGTATGGAGATCACGACAGGACCAGACTGTATATATCCAAGAAAAATAATAACAGAAAAAAATGACCAGTAAAGTCTGAGAAGAGAACAAGACCCTTAAAAAGTGGTCTTGAGACCGGTCTTTGGACTACTACAACACTACTTTTTTTTTTTATAGTGCAAAAGTGTTAATGCTTTTTTTTTTTTTTTAATCTTTGTCATGTGGTGTTTCAGGACGATCTGTTGGCTGAGCTGGAGGAGCTCGAGCAGGAGGAGTTGGACAAGAATCTCCTGGACATCCAGGGAACAGAGGATGTTCCTCTTCCCAGCGTACCTTCCACAACCCTTCCAACAAGACCAGGTATCAAACATGATTATGGCCAGTTTGTTTTTCGTGAATTTAATTTCCTTTCCTTCGTGAGCTGCAACCTTCTCTCCTTTAATGGTGACCTTAGGGTCAAATACAGCTGCTGCACAACTGCTGTAGCCCTGGTTACTGTTAACTGTAACAAACAACAAATGGCCATTGGCTGTTGGCAAACAGTTTATGGTTTGAGGTGTGCAGTAGTATTGTTTTATTGTTTTTTTTTTTCTTGTTAAGTCATGCTGCAGGCAGCAGTTTCACTTCCTATATACGCTACCAGTTTGGACAATGTTTTTTCTTTCATTTTGTAGATGAAAACTATGAATGAACACATATGGAATATGTATTAAACAAAAATGTGTGAAATAACTCAAACAAATTTTATATTTTAGATGATATACAATAGCCACCCTTCATATAAAATGTGTAGAACATATTTAGGTATTTAACTTTTTTTTCTTTTGCCACATTAATCCACATATCTTGGTCATGTATTTGATGTCTTCAGTATGTTTCTACAGTGTAGAAAGTAGTAAGGATAAAGAAGAAACAGGTAGTGTGTATACTGTAAACTCTAGTCTTTCTTTCCACCAAATTATTCACAGCTATGACTTTGATTACTGTTGATTGGACACACAAACCAGCAGCCTGTCTGTTGTACTATCTGTTCCTCCAGCTAATACAGCGTTCTCTTTTCTCTCTCTCTCTCTCTCTCTCTCTCTCTCTCTCTCTCTCTCTCTCCTTAGCTGCAAAGGTGGAGGAAGACGAAGACGACATGGCAGAACTGCAGGCCTGGACGGCCAACTAAGCCGAGCTCTGTGAGCTGGCCAGCGCCCTGCCTCCGCTGTCGCCGCGCTGCCAGGCGCGTCCCACACGTCTGCAACGCAGTCATGGATGTCGGGCTGCTGAGCTGGCTGCCGCCCCACCATAAAGCCAACATCCCAACAAACACTAAGCATACCCCAGTGCTACAGTCTGCACTCGTACACATTATGAGCGAGTGCAGAATGGATCGAACGCAGGCTTTCTCTCTCTCTCTGTATAATACTAGAATAAGAATCTTCACTCCAGCTGTACTTCCCTCTGTGTCAAAAGGGCAAAGAGCTTTAAAAAAAAAAGAAGAAAAAATGCCCGGACAACCTGTACACTTTTGTATTAAAGTTCTTAATTCTGCAAAGCGTGAATGAATGAAACTTCAGGAGTGTGCAAGTGCATACTTTCTAAGGAAGTGTGTGGAGCAACATGGCCAGGCTTGAGTCTGGGAGGAATGTCATGAATCAGGAACTGTGCGACGAAAACAAAATCGGAGACGACGTGTCTTGGTCATTCAAAAATAATCCCGGCTGCAGGTACATATATAGGATAAATGATAGTGTAGGATGTTTACATCACGGCTTCAGTGTCGAGAAAATCAGCCGAGCAAATTGATTTTCTACAGCAGTAACAATAGAAGGCTGTCCGCCATATCTCTGACAGGTTTAGCATTAGACAGACCCACAGATTTAATCAGTCACGACTCAAAAGTCCTGTTTCACCAGAGGCGCAATGGATTTTGTCATTGGTGCCCCTGTCTTTTATTTCTTTTTTTTCTTTTTTTTTTTTAAAACGCAAACGTGAACTGTGGGCCTTCTAGTGTGGCTGTCAGAGGTTGAGTAACAACATGATCTGACCACCATAAAACTGCACGTGCCTCCACTACGGACTATCTGCCGTTACACTAAGAATATCCTATATTGGTTGAATTCAAAAATAATTTTGTGTGTGTGTGTGCGTGCGTGCGTGTGTACATGGGTGAGTGCACGCTATGCCTTTGTGAATATTTAGTGGAACTGAGAACGGAATATTTTTTCAATTGCCCTTGTCTCTCTTATTGTGCAAATTGAATTTAAAGTGACCAACGTAAGGCACTGCGTTATGTTGTGTTATGTCTCAGCCCTCATCAGCAGACACTTTTTTTTTCAGGTTTATTTGAGAACATTTGCTAAATTTCTGTCTGCAGAATCAAGTATACAGGGACCATGGTCCTGATATTTAAACATACTAATCTTATTTAAAGTCATTGGAATTTTTCTTTCCAGGTTTTTTTTTTTTTTTTTGAATGTCACCTATATTCAATCTGTGTAGAAACAGTTTGACTTGTAATGAGAAAAAAGAAGCTGGATGTGGAGATTTTCAATGTTGCAGCCATGTTGCTCTGTTACTGGGGCTATATACAGTTTATCTTATTAAAGTTGGGATGGAAACTCTGGCATTATTGCAGTTATTTACAAGGCAAGCCTATTAGCTATCAGTTCATAATGCATTACAAAATAAACAGCACGAATAAGCATTAAACCAAACATGCTTTTAGAGTTAAAAAGGGAAAAGCAAAAACGTGACAATAGAGGACAAATTGTTGGAAAATAAAGAGAAGAACTCTTTAGTTGTTGGTGGTAGCAAATAAAGCCTGAGGCTTCATTCTAGAAGGTGAGAGTTGAAACTGACCTGTCGCCTTCTGAGAGGTTTTCTTTCCCGTGGTGTGTATAAAAATTGAGTGGCGTCTGTGTGTTCTTTTCATTCTGACCAAAACACTCAGCATTTGTCTCAAACCACTTAAAGCAGCTCTGGGTAACTTGAGCTTGCTACGATAATAACGTCGTAGCAAACGCTCAACACTTTTATTACTTTGTCTTTCATCGAGGTTACTTATTGGGTTCCATTCCGTCATTTTACAATCTTATGTATTTGTAATAGTATAGTAGTATGTAAGACTGCCTCTAAATAAACGTGTGACGTTGCCATAAAGTGGTTCGTCCGGCGTGTCGGGTCGCGCTTGAAAGTTACGCAGTGCAGTTACAGCCTCCACAACCCCCCTCTTGCTGCCGAGGCGGCACCATTGATCCTATTAATCGTTTATCTACCGCTTTACTGAGTTTGGAATCAGAGTTTTATGGTCGAAAAGTTATCTAGAGCTGCTAGGAAACTTTTATCTAACAACAAAGCAGTGTTAAAAGTTGAAATAAACTCTCAGCTCAGACTCTCAGCTCTAAAGTTGTTAACACTGACAGTATTTAATGTGTTGATGTGTGTTTTGTCTCTTTACGATGATCATTTTCAATCTATATCGTCAATGTCCTTGTCCTGCTTAGGTATGTCTGGACCAGACATTTTCAAAGACGTTCTGCTCTACTTTTTTGTGATGTTAAATTGGTGACATGTGGTCTCTCCATTGAGATGTAAAGTTGTTGTCGTTGTGGAAGAAATTTTAAACCTGGAACCTTTGGACTCTAATACGTTGCAGTATTGTTCAAGGATCTCCATCTGCACTGGACAGCAGCAGCAGCAACAAAATCGTCCCGTGCACTCCAAAGTTTCAGCAGTGTATATGTCACAATCAGCGGTGTGAAACATGGTAAGCTCCACCACTAATGAGGTTTAAGGGCGAGTCGTGCTACAGGCTGTCCTGCTCCTGGCAGTGCTGGCGGGGGGCCAGTGTGCAGTGAGCACAAGGATCTTTGGGTGTGTATCTCTGTCTGACTGACAATTTATTTGGAAAGTGCCTGTCGTGTTTATTAATGCCAGCGTCTGACATTAGCTGCTACTGATGACATTAGCTAAATGAATGTAAAAGTTGTTTATTTGGTTTATTTTCTTTAACAAGTCTTGAAATTGCATCTTCTGGTCTGTGAACATCCAGTTTTTTCTTTTCTGAACTGCCTATTTGCCTCCACAAATGTTTCAAATCAACATTTTCAAAATTCCAAGAAAATTAGCCTGAGGTTGTGTTTTCCAATTCAAACAATGTTTTATTTTTCAGTATAACAAAGAGAGCGTGACACTGAAGGAAAAGATTGGAGAGGGTCATCCACAATATCTGGTTATGCATTCTTCTACTGGAGAAAAGGACACTAAGGTATCTATCTATCTATCTATCTATCTATCTATCTATCTATCTATCTATCTATCTATCTATCTATCTATCTATCTATCTATCTATCTATCTATCTAAAGTCAAAGGTTTGGACGCAACCTATGAATTGAATGTCTTTTCTTTCATCCTCATGAGTACTATCGTTGCATTTTTCTTTCGTTCATAACAAAAACAAACTTTTCCTCTAACTGGTAAGCGAACGCAACACTCCTCTCCTGCAACTGGAATTCGGCCTTGGCGCTGGGTTGATAACGTAGGCTCGGTCTGATATGGACCCGCCTAACATCAACGGCCACCCAATCGCGCTCATGACACATGGGGCGGGAGCTGTGGTAGCCAATAGGATTGCAGAGCCGTCCCGCGCTGGGGCCTCCCTCAAATATGATCCGGCTGAGAAGAGAGAGCGGATAAATAGCGAGTCCTCACGTTGCCGTCCCTCCTTCTCTCTCCCTGCCTGCAACCGCAGCTTCTCTCTCTTCCCTTCCGGAGCAAAACACCCCCCAAAAAAGAGAACCATGTCCGAGAAACTTACCTACAAAGTTGGTCAGTATCAACGCGTTTAAGTTTGTGCTACAGTGTAGATCACTGCTTGCTAGCTTATTTTGCTAGCTCGGAAACAAGTTTTATGACAGTGACAAGACCGCGCGCATGGCCGCTGAGCCACGGAGCTTTGTTTAGCGTGGAAAGATAGCATGTGGTCAGAGAGCGACTTGTAACCGGCGCTACATGCGTGTCGCGTCGGCTGACTTTTATCGTTCGTTTATTGCTAACGTGTTTGTATTTCGTCTTCTGTTTGCATCGTTTTACACGTGAATCGACTCTGCGCCTGCGCTCCGCCTGACTCGCTTACTCGCACATTTCCTACTTCTTCCGCCCCGTGCTAGCACCAAATCTCAGAATGAATCGACATCTATCAGTCGGACTCGCGCCGAGCACGGGCTGCTCTCTCAGGGAACGAAAACGGCCGCTGCTGGGTGTTGTAGTTTCTGACTGGCGTGGGAGGCCCTTGGGTCCGCCTGCTTTTGCACACTTCTAAAAACTTCATTTCCCGTGGTTACGCGCGGCCCGCCAGCTACGTTGGCGTGATTGACAGGAGCAGGTAGTCTAAGCAGCATTGTACGTAACTAATACCGTGCTGGGACCGCACGTGGTGCCGTGTGCTGTAGCCATTGATGCTAAATGCTGTTAATTCAAACGCTGTTGCAAAGTTGTTAAAGTTAATTTGCCTGTGACCACTGATGTATATGGAATAGCAAACGGTTAAATGTAAAGGATTTCCAAACAGATAACTATAGAATGAAAAAAAAACCCACACAAAGAAAACTTTCTGTACAGCATAAATATTCTATAAAGTTTCATCAAATAATCAAATGATTTAAGAACGAATTGCATTTCAACACGTTTATTGCGTCTCGTCGGATTGTCAGATCATGCCATGTCAAAGTCGGAGACGTCTGAAGAGAGAGACACTCTTCAGAACGCTGCTCTCTGTGTTATCTTTTTTTGTTTATTCTGTTTGCACGTATGTGTGAAAAGCTGCCACATTGAAACAAGCCAGGTTGCACAACAGCCTGGTGACAGATAACCAGGACAAAGTCCCAAATTCTTCATTAACTGTGGCGTCAAATCCGAGAACTTTGTTGCATTGCAACGCCCCATCGTGCTAATTAATGCACTCTCACCCCATTGCTCCAAGGCCCGGTTCTTCTGAGGCTTGTTGACCATTCACTATCGTTGTGTAATAACCTTTTATGAATGATCTATTGCAGCCTGTTAATGTGTAGTATTAATCTGCTGCTAAAGTCACTTGCTCACCCGTGTGAGCAGAAGTGTGAATTGACAGAAAACCATCAGCACATTCAGTCTCTGCATTTGTATAGACATAAGACACAACACGTTTAAAGATGAGCAGTTTATGAGGAGGGGTTTTTTGGGCAGCTCCTTTGCACCCTTGATATAATATATGCAGCAGGCAGTTCCAGTTCCAGTTTGCCTTTTCTTGAACTAACACAGGATTTGGACCCCTGAAATATTTGGCAATCCCAGCCAGAAAGCTCTTTGCCCACTGTGCGTGTCTGCTCAGTGGCTGTATTAAAATGTGGTTGAGCTGATCCCCTCTGGCTGACCATTCAGCCTCGTGCTGGTTCAAAGCAGCTGGCCCGACGTCGGCGTGTTTGCACAGGCTGCAGCCACATGGCGCTGGTCAGGTGCGGCTTGTACTTTGGGACCTCCATTCTAAAGTTAACCTGCGGCATCAAACAGTAACCCACAGGGTTGTGTTTAAAAACTGAGGAACACATCTGAATCTTTTTGACATTCAGATTGACTTATTTATTTATTTTTAATCATTATTATTGTTATTTTCAACATATTCATGGTAAATGAGCTATAATATTACGTTCACTGAAAGCAAATGGCGAAAGAAGCATTGCTGACGCTCCCCTGTCTCCCCAGCCGACATCAGCCTGGCCGACTGGGGTCGCAAGGCCGTTGAAATTGCGGAGAATGAGATGCCCGGTCTGATGAAGATGAGGGAGCTGTACGGCGCGACCAAGCCACTGAAGGGCGCACGCATTGCCGGCTGCCTCCACATGACCCTGCAGACGGCCGTGCTCATCGAGACCCTCACCGCCCTCGGCGCCGAGGTAATAAAGAGCCAGTCGCCAAAGGAAACGCCTCTAAATCACCGAGGATTTGATGATACACATGTGCCAGCAAGCAGCCAGAGGGAAAATCAGTCACACTAGACTTGAATATAGCAACATCTTGGTCACGTGTTTTAAACCTAAAACAACAGACTATATGCTGTATGTTGAGGGCAGAGGTCCATCTGTGGCTAAAGATTTTTACTGTTGTATTTGGCTCATGGTCAGACCGTAGGGTTATCGTGCTGGCTTTATCTATCCGACCATGGCTGGTTCTTTCCTGTAGGATCCTGGACCTTGAGAAGCACCAGAGAGCAAACATCCAGCCCAGGCCGTGCGAGGACCTCCCTCACCTTTGTCGTACTCGCGCAGTGCTGTTTGAACCTGAAACCGTCGGACGCACGGCTACATTGCAGTCAAGTTTTCAAGCTTGCTGTATTTGAAAAAAATAGATTTTCAGGAAAAGTACGATGGTGGAATGTGTCTCCATGTTACTGGATGCTTTGAAGAATTTATTTTTCATTTCTTTTGAACTAGAAATTAAAAGAAGAAATAAAGTAGACTTTAACTTTTTCTACTCCTCTAGTCTTTTTATGCTGAGGTTATGGATGGCACTGGCATCCAAGAAAGTGGTTATTGGAACTTTGGTGAGGTCAAAAGTTAACACCTGATGACATCTGTAAATGTTCAGATTGCAAATGAACTTCATTTGTCATGGAAATAAAACATGATCTTTGTTAGTATTTTTTTTTTTTGCCATTTCCTCTGTTAATTTTCTGAGTAAAAGCAAATAGTTGTTTTTATAGTTTTTTTTGTATTTTATTTAAAGTATATCTTACTATGATGCCCCTTGAGGCGTTGCAGCCCAACTGTAAATGTTGCAGCTGTGTCATAAGGGGCAAAGAGAGACTGGTGGCGGTCTACACCGAGATACTCTGGCAACACACCGAGCACTCGAGTGATTCTCGCCACCAACAACACGTACAATGAGCGCTGCAGCAGCAGGCTTGCAGCGGGGAAACGTGTAATATTTAAAACAACTTTAAAAACAAGAATTATCAGCAGTTGTCTGCACAATTTCATGTTGCAAATCCAAACTAAAAAAACAAAACTAAACAATGAATGAGTGACGTTGTTGTCCAACAGGTGGTGCTAAGTGCACATTGTCTGAGGTGGCTTTGACCTTCTAGATTTGTCTTGTCGGAGAAAAACATTTCAACCCAAGCCTGCTGGAGTAAAACGGTTGTGTGCTCTCCTCAGGTCCAGTGGTCCAGCTGCAACATCTTCTCCACCCAGGATCACGCCGCCGCTGCCATCGCCAAGGCCGGAATTCCAGGTAATGCAAACAGTCGCTGTTCGCACTTTCACTGAAGATGGCTTCTCACTGTCGAGGTGAGAGCCAATGTCCCGTTGTCGGTCGAAATGAAATGTAAAGTTTTCTTTTGACGCTATCGGACAAAAATGTTTTGATGCCCCTTGAGGCGTTGCAGCCCAACTGCGAGTGTTGCAGCTGTGTCATAAGGCGGCAGAGAGAGAGACTGGTGGCGGGCCACGCCGAGACGCTCTTGCAACGCAACGAGCACTCGGGAGTTGGTTCTCGCCGCCGACATCACGCTTCCTGGAAGCAGTTCCACGCGACTCTGATGGGAGTAGATTCTCACTGTGCCGTGTGTGTTTGTGTGTCTGTGTCTGTGTTTGTGTAGTGTACGCATGGAAAGGCGAGACCGATGAGGAGTACGTGTGGTGCATCGAGCAGACCCTGTACTTCAAGGACGGACAGCCCCTCAACATGATCCTGGACGACGGAGGGGACCTCACCAACATGGTCCACCAGAAGTACCCCAAGCTGCTGGCAGGTCAGTGGAACACATACGACACAGGGCTGTCAAACTCAAATACACAGTGGGGCCAAAGTTTCAAACATTGACTTTTATTGAAAAAAATCTTCCTGCAGAAAAAAACAGTCAACCTTTTCATATGGATCCAAGCAAGTCTTGAATATGGATCAAGCAAAGCTTGAAACTCTACAATGAATGACTTGATATTTTTCACATGCAAAAAGAATTTCAAATGAAAAAAAAAAAAGTAATTAGTAGAAATAAAATGTACGTGTAACTGAGAGGCTGGTGATGAACAGCCAAGGTAACAAGCAGCACTTCACAAAGTCGCACCTTCGTGCGCACACTGCCCCTTGAGGCGTTGCAGCCCAACTGCAAGTGTTGCAGCTGTGTCATAAGGCGGCGGAGAGAGACCGGTGGCGGGCCACACTGGGAGTTGCTGCTGCACACGCAGACGACTCCAAACAACTCGCCACCAACACTTCATAATAATATTAATAATATTATATAGTAATAATATAATAATTCCATTGCTGCCAGCAACCGTCACTGCGACTGCTGCAGGCGTACATCTGAAAGTGAAGGGAGAAAATCCCTGAACTTGAGGGAGGTAGAAAAGTGGCTGGGTACATTTTTCAGAATTTCTAACATCATTCTTTTTATTTCAATTAATGTTTTAGTATCAAGAAAAAAAAAGGTGTATTTGACACATTTGTGTGTGTGTGTGTGTGTTCAGGTATCCGCGGGTTGTCAGAGGAGACCACGACGGGAGTCCACAACCTTTACAAGATGTTGAAGAGCGGCGAGCTGAAGGTGCCCGCCATCAACGTCAACGACTCCGTCACCAAGGTAAAAAGGTCAACGTGGAATGACGCTCCAGAAGCGTAGGGACACTGGCTGCAGGAACAAACTGACCTTTTGTTCTTGCCATACTCAGCCAGAGGGCAATAGAAGCGAATTGGAGGGTCTTTCACAGCGGTGGATTCAGCTTCATGTTTCCTTTTCTTGTGAAAGGGGGGAGGAAATGTCAGAGCCATATATTTTGATATATTTTTTTCATAATACGTTTTTTCTCTTCAAAATGAGTAAATCTGAAATGAAAACTGTAGAGGAGAAGATTTTTTTTTCCATTTGTCCCTAGAAAACATTAGGTTTTGTTTTATTATTATTTTCCTGCTCCACTGGAGACTTGCATGGCAATTAGAGATCAAAGTATTACAATAATACAAGACCTTTTTTCAGGCAAGTTTGTCATCAACTTATTTAATCTGCAGGAGTGAGAATTCCTTCTGTGCTTGTTATCTTTAACCTGTTTACTTAAATGCAAATGAAGGGGTAAAAAAAAAAAAAAACCAGGTTATTTTTACTTCTTTGAAAGTTGACACCAGACGGCCTGTCGAGGGCGCTTTCTTCTCACAAGAATCTTTCCACAAGCGGTAATTTTGTCTCGTCCCGCAGAGCAAGTTCGACAACCTGTACGGCTGCAGAGAGAGCCTGATCGACGGCATCAAGCGCGCCACCGACGTCATGATCGCCGGCAAGGTGGCCGTGGTGGCCGGCTACGGCGACGTCGGCAAGGGCTGCGTCCAGGCCCTGCGTGGCTTCGGCGCCCGCGTCATCGTCACAGAGATCGACCCCATCAACGCCCTGCAGGCCGCCATGGAGGGTAAGAAGGAGGCCCGTCTGTTTAAGGCCTTTCTAAGTCTTGGAGGAGATCAAACTGTCAACCGCAGGCGTGGGCAAACTACGGCTCGGGGCCATATGCAGCCCATTATGCTTTCTAATCCAGCCCGTCGAACTTGACCAGATTGTATTAATAGTAAGTAAGTCATAAGATGGTTGTATTTCAACCATGTTTTCAGTGTTTTAAGAGTCATTTCAACAAAGAGCTAATTACCGTGGGGCTTCAAAGACACAGATTTTGTTGCAACTTTGCGTTTGTTCATTTTCAATTGACATTAAACCACGTGTTTTCTACATATCCCATGATATGCTTTTTCCTCCTATGAGCTGGGTCACCCAAACACTGCATCCATCCGTTGCTGCTCCGCCCCCTCTGTCAAATTTTAGACCCCATCGTGGTCCCACCAGTAAAAATGTTTGCGCAGCCCTGGTTAATGGTCTCCTAACCTCCTGCTTAAAGTGTGTCGTCACCGGTGTTTTGCAAAAATGTGTTGTTGTTTTTTTTTAATTGCATCTTTTATTTATATTTTACCTTAATCTGCAGGTTATGAAGTGACCACCATGGATGAAGCCTCTAAGGAGGGAAACATCTTCGTCACCACCACCGGCTGTGAGGACATCATCCTGGGCCGGTACGTTTACTAGGAAAGAAAGGAGCTTGGTGTGTTTGGCAATACTAATTCATCATACAATACTACATTACAATCTTGTTTAGTTTTATATTTTTCTATCCTGTCCTTCAGCCACTTTGAGAACATGAAGGATGACGCCATCGTCTGCAACATTGGACACTTTGACTGTGAGATCGACATGGCCTGGTTGACCAAAAACGCCAAAGCCAAAGTCAACATCAAGCCTCAGGTGGGGATTTTTATGACAACATTTTTAATTTCCTTTTTGCTGTTCCCTGGTTTTCTCTCGGTCTTCGCCTCTGCCACACAAGTCTGAAGTCTCCTACTGTCTCCTCTGCCGCAGGTCGACCGCTTCCTGTTGAAAAACGGCAACCACATCATCGTCCTGGCTGAAGGCAGGCTGGTCAACCTGGGCTGCGCCATGGGACATCCGTCCTTCGTCATGAGCAACTCCTTCACCAACCAGGTACTGTCCGGTCGGCATACGAGACGAAGAAGCAGAAGAATATGTGTCACTTTGAAAACAAACGCATCCGCTGATCAAATCTTTTTTGTTCTGTGCAGGTTCTGGCTCAGATCGAGTTGTGGACAAACACGGCCAAATACCCATTGGGAGTCTACTTCCTGCCCAAGAAGGTGAGAAGCCACTTTTTGAATTACTTTTATGTGCACAATGTAAAGATGCTGAAGAGAATTTTGTGAAATGAAGCTAAAATGAAGCCCCCTGGTGGCCAGATTGCACATCAAAAAACGCTATGCTACCCTACGCTATGTTCTATTGCATACTTTTTTTTTTTGTTTAACACTAAAATTAGTAGCCCATAATTTAATTATCTAATGGGAACTCTGTGGATGTCTTCAACAGCTGGATGAGCAGGTGGCAGCGGCTCACCTGGACAAACTGGGAGTGAAGCTGACCAAGCTGACCGACAAGCAGGCCAAGTACCTGGGCCTGCCCTCCGAGGGGCCCTTCAAGCCTGACCACTACCGCTACTAAGCCCCATGGCCTGCTGGGAGGAGGAGACCGAGAGGGCGGTGGTGATTCTGTTTTGATTGGTGTGTGTGTGTGTGCGGGAACACAGATGCTGGGCGGCATTTTTTTGGATTCTGAGCTTTAACAGGTCAGCTCTCAAGGCTTGGCCACCGCTCCACCAGGACACCTGTTGATCAGCTCTGCTCGAAGCAGCAATTTTGAGCCAAAAAGTTTCCCCATTAGTTTCTGAATTGATTCACCAAGTTAAAGCAACGTTCTCAGCCTTCATTTCCACCACCGCGCACTCACTGTCTGCCCAGCTTTGTCTCCTTGTTCCGATCAGTACTACTGAAACACCAAGTGCTACTGTGGCTTAAAGAGAATTCCTCTTGTCCTTTTGTCATTCCCGTTTCCATTTCTTTTGGAATCCAATAACCTTTAAATGCTTTTTATCGGAGTCCTCCCTCATCTCCTTGAGGTTGGAAGTGATGGAACTTTTTCCTCTCCCGTATCTTGATGAATCAAGCCAAAAACGCTGAGGGCCACTGCCTTACCCCAGTGTTTGAATGCTACCTGTTGTTGGTGCTTCTCTTGTAAGCGAAAGACGGAGTGTGAGGCGCGACTGCTGCCACTGTCATCCTGTACAGCATAACAAAGTGAGGCACTGCTGCCAAAGCACATCATGTTTTTGCCCGGTTTAAGAAAAAAAAAAAAACGGTCTTAATATTTTGAACTTTATTTTAATGTAATTATTTAAATCAAGGTAAAGGGCCAAACATGCACATGCTCCCTTGTTATTCCCTGTATTTCTTTTCTATATATATATATATATAATTTTTTTTTTTTTTTTTTTTTTTACCGTATCCAATCAGGATGAAGTGATAGCAGCTGCCTCAGCTCTCAACGATTACAGCCTGAAAGATGTTTACCTGCTCGTAAACAACTGTTGTCAAGTTTGACTCTGGGAAAATAAAAAGAAAACAACAAGTTGTGTCTGGGTTGTTTCTTTGACATTAACATGAATAAAGTTGAGGAGCAATTTTGATTTTTGTTTCCATTGTAGACATTTTTGCTGTGAGACAGTATGACAAAGAAAACCTGCATAGCAGGAAGCTATGAATTTACTTATGCAGACGCAACGATGTGCCAGTGAGTGCTTTAGTTTGAGCAGAATAACGACCATCACAGCTCTGATAAAGTCGCCTCCTGCTGTTTGAGTTGGTGCATCAGCCAGAGCTGTAATTTGGGGCTGAGCGAGCGAGCCGGCCTTCCGCCGATGTGAAAGACTCAGTTGTATTTGTAAGGTTTCTGATTATTCCTCTGTTTTCCCGACATGGTTTCAAACCCTTTCATCCCCCTGAACTTACTCAAAAACACACCAAACTACACTCTGACTGAAGGCCTAAAATAAACCGGAAGTGCACAACTTGCATAATGAGCTTTTTCAAAAACATTAGCTTCCTCTTCCAGTACACATTTGACACTCCGGACATGCTCCAAATCTCATTTGATGTACGTGAATACAGGTCTTAACTTTCTGAATTTAAAAAAATGAACCCAATAGGCCAACAGCGCCATCCCCAGAAATAAAAACACGTGCCCTCCCTCCTCGCGCCAAAGCCGTGCCACTTTTCTCTTCTTCAAGCTTTAGTATACAGCACTCTACTCTCTTCACCAGTAGATGGCAGTATCCGTGTTCTAATCTGACAGCACGACACTGCGAGAAACCCTTTCAGTAGTAGCAGCGACAGCAGCAGTTGCACAAATGAAGTGAGTTTGTTGCTCATTACGGAGACTCTCACACACTGTGCTTTTCACTTGCTGCATAGTTCAGAGAGACAGAGGGGAATAATGGTTTTCCATAAAGATTTTACCGGAGTTTGGAAGAATCACTTTCTCTTTTGTTTGTACATTACCTAAACTACTACTACTACTACTAATAATAATAATCACTCAAAAGTGAGTGCTGCAGCTCACTTGAAAGCATTGAAAATAGACACAACTTAAGCTACTATTTTTACATCTCTTTTTTACTGAGTAAAACACAAAATTGACAGGGAAATAATTTAATCTTTGATGCGCTGCTTTACATAACACTGATGGTTTAAAGAGTCCCTTGCAGTTAATGGCACAAATAAGTTGTCGACGATAAATAGTTATTATCTTAATAGTGGCTGAGAGGGCAAGTTGTCACCACATCTGATGAACTCTGCCCCCCCCCCCCCGCCCCCCGTGCTCGTTAACATTTCTTTTAATCTTCTTTGTGCTTTGTGTGTGTGTGTGTGTGTGTGTGTGTGTGTGTGTGTGTGTGTGTGTGTGTGTGTGTGTGTGTTTACCAGTTTTCCCGAGAGAGGCCAACCTTGATGTATTTCAATTAACACCTAAAAGAATAACAATCTAAAAAAAATGTAAAAAGTTTCAGAATGATGTAATGTTTTTCTTGCTGATGTTTATTTTTCTGAGACTGTTTACCATATGATACATATTGACACTATTAACCACTTTGTCTGGTCAGGCTGTGAAAGGTAACAGATGGAAGATGAGTTTTTAACAAAAATGATTTACCTGTCGGCTGACATATATGTCATATTATACAAAACATATACACAGATATCATTGCCCAACCAAAAAGTAATCTATTTAGCACATTTTCTGATTAAAAAAAAAAATCAGGAATGTTTTTTTTTGTTTTTTTTTTTAAATAAAACAGGTGTTCCTCAGGCATCAATATTTGGCCTATTGGTCCGCTGTCGATCTAAACTGACACTGATCTTCCGGGACTAAGTTGACTTTTGCTAAAATGTGATGATGCAAAAATGTCTGCATTAAAAACATGGAAAAAGGTTTTTTTTTTTTTTTTGCTGCATTCGTTTCAGTGAAAGTCAGAAAATTCAGGTTCAAGTCAGGTTGTTGCTGTGGCTGCAAGTGTTTCTCGTCATTCAGAGTTTATAGGCAGAGCTGACTTCCGTCACTTTAATTAAAGATGATAGTGTCTGTGTGGGAAAACTGCTGGGCACAGTGCACACCGAACAAATAACTCTATAAAACACATTGATGATTTAATTGAGAAGAGAGCAGGGGTGAAAGAAATCAAAGCAGGCCAGATCTTGGGTCTGCCAAAGGGCTTAAAAGCTTGTTTGTTCCTTGTTTGAAGGCTCACAGACCTGTTAGTCATTGAGTCCTTCCCTATTTAAATTTTAAATGCAACCTTTATTGTTTTAGACCGAGAAAACCTGCAGCCTGACAATTCCCCCCGCAGGAAACTACAAAGCTGTTTAAAAAAAAAAAAAAAAAAAAAAAACAAGAAGCAGGAAAATAACATCAGTAACAATAAAATCCAATTTAATACAGTTTGTATTACCAAATTCATACTGAAAAAATACTTGAATACTTGAGTAAGTTGTACTGCCTCAAATAGCATTTTTGGTCTTGGGGAACAAAATAAACGTAATACAAGCCACAAAACACCAAGCAACCAATTTTCTCGCGATTAGGCCTAATTAAACTCCTCCTAAAATGGACAATAATCTCCATCTGTACAGCTTTACAAGAGCTTATCACCCTTTAATTTAGATTTTGTAGCACATTCACAGTATGACGCAGTTTGTTCAGATGATGGAAACAAACAAGGACAAAACCGCGGTGTAATGGGAAATTAGAGGATTCCAACCTCGCCTCAGCTGTATTTGACCATCCTTTTTTTTTTTTTTTTTGTAATTCCTTTAATTTGCACTCAGCCATAGTTCATCAAAATTAATGACCTGATCATTGGATTTCAATTGTTGACAGAATGTTTTCATGTTCCCATTGGGCCCCATTTTTTAACCGATTTACAGCAACAACAACAACAACAACAACTAAAAGGAAGCGCAATAGCTATTGTGGAATCGTAACTGGAGAACTATTGTTCTCCTGACTGTTTGTTTACCCTACATACAAATGGAACAAAATGTGAAAAAAACAACATAATTCTCTAAGGCAAAATTGGATTCTGTATTTTAAAAAGTATCAAACAGATCACATTTTACCCACAAAACAAATACCACTAAAGAATTCAGCACTTCATTTATTTTATAGTCTGTGGGAAGAAATTGGACTGTCATGATAATATTTAGTACAGAATGTTGTTTGGTGTAAGGACAAACCTTCCTCAGATTTTTCAGGCCATCATTTTGATCACTGTGTTCTTTCATTTGCACACGATCGGTGTCTAATTCAGGAAGGCTGCATTCTGAGGTACTGAGGGTCAACGGTCCAGAGCAACAGGCAGTGTGGAAGAGAGAAGAGGTTGTGAAAAGTTTCAGGTATGATGTGCAATAAACGAGCATCGGAAGAAATCAAAGGAAAGATGCCGAAAACAGGTGTGAGGGCAGCAGCATCGTGTGATTTAAAGAGAGGGGGGCACTGAGGAAAAGACGGAGCAGAGCTGGAGGTCGCAGAGGTTAAAATGTCGAGCTCCTCTCTGGGTGGGATTTGACAGGATCGAGAGCGAAGACGTCAGGAGGACAGCCAGAGCTCCGTCTCAGAGGTAAAGGCAGAGAGAGAGAGAGAGGAACTGACAGACTGAGATGGTTTGTCCAGAGGAAGAGACAGTGAATATATCAGCGGAAGGATGCTGAGGTTGGAAGTGGCAGGCAGCGGGCCCGGAGGAAGAGCAGGGAGGAGATTTATGGATGCAGTGAAGGAGGACAAGAAGTCAGTTAGTGTGAGAAGACAATTTAGAGGTTAGACCGAGGCAGCTGAAGAATATTCTAAATGCAAATAATACAATTTACACACTCAGGGGAAGTAATTATAATCCCAATGTAGATAAGAGCAAAGATCAAATAGAAAGAATATGTGGCTTGAAAGGACTACTGGGTATTCTTTTCCAGCATGGGTATGTTTGCCACAGCGGTAAAGGTCTGGAGTTAGTGACGCACTGGAATTAATGACACAAGAAGTGTTTTCACATTATTGCTTTGCTGTGATTTTAGTCTTTGGTGCATTTTCTAAGCAACATTAATGACCATGGACGGTTGAGGTCCAAAGAAAAACATGCACCTCAGCTTTGACTGCTTTGTGACTCAAAGCTGAGGCATGTTATCTCAGAAGAAGAAGAAGAAGAAGAAGAAGAAGAAGAAGAAGAAGAAGAAGAAGAAGAAGAAGAAGAAGAAGAAGAAGAAGAAGAAGAAGAAGAAGAAGAAGAAGAAGAAGAAGAAGAAGAAGAAGAAGAAGAAGAAGAAGAAGAAGAGCACAGAGTCAGATTCAGAAGGAGTGAAGCTCCGACTCGGCAGGCGTCTTCCTCCGAGCTTCACTTAGCAAGAAGACGCCCGCTGTGTCAAAACCTCACTGTCTCGTTTAGCACAATAAAGGTGTTGAATCTCACTGTGTAGTCAAAAACGTTTTTTTTCCTCTCTTGACTTTTTCCTCTTAAGATGACAAATCTTCAAGACAGTGTGTCACATAAAGGCGCTGGAAAGTCATTCTGTTCAGCATGCAGTGTAACAATATGGCTTTCAGAAAAAGAATCATGGACGTTTGCGTAGATCCTCCTTTCTTGCAAAGTTCTGATGACATTTTGTTTGAGTTAGTTACATACAGTAAGTACTGTTACAGAACTACTGCAAGGTGGTGAAGATTTGGACTGCACGTGGACAATAGGTTTGATGGAGCTGTCCTTCTTTTCCAGTTCAATACAGATTGTTCTCAGACTGCACTACATCATTACACCCCTTAATCTCTCTGCCTCTCCGTATTATCAAAGATTTCAGTTCACGTCCTGCTTCGCCATGTCTGCGCAGCATCACCGGACTCTCCTCCTGAACCACACTGTCCTCTCTTTACCGCTCTTATATGAGTAAAAAACCCGATCGTCACATCCAGACAGCACAAAGTCCCCCTTGTGTCACGGCCTGCAAAGGCTCGGAGTGCGAGCGTTTCACAGAAGCAGCGCACGAGTGGACGAATAAGAACTTTGTGAGAGACGAAGACTTTTGAACTCGAACTCAAACTTCAGTATTCAGTCAGAGGTTCTGTTGTCACGGCTGCTCCCTGCCAGGTCGTGGTGAGGAATATGACGGTAACTAGGATCGTGGGAGCCTCGTTCGGTAGCCATCAGACAACTTGAAGATGATTGCCATCACTCCTCAGTCTGATTTGACCTCTGATCTTAACGCTCCAGTTGTGCTATGGCTATGATTTAGCTTCATACAGAAAAAAAAACCTAAATCTGGCTGGTCCACTGTGAGATATCCTCAATACCTCATAAATTACTGAATCTGTTTTTATTGGGAACCAGTGAATCAGCCACCCAGACATCAGGCCCTCCAGGCAGCAGGCGTCCTGAACTTTGAGCAGCACAGATGGCTCTACATCAGAGGTTTCTCTCTCCACTTGTGTGTGTGTGTGTGTCTGTGTGTCTGTGTCTGACTGTCTGTCCAGTCCACTGAGGCCCTTGTCAGAATTTGTCCAAAATAAACGAGCTGCTGCTGCAGGAAACATCCCAACACAATAAGCAAAATCAAAACACGGAAGACAGCGAGCAGTCAGGGAAATTGATCCAAACCAGATCAACTTAAGATTTAATAAAATAGGCCATTCTTAAACAGCTTGAGATCTATCAGTCACATTTAATCAACCATCTCTTCACTTCATCTCTGACTTTCTCTGCAGCTCTGGAACATTTGTGAAAAAAACAAAAGTGAAACAGTGTTCCGATGAAGCCATTTCCTTGGCGAATGAAAGTTAATATTCCACTACTGTTACTACTGTGAACACTATAAACCTGTTACCCTATTAGGTATTCATTGTGCCTATTAGTCAACAACTGAAGCAGGTTAGGGCACGTAAATGCAGTATGTTCTGAGTTACTTACCAGTTGGAACTGACATCAACCTCAGTCATTAGAGAGCAGAGAAAAGCAAGAACTTTTATGCCTGGGCGGAATAAACTGCACGGTGCCCTTTCATAAAAGTCACGACCCATTCACAGTCCCCCCAGTTGATGCCTCGCACTCGGCTTTCATTTGCAAAGTGGGGCCTTCCAACTGGATATCTGAGAACTGGCACCATTAAATTGGCAGACAAGGGTCAAGAAGTTGGTTACTCAGTTGTTTACATGTTCAGGTCAGCGAGGTAATACCGAGTGCAATGAGAAACACCGGATCTCCAAGTTACAAACAAGCTCATCAACTTTACTCTGATCAGGTTTTTGATGAGAGAGCAAATCCCGTGAGGCACCGAAGTCCACTTGTGATCTACAAGGCTGAGCTCTCAACGAAAACTGGTTTAGTATAAGAAATTCAAGGTGTATTCAAATAAAAGGTCAGGTAGCTTGTGTTGAAGCAACATCATTCAGCTTCGGTACCTTAAAATGATGGTTTGCAAATCTTATTTATCCGTCCATCCATTACCAGCTCCAACACCAGCTTCTTCCTGAGCTCAGGGTCACGGGGGTCTGCAGGAGCCAATCCCAGCTGTCATAGGGCGAAGGCAGGGTGACAGCCTGGACAAGTCGCCAGTTCAACAACCATTCACACTCACATAGACACCTACAGACAATTTAGAGTTTCCAATTCACCTCACATGCATGTTTTTGGGCTGTGGAAGGAACCTGGAGAGAACCCATGCAGACAGAGGGAGAACATGCACAGAAATCCACAGCGAAAGGTCCCAGGCCTGGAATCGAACCCACAACCTTCTTGCTGAGAACCAATCGGCCTGGTATATTACTACCGTATTTTCCGGACTACAAGCCGCTACCTTTTCCCCACGCTTTGAACCATGCGGCTTATGCAAAGCTACGCCTTTTCCGTGGATTTTACTTCACCCGCCAGGGGGCGCTTTAGCAGGAAGTTGCAAAAACGAGACTAGCGGCGACACGGAGAGCAACACTGACATGGACACAGAAAAGGTGACGAAGCTCTTCTGAGCGGTTTCAGTGCGCAGGAGGAAGATGAACAGCGACAGGTGGTTTCTCGGTTCGGTGTTCATGAAGCCACTTTAAGGGTTCCAGTGCGCATGAAGAAAAAGTGACCGCGGTTCGACGTCTATTCAGTGGGTTCAGTGCGCAACTTCTCTGTTTTGTTTGATCGGCACTTTTACTGCTGTGTTCCCGGCACCGTTCGGAAACTAATCAGTTCAGTTATGTAAATAAACAAGTAAGAAAACTTTTCTGTCTACCGGTAAATCTATCTATCTAATCTTTATCCATCTGTCTATCCAATATATGTCTCATTTCACAACATACATATCGGCGGTTTATAGCCCGGTGCGGCTTATATATGTACATTTCCAATTTTTTTTTTTTTTTAAACTTATGGGTGAGGCTTATATTGAGGTGCGCTCTATAGTCCGGAAAATACGGTACATAACTTTGATTTTCTGCCCAGCACCCTCTGGCAGGCACATGTAGACAATATACATTGATAGCATGCTAGTATGCATGCAAATTGAAGATCTGAGACCTGAGGTGTTACTAATGGATCCCAGTAGATGACCTGTGATAACAGTGGAACAAAGGTTACAATTATGTAACTCTCCATGAACAATAACCATTTGAAAGAGCTAATACTGCTTTCAGATGGACCCAGGGTCTCCATGGAGGCATTTAGACCTGCTCTTCAAACACAACCAGAGCTGAGATGGTGATGAGGGAAGAGGATTTCAGGTTTCACTGTATGACAATTTATTGTCCCCCTGCTTTCAGCCGTAAAATGCCAGATGTTGAAACCCATAATAAGTCATGACAGCCCAAGTGTGGGGTGGATGAATGTGATTTTTTTGTTGTTCTAACATAGGCAGAGGACAGTTATTGCTATCATGTGTTGGTTTAGATGTGACACTGAAAAGGAGGGTTGCCGGAGTGGCTCCGTTCGTCTCAACGAGGAGAGACAAATTAATAAGACAAATGAAAACAGTTACTGTCTTTTCAAGCCTTTCCAAAATTAAGACAGAAAATGAATTTTTTTTTTTTGGCATTTTGCACGACAGGATCCTGCAGGACAACATAGCATCACACTATAGCATCAATAGGTGTGGTCTTGCGGCATGTATGTACAGATTATCCCAGGGTCAGGTGACACACCTGCCAGCTGGTTCACAGACTGACCAAAAAACAAGGAAGTAACTGCTTTAATTTTCTGAGCAGTTGAACAATCCCACCAAGTTATAAAGTTTCTGTAACAACTGGCCCCTCCCTCTCTCGCATTTCCTCATTCTCCAGACTGTTGATCTCAGCTTGGAAAAATATGCTGCGGCGATGTGACGTTGCGATTTCCTGCAAGACTGTCCAGATCTCCTGCTGGAGCGGCTCTGTAACGCGCTGGAAAACCACAAGCTGTGCGATAGATTTAGCGTTTGTTGATGTTTTAATGCTGCGTTTGAAAAACGTCAGTGTCAGGATGCTTTATTGTATGAGGCAGCTGGATGTGTTCAGCAGGCTCAAAACAAACAAACAAACAACAGTGTGAAACAACAATAGTCTGCACTTGAGTCAACAGGCACTCTGTTACTCCCTTATTACTATAATGCACTGGAACGAAACTGGCGCTTCAGCTCACACCAGCTCACACCACTGGAATCGTTTGATATTTGAGAGTGTCACAGCATTTGGCACCTGCGTTGAGGGTGTGGAAATCGTCCATAATCGCTCCATACGAACTCTGCCCCAAAAATCTCCCCCCTAATGAAAAAGTCGGGGGTCTGGCCAGTGTTTTGGACAACTCATGATCCCCCTGGCGAGCAACCAGCCCTACATCTGCGGCCCTCTTCCTCACGTCTCCGGCTGTCTGAAGTGGCTTCTCACCCAAGTACAACTGTCAGTGCAAGGCACGCCTCTTATATCTGGTTACAAAAGCAACCTGTCTTATTTGAAACTGATGGCGGCATGTGAAGCGGAGGCCCCCGGACGAACGGGCACAATAACAATAAGGACGGAAATCCAGAAAGTCAGGTTCATTTGAAGCGACGTCTGCGAAACTCGCCGAGTGGTGCGCTTCACATCAGATAACAGCCCTTTTCTTTTGTTGCTTCATGCGGACTCATTTTTTCTCTCACTTTTTCAAGCAAAACTATGAAATGGATGAGTTGACTTGCAAGGGTATTTTTTTTTCCTTTTTTTTTTAGATCATCTGATCTCCGTCTGGACACATGGCCACGTCGAGACAAACTATCTGCACGACTCGGCGAGCCTCACTTTCATCGCCGACATGTTCGTTCTGGCAAAGACAAATCTTAAAAATATGCGCGCAGTTTTTGGCAGTTATCGCACGCTGGCTTTTACCCCAGTAAAACTGGTCGGCCAAATGGTGGATTTCACGAGTTCTGACACCCGTCTTTCATATACTCCTTTCATGCCGTTCATCCATATCTGTTCTGTTTGTTTGCGCCGAAAATCTCACCAAGGCAAGATGCCTAAAGACTTTACATGGCGGGTGAATAAGTTCCCCCGTGCTAATTTTCCTATCTGCACTAAAAAAATGAAACGCAGATGGTTCGAAATCACTTCCACTTTTGGCATACAAAGCGATGATGAAGATGAGAGGTGCTCGCCGTCTCGCTTTTGCTTCAAAATCACAAAGCTGCGTAACCCCGCCGACCTCCGAAAATACCGATATCTAATTTAAAACAGTCTGACGACCAGTAACAAGATAATGCTAATTTATAACTCTTGCCTGGCCCAACGCGACGCTAGTGATCTCCTCCCCCGCGCTGTGACGCACATCTATCCTCCCTCAAAAAAGTCCGTAAAACACATCCAGATTTTGTTATTCCTCTTGCGCTCAAATCATCGCACGCAGCAGGAGATGAGAGTTACCGTCGACGCCGTAGACTCCGAGACGGACTCAGAGGCCTCGCTGTTGTTGCACTTCTGTTTTAGCCGTCATTTAAGTATTTTAAGTACTTTGCTTTTGCGTTTTTAACCGCGTTGGTCCAACTAATGTGGCGAAAAGAACCTTTAGGCATGAACCCTTCAGTCTCCGCGAGTCTCATTTTGCAGATGCTTTGATGAGCCGTGAGATTCTTCAGGTGCGCACAGCTCAGGTCATTCATTCATTCATTCATTTTCTATACCCGCTTATGCTGGGATAGGCTCCAGCAGACCCCAGCTCAGGTCAACCCTGGAAAAAAAAAAGGAAAAAACAAACAAAAACCGAATCAAGAGACAAACACTGGCTGCCAAAAGTCACAACGTGTGTTGGAACATCAAAGAAAAAAAAAAATTATGTGTGTATTTTTTTTTTGCATTGACGACACTTACCAATAGTAATGCACAGGTTAAACATGCTAAAGCTTGCTTCAGTACAACACTCAACACAAAAATACTCAGTAATGATGTCCAGCCACTTGGAAAAAGCTGATGATATTTTCCCACGTCCTTCCATCCTCTTTAGCTTCTTTGATTTCATTCAGTGCTTGAATCACAATGCAATTTTGTGATTTTCCTCTTTTAGGCGCCTCATTTGCTCTGTGTCTCACAGACAGATGCAATGGTTTTACTGTCGTTTCACACACGGAGTCTGACTCAGGCCAACTCCAGGCCACTTGGTAAGTTTAAAACCGGGCAGGGCACAATGAATCATGCGTCACAAAGGAAAAAAAAAATCTTGTCTGACCAAGTTAAGCCATCGCTAAAGCCTTGGGCAGATCCGTGGAAGAGATCTGTGGAATATTCACAGAGGATAAAAAAAATGTTCCTACTTATTCAACAAAGAGAGATACCAATGTAAAATTTAAAAACAAACACAGAGACACAGGTTGCCCACGGCTCACTGTGAGGTGCATACGCTGCGGTTCAAGACCACACAAAAAGTGCTTTTTGTAGAAGTGGAAGGTAGTTAAGCCAAAACAGCCCAGAGCAAATGAGTTAAGATTCCAGCAGACACAAGCTGTGTTTCCATGACAGTTTTTCACAAAATAAAAGTGATATTTCTAAAATTTTGACAAAGTAGAATTGCGATTTGCAGGTGTTTCCATTGAATGGTGTGAAGCACATAAGCTATAAGACATTAGCTGCGGAATATTTTTGTCTCCTGATGATAACAGCGCAACAGCAGCAGTGACAACTGAACGAGCTGCTCCAAAGCACAAAATGTTTTGTACCTCCATCCTCCTAAAAATGGGGTCTCACAGGACGAGATTTTACAAGAATTAAGGCTTATGCTGTACGACACTGCAGCCAATTTGTCTTGACATTTTCATTCTGGTCCTAAATTATTTTCACTGGATGAATATTTGTTTTAACTCGATGTGCACCGCTGTCTTTCGAGCCAGTATTAAAAGGATACATATGAGAGATTTTTCAGATGGCGACTGTTTAGAACACATGATATGTCAGTCAGACGTCCAGATTGGTGTGTTTTCTTCTCTGCAGGAAATTTCCAGCCAGGAACGAGGCTCCAGCTACTTATTTCTCTCTTCCCATGTTATGTGATACAAGCCAGAGGACTCAGTGACCAAACTGAGGAATGTTCAGTTTACGATTGATTTAGTACATAGTTTGGTGAAACTGTAGAGCTAGCTAAACCCATGTAGCAAAGTAAAAAAAACAAACAAAAAAAAAAAAAAACGTGCAAGTGTTGTCAACTGTATGACTGTGGAGTCATGGGCGGTGGGGACAATTTGTTCCACTCTTTTGAATTTTAGGCTACAATTGCCAAAGATTTAATATGTGTTGTCAAAAGTATGTATCTCTTCTAGGACGGACCAATCAGGAGGCTTACCTAGTTCTAGCTGTGCACAAGCCTTTGGATATGAGGACTAATGATGGGTGTAACCGAGGGTCCTTGGAATGTCAAAACAGGAAGTATAATGTGGTGTCAATTTTTCTTTGCGATCCAAAACTGTGCTCAATGTTTGAGCTTTTGGATGTTATTGTTGAAAACAGTCAGATTGTTGGAACTTCATTTATAATTTCATAGAGCAGTGCCGGACCACACATGGATGAAAGAAAGAGAATAAAACAAGATGGATGTGTTCAAGTTTTGGGTTTCAAGAGATTTAGCTTAATGAAACGAAGAAAAGCCAACAGCTGCATGCAAGGGCTGACGATTATTCTTTGCCTTGAGCAAAAAATGAAGTCGTATACTTTCATAGATACCGAGCAGTCATTCCCATAAACCCCTGACGTTACTTTTATGTCGTCAACCTTCAGTGGAGCTGAGGCACGTCTGTTGGGAAACACCAAAGCTGTGGCCGGGACACTTGAGTGGGCTTCCAGATTTTTCTTCAAACAGGAAACTCTTCCAATGTCAGACCTGCGCTGGCACTCAGATAAGAAAACTATTAAATTTCTTAGCTTTGATATAAGGAAACTTGTGGGACCAAGATCACGTGTGTTCAGGAATAAATAATCTTGAGGACGTTATCACACTACAGGGGGCCTGAGCGCTAATGGTGGTGGAAGTCGATAGGACCCACTCTGGCGTCTCCAAAGTGCAACAAGCAGAGTCATGGATGTTCTGCAGCCGTGCAGAAATCCTCTGAACCGCAGTAAATATAAACGGCTCTGTCTTTCTTTTTTATTTCATTTCCAGCAGTGACACTAAAAGTCACGGCCACGCTTGACATCATCGCCTCACAGCAGCCACTGCCGCCGTGAGTGAAGGGAACTCTGGGCGATCTCTGATGTTAAACCGTCCCGCAAATACAATCAACCACTGCTGGTGTGCCAACCAAGCTGATATTTGTGGACTGGAAACTTTTCACCACAGCAGTAATTTAGACAAACGTGGGCTGTGTTCCCCTCAAAATGTTTGCTGTTCTCTATAACCTCTGGTTTGCAAAAGCCAGCGATTCAGGCCCTGGGATTCTCAAACATGAGCAGTTTTAAGGTGGTGTTCAGTAGCTCTGTTGCATCTAGAGTTGATGAATAGATTTCATTGATTGACAAGTTATTCAATTCAATGTTCTTTGAAGCCTTTGTTGCCTTCATTTTTCTGCTACCACTGCGCACTCAATCATGGGCACGTACTTGGACTCATATCACAAAGAAGCTCAAGGCTGATACATGTGATAACCATGGAATGACGTGAAAGTGTAAGACTGACCCTGGAATAATCAATAGCTGCAGCCTAGAGCCATCCAGAAAGATCCGGCAGGTCCACGTCACTGTGCGTGACTGGTCTAGAAATGGCACGTCCAAACAGCCGCAGTCACCTGCAGTCACCCAACACATTCAGCTGGCACGAAACTGACCGTGTTTGCAGAGCGGCGGGCCGATGTTGGAAGTTGTAACTAAACTGGACCATGTGTGAGATTTACCCCTGTCCTTTCTTTGACTGTCTCATTTTGACAAGCAGCGATAGTTGTGTTTGCCTGTTTTATCACTAACACATGCCTGCCGCCCCATAATCAGGAGTCTCAGGACGTCGCCTCCTCGCTCCGCTGGGTGACGCGGTGGAGAATTCCCCTGCACTTAGATTACAGGATTACCGACGGGGGAACAAGACCACTGCAGATCTCTCAGACTCTCCAGGTCTGGAGGCCATAACGTTCTGAATGCGTGTTAATGAGTTCAGCCTGAGGCGCAGTGCCCCTTGAGATCCTTTTCAGGGATGTGATTCTCCTGATTTTTCTACCTGCACGCACAAGAAACAGGCCGATGCCGGGAGTGAGGAGTCAACGAACCTCAGCCTTAGCTTGATTAGGGAGCGGGCTCTAAATTGCTGTGGATTGTGCCGCCTGCAGGATTGTCGGCTCTGCCGAGCACATGGAGGACCGTCAGACGGAGGGAGATCCGACTCTGACAGCGCCGGCTGTTTGAGGAAGGTTGTGGAAATCATGAAAGACATTTCACACCCTGAGCTCCGCATGTGTCATCTTTGACCTTCAGACTGACACGTTAAGTCAACCCACACGCAGAGGGAAGCGCAGAAAGAAGTCTCCACGCAAACACTCAGAGGTCCATTCAGCTCCATTTTCACAGGATATTTAAAATATCTACAGTATAAATGAGCTGACTTGCAAATATCCCAGATTACTAAGGATAAAAACCTCAATGCATTCTAACATTATTATAAGCTCCATCACTAGGTGACCTCTAGCTGAATTACATTATTTTCTTTAGCAGTGAAAAAGTAACCAAACATGCTCCTGACCGGAGCGCAGGTAAATATGGACACACTCAGCAGATCACAGAATTGCACGATAAATTCCGAGCAGTTGTCTTCCAAGAATTCCTGACTAAGAGGAACAACAACAAAGAGACGAACAAACAACTGCGCCTGTGTCACAAGCCTACAATAAAAGCCACAGGCCGGCCTGCCAGTGCAGTAGTTGCATAAGACTGTGCTCACGTGTGTCGGATAAAGAGGCAATATGCAGTATGTTTAAAAACAACCACATTGGCGTCAGCAAACAGGCTTTCAAATAGGTTAAATATGGTTGTGAGGTTTTGTTGTTCCAGATTGCTGAAAGGTGCGATCGGCAGAGGTGGTGTTGCAGGCCGCGGTGCCCGATCTGGTTGTTAGGAACCTTCAGACGCTAATCTAATTAAACGGTCATCAAAGTGCGGCCGTTAACTCCTCTCACATTTCACGATGAACGACTGGAGTACGAGTTTGATCGGATAGAGGCTCTTTTCTTCTTCTGGGACATGTGCTGTAAATCACCGCAAGTGTCGGCAGGACTCCAGCTGAGTGTCCGCGCTAAGAGGTGCTCTATATTACCTGGGGGTCAGAGAGGTCAGGGCCAGAAAACCACCCTGCAGAACAGCCGCTTATTGGCTCAGTCTGCTCCCACATTGACTCGTTAACATCACACCTTTTTTCATTACAGCTTTTTATTCCCCCTCCACCCGACTGACCTCTCGGCCTCCTGCCTCGGCCGAAAAATGCCACAGAGCAAATATGCGTGTTATAAGCACAATTAAACTACAAAAGAGTCTGAGTGCTGCTATTAAATGACGCCAGTGTGCAAAACCTGTCTTATTACCAGGGTTGAGCGCAGGTAGTTTGCTCAGTATCCCTGTCGTGACCTTCAAGATGTGATCAGAGTTTCTGACCTTGGCTGTTTGTGAATTTAATGAAATATTAAATGAAGGGTTTTCCGCTTAAGTTTAATTAAACTGTCAACCCTTTCCTGTACAAAGTGTCGTGTTATTGCTCACGATACAATCACGCTCACTTTACAGAGAAACATAGCACGGGAGCAGTTTTTGGTGCCTGTGCATCCCTGTGGTGACGGAGTCACGCGAGGTCACAAGCCACGGCACCGGCACATACTGACTGACCTTTCCTTTTTCACACTTTTCATTGCTTTCCGCCCTCCCAGTGTCACATTTCTGCAAATTTTATTCCAATTTGTGGCCAATTTTCACACCGTTACGGCTGTGATTTTTTCTTTCTTTCCCCCAAACCACTATCATTCCCTCCACCACTGGTCCCTACCAAGGCAGCGATAGATCTGCTGTGCGAATCCAGATTTCCTCCTATGACTTGGAACTGAAAGGGTACCTCCTGTAAGCCATTCCCCCAACCCCCAAACACATGCGGTTAGGTTTAATGTTGCACCTTGACTAGAATAAAATAATTGTAACCACTTTTTTGGAGCGTTTTGGCTGGAGACTCGACTATAAAACAAAGGTCAGACGAAGAAGAGTTCCACTGTGACGCTTTAATATCTTTTTGCAAAAGTTGCAAGCAAAACAAACAAATGAATAAATTAATTAATTATTAAAAATAAATAAATGAAAATGAGTTGATTGGCCAGAGTTTTTCCTGTGTCACTGCAAGATGTACTGTGCAGCTAATTGCTATGCACAGCAAAGTGCAGCAATCATAAAGGAATCCCAGCAGGACACAAAGGACAAACATAGATCAAAACCTGAGAGATTAACAGCAACCACCTGGCGGCCAAGAGCGCACAAATGACTTTGCCACCTCAGTGATGTATTTTCTCCGCTTATGTGGAACCGATGTTCAGGACAGCACCTCGGTTTCTGGAAGAGGGTACCTTAAGTTTTTCTAACGTGTGGTTTTGGCAGGCCCCCCCCCGAATTATGTTCTTTTTAGATTTCACCTGTCAGATTGCCAATCCAAAAGGAGACAAATAATCCCACCCATCAAATCAACACAGAAGATAAAAAAGGATAAAACAGCCCTCAAACCAGAAGCATGTGTGCACGCAACACCTTGTTACTCCGAAAACATGCACAAAAAAAGAGTTCACGCTGGTTGCAGGCACCTGGAAAATGGTAGCTGTGCATCAAAGATGGAAAAACCGAAATCTCAATTTCATTGGTTATTAATTTTGACTTGATCATGAACAGCCCCTTCTGTTTCATATTGCAGTGAAAAAAATGTTCCAACATGTTTCAAAAGTTGTGGCTAATATATAAAATTTGTTTTGAAGGGCGATTAATCCTCCCTTGCGGTGTTTGTACTAATATTCAGACTGCAGAATGGTGAACTTTAGCCGCACAAATGATTTGCTTGATGGCTTGATCAAATATTTTTGTTACAGTTGGGTATAGTAATCGTCATCAGTATAATATAATACTAAACAAAACACCAATTATTTATCATTATTATTATTATTATTATTATTCTGCGATGAACTGGCGACTTGTCCAGGGTGTCACCCTGCCTTCGCCCTAAGACAGCTGGGAGAGGCTCCAGCAGACCCCCGTCACCCTGAATAGGAATAAGCGGGTATAGAAGATGAATGAATGAATGAATGAATTATTATTATTATTATTGTTTTCTTCCAATAGAGCTGAATCCTTATGTGACCCAGCAACACTCTTGCACAATGCAGTTTCTGTGGTCCACAGAGAAACACAAAGCATGAAAACATTTACAGTATGCAAGCAATTTCAAAAAAGATGAGTTGACAGTGTTATCCTTCACAGTGCTTTTCTTGACAAAATATGATTTCATACTTTGTCCAGTTGAACTCAAAAGATAAGAAATGAACAATAAGCCCTGAAGAAACCTGGTTGTGTTAAAGTGGAAATGAAACACAAAACATAGTTATCATAATTTTATAAAGGTCTCTCACCCTAAAAAGACGACATATATTAAGTCTATATTACTGTCGTTGTTGGTTTAACAGCTAAACTTAAACGGACATATTTTGAAATACCTTTTGCCATCAGTGTTAAAACATATGTAGTCTTTTTAGGGTGGGAGACCTTTTCAGACGTCGCTAGCCGCAAAGAATGTTCTCACGCATTGAGGATGTGGCTTTCACAAATCCATCTGGAAAGCAGACCATGCGAAGCACTTGGAGAAGAGAGGCAAACGTTGAAGGAGACTAAATAAAGGTTTGTCACATTCAACACTAGTCAGTCAGATTCAATACCTTAAAGGCGAGTTGGCGATATCTTCCACTGAAGCAACGGGCAACACTGGAATGTAGCTCACCGGTTCTGCCACAACCACTTGGAACCATTGGGTAGAGATTTTCTTCAAACAGGAGACTGACAGGAAGAGTCCAACAGTGGTCCATGCCTTGGTTCCATCGGCAGTTCCTGGATCAAGCTGTTCCCTTTGGTGAGAGGACAAACTTTGACACAAAGTGGGAGAAAGTTATTGGAATTGCTACGGTTTTCACCAACTTTTCCAAACAAACCTTAAAATGACAGTCAAAAAACATTTAAGGAAACACAGTGGTGATTATGTCATTGGTCATTGTCTTGTTGTGCCCAGATGTGGATATTTTCAGGGCAGACATTCAGACTTGAGCTGCCGTGCAAGATTCAAACATTGTTTCTGACAAAATGAAAGTAAATCCCTCTGCGGTACTCAGAATCCTCAACGGTGGTGCAAACAAGCCACGCCTCTAAACTACCCGGGAACTGGAGCGGTGACGAAAGTTGAAGGGTGACTTCAACATCTCTCAGTCCCAGTTCAGATCCAGAGGGGCTTGAAAGGACTCGGTGGATCCCTCACAAGACTTAGTTTCTTGGCTGGACAGCTTTGAATGGGCTAGCAGACAGAGTTTCCTTAGGTGCTGTTTGGAGGTTTTACTCCTGATTGCAGCTCAGAGTGAAGACCATCGGCTTTCGGCTTTAGCTCATTAAATACATATTTATGTTCTTGTAGTAAATAGTAAATAAAAGGAAATTAGTTTGACTGGAGTGGCCGAATGGGATCATTGGGAATCAAGTGTGTGGGTGAATCCGCTAACTTGTGGCTCTTGAGTTAAACAGTTCCAGAGGAAGTCCACAAGTCATATGTTGACAAAAAGGCTGCAGCTTCCTTCTCACGTCCCCCCCCCCAAATCTGGTTAGAAATCTTGTTACTTAGTTTTAAAGGAATCTACAATGTTCTCCCACTCGAAGTGCAGACCAAATGCTGCTAATAATGAATTCCTTCATGAGTCCCAGAGGTGTTTCACAACTCTGAGAGCAGCAGACAGTGTTTCACATTAACCAGTGCCACACTCTGAAGCATTTCTCAGTTCCAAACTATGTCCACAGAGTTGACTTCCTTCCAAAGAGGCCACCCCCAGTCACTGCCATGCTGACACACTTATCAACTGATCCTACTGAAGATGGCTCTGTGGTATTAACCTGCACCAATCAACCTATTTTCGGACTTACCGAGTTTCTCAATTGATTTCGAGGCGGCACACGTGGATTTCCTGACGTGCACATGGTGGGTTAACGAAAACAAGCTGCGGCTCATTAAATCATCAGGGATTTGGAAGGAATCTCGCAGAGGTGTGAAAGGAACCACACATTTGTTACATAACACACCTTCTTCACACCTGCAACTATCAATCCACCACGCTAACAT
Organism: Thamnaconus septentrionalis; assembly: GCA_009823395.1. Lineage (NCBI taxonomy): Eukaryota > Metazoa > Chordata > Actinopteri > Tetraodontiformes > Monacanthidae > Thamnaconus > Thamnaconus septentrionalis. Next base: position 3,397,214 of record CM020506.1, on the reverse strand, counting down.
CTGCATGTCTGAACTGTTGAAATGCATTTGAAGAGACCTATGCTACATTGTTTCCATGTCCTGAAGGGATTGTTCATTTTGCTTCCATGAATACAGAGTTGGAGTGATGGTGGGTTCAGTGATTTTTAACGAGGCAGTAGCTCACTGCTCTCTTCATTTATAAACTTATTTCAACATAAACAGTCTCTGCTAACGGAAGCAGGAACTGTTTTCAATTTCACTTGTCCGTGTCTATTAGAGTGTCTGTTACATAAATGTAACAAAACTGTCGATTTGCTACATTTACATTCCAAATTTCTGATATTTAGAAGGTAACACACATGCACACAAGGTTCTGGTACGGAGCGGTTTCCACGCAGCTCCGCGCACGCACCGCTGACACGTTTGGTGTAAATTGGGGGTCACTTTAACTTTGATGCTCAATTTGGTGCATAAGACAGTGATACAATTCTGGTTTTAGAGAACTTAATATGTCATATTTGTTCAACACAATTTCTTTTTGCAGCCTCAACATTAACACCTCAAATTGTCAAACTCAATCTGCAGACAATATTTTTTCTATTCTGAAACAAACATCATCTTCATTAAAACCAGTCGTACGATGACTAGTGCTCGTAGCGGTTCATTTTACATTCTCTCAAAATATCACATTGTAAACTGGCCCAAGATGTCCCGAGGCAATGAAAGATTCTCATGATTTGAAAAATAAAGAAACTGTTACAATTTGATACTTTTGAAAGTTTTACAAAAAAAGCAACCTTGAATGCAAAGTGTCTATTTACAGGTAAAAAACACAGCTGCTTTTGAATGGTGTTCATTAGCCTCGTGCACACTTGTGCAACGGATCAATTAATAAAGCAAAGACTACTTCAGATCATTTTGTTGCATTCTTTGTTGAAAAATAAAAGACAACTGTCTCGAGGGAATTGAGTTTCAAAACATTTGTTAATACTCCGCAAAGATGTTCAACATTAATCTCATTCTGGTTGAAATGTATTAAAGCTTGTTATTCAATTTAAAATTCATTTCAAATGCCAGGCAAATGAAATATATTTTTCGGCACCCAGGCATGCCTGTATCATTGCCATCTTGAAAGCATAAAACTGGACAAAATTGAATGAATTTTAACATATGAGATATGTTATTATTTATAAAAGCTTTTGTTCTCCCTCTAGATAAACATCAGCGGACATTTTTGTGGGAGTTTCTTTGATAGTTTGCTCCGTATGTGCTGTAGTTTTTACTGACAATCAGTCATCAAATGTTGCTGTGTCACTTTATAACGCAACCACAGTGAAACAACAGTCCAAATTATAGCAATGAAAGCCAAAATGTTTTATTAATCTTATAAAACAAACTACTTTGAAATAAATCCCCACATTATGCATTTTGCCATGTTTGTCATCAAAGTTTTCTCTTTTCCCAGAATTCCAAAATTGGGTGTTTCACAAAAATGATATCCTGAGGCTTGGCATACACTGTATAGGTTTATGTACCAAGTAAAAGAAAACAGCCCATCTAGAAATGGGTCATTTAGAATGGCCGAGTGGGATCATTGGGAATCAACTGATGTTTACTCACAGTGTATCATTTTTAAATGAACACGATTTCCAAAACTGCGCCTTTGCAGGCACAAAACAAGACAGAGTTTTGCTGCTGGCAAAAGAGGACACGTGATTTGTAAGGAGCTTCAAAGACACCTGCGTCATTGCTCGACAGACAGGCAGACAGACAAAGTTTCAGACTGCTTTTATTAGCCCTTTACAATGTCGTGTCGATTTCTCCCATACTGCGTTACTGGAATGGAAACCAGTAATATTCACTAGCCAGTCTGAAACGGTGCAGCTTCTGTAGAAAGGAGTCATCTTTCTATTACTCCCAGTGGTGTCATGTTTGCAAGAAGACCTCAAGACCACTTCTGAGGCCTTTGTAAGGCGCTTTGGGGTATCGCGAATGTGCTGGAAAAGCGCTATACAAGTGCAGTCCATTTACCATTTTTGTCATAAACATAACATAAACCTCGATGTTGGAGGAAAACCTCAGAAGGCTGTCAAATAATGTGCCCTGGTACCTGCACTCCCCCACCACCTCCGCACCTAGCATTGACGGCCTCTGCCTGCTGGAGAACATCATAATGACCTCTTAGGTCTTGCTCTAGTTGAGCTGGAGATAGGCGCCCTCACACTAAGTAATAAAGTCCTGTAACCATGGTGAAGGTTAGAGGCAGACAGCAGGCAGAGCAGGACTGTCATCAGCAAATTTTAGCAGGTGACCTGCGGTAATTGGTGTTAAAGGTTAAATGTTAAAGACCCACTGATTGTCAGATGCCAAAAGGTGCAAAATTTGCCCTCCTCATTTGACCCATCACCTGTGGAAGCGGTGAGCAGCAGCGATGCCGTGCTGGGGACTTACTGTTAACCAACCCTAAATACTAAGTGCCAAGAAGGGAGGCAGTGGACACCATTTTGGTGTGGAGGTTGTCAGAGTTGGAGCCATTAACCAACACCCTCCGTGAATGGTTGGTGCTAACTAGCATTGTTATTGTCTAAGACGTAGCAAACAAATGTCTCATTGACAGTATGTCTGAATAGTCTTTAAAAATGACACAAAACATATTGAACAGCTGCTCATTATGTCACTGGTCACCAAATGAGCACTGAATGTTATCTCTTCCACATCACGGACATCATTAGCACTACTTACAGTCAGGCCTTCTAAGTTCCATTTCATTGGTACTGCTGTTTTTTTTTTAGCCTCTTCTAAACATTCAGACGGTAAGACTGTGGTTTCACTTGCAACTTCTTCTTCTTCCAACGTCTAACATCGCATCTGAAACGTTGATCGTTTGGTCTAATCAATGTAAATAATTTTGTATTTCTTCAAGCGCTCTAGATTGAAGGACTAGACGGAACAATTCAGGTCTAGTTTGGACATTTCGTGGGTCAGTCTGGGTAGGAATTTTCTGAACAGGGAAAGATCTCAAGCAGTTAAAGTAAAGGTGTCTTCAGATTTGGTTGCACTGCTGATGCAAGTCTCCTTTCAAGCTTTTAAGAAGGTAATCGTGTACTATCCCGATTCTGTTAAACAAAGCATTTTGATTTTGAGGGCCAAAAAGTGTGCAAATGACAGTCAAATGGTGTCAGAGAAGCCTGGTGGCAGGAAATCCAAACCAGACACATTTTACAATAAAAGTGTTGAATAAATATGAATGGGAAACAGATCAATTGTCCACAAATGACACAGTGTGCTGTAAGCAAAGACTTGGACACAGGATTTAACGCACTTCCTGCCCTGAAGCAGAATGTGATGGCACAATATATATAATTGTAGATTTTTCTTTCCCAGGCTCTTAAACTATGAGATGGGTCGACTGCAGCTACAAACCACTGTGCATGATTACATGGCTGATTTTGACTGGCTGGATAATTGGAGTTTGAGAACTCTTCAAAGGCCTAGTGAGAGTGACTGCCAACACTTGGAAGGTGTTGAACACTCATTACTGTATGTATTCATTGTTCAGATCATTGGCTGGAACAAGAGGTCATGTCTGCAGTGTGATTACTTCTCATATTTGAAAAGTTTTTATGTATATTTGATAGAAAAAGAAGCACCAGCCAAACATTTCAAGATTTAATGAAGCCTGGAATACATTTTTAACACATTTCAACTCACAAATGTGCCCGTTATAATGAGCTTGGTACAGCCAGTTTTGAGCCACGTGCTGAAGACCACAGCTTCAAGTCGTTGTAGCACTGTAGTTACTATTATTTTTTTCCTTTGTCTTTTGTCTTTTATCGCCCCTGCTGTTAATGGAGATTCAATGATTGACGCAAATTCAAATATGACCCGATATCTTTAGTATCTGCCTGATGCGAGCTGTTACTTCTCATACTCAGAAAGTAACTTTGTAAAACAGGCTTCATTGGAGCAGCGTGTGAGAAGCCAAACTGGACTGTAGTGATAAAATGTTAAATAAAAATGTGTCATGAAAACCACTATAATCCAAAAGCCCTGTAACAAGCCGCTATCTTTTTACGTAGCGAAGACATCCTGGTTCAGTTTGCTAAAAAAGAAAAAGGTGAGTGGAAAAATGAAAAGACAAAAGAAAGAAATCATGTCTCAGACTGAAGTTAATCAAAAGAAAATGACCTCCGTAGATTAAGAATGCTAAAATAGAATGGAATGTTTAAAACCGTGAACAGCAGGATAACTTTGGTGACTTGGTGGAGGGTAGAATAGTTGAGTGGTGGGGGGACCTGGAGGTTGGGGACAAAGAGAACATAACCCTGCATACTAGATAGTTTACTGTGATTGTCAACAGGTAGTGATATTTTGCCTTTGGGTTTCTGGATGATTGCCCTTGGCCAAACATTTGGATTACAATATAATCAACTAGCTACTCAGCAGTCAGCAGCTTTTAAACCTTAGAGTCTGGACTCAGCCTTCCAGAAGGTCTTACATACAAAACATTAACACTAGTTAGTGGAGGGTGACAAGGCAGTCAACAGTCAGCGCTGTTGAAATTGAATTGAAACGTGCGGTAAATCATCGACAAGTTCGTAACAAAAGACCTTCTTGAAGTTTAGCTAATCAGCCAGTCCCTTCTCCCAGGTGATCAGCCCCGAAATTCCTGATCACTGCATCGCTGCCATCTGGAGGACCTTTATCCGTCTTCAAAGTAGTTCCAGGTTCTTTGAGTAACCCCCTTCTTGGAAATATTATTGAAGAAAAAAAAAAACCCCTGCTGCTTTAACCATCGCTCAAAATGCATGGATGTCACATCCAGATATTGCTTTTGGATGTTCACTTGGATGGGCTCCAAGTGTTGCCATGTGCAGATCAAGTCAGTCTTCACCCCAACACATTGAGAAGGATCCCAACCATACGGTAAAATCCCAGTTTGCCTGATGACATGAAAGAAACACTTGTCTACTTTTTAGCTTCAAGATCTATGAAAAAGCACTTTGCTGCCTTAAGTTCCAGTAATGGTGCCTTACTTGATGGAGCCAAACCTTAAGGTTTGTTTAAGCAGGATGTGTCATAGTTTGGAAATGATAAATCATTGCGTTGTACCTCACATTCTCCATGGATTAAAAAGAAAAGTCCAATAAACTTTCTACATGAACTGTGCAGATGTTGTGCACAAGGTTAAACTGAGGACATGGTGAGATGTATGTCATGGAATTGATCAATTTTGGATAAAGTACCCAGCGACAAACACTGCTAAATTTTAGCTCTTTTTGTAATTTTTATGGTGCTATTTTACCGAAATAAATCTCAGAACACAAATGATTACCTCATATGATTCTATGTATATTTAGCCACATTGTAGTGAAAACAATAAAAAATATAAGATTTCCACACATTCCCTCCTTCCATCAGTAAACAATTATACAATTGCATGGTACACTAATTGCAGCACTGGGTCGCAACGGCCCAAATTGTGCACTGCTATTGTGACAATGTTTATATTAACATTGTTTTTGTGCTTTTGTGCTCTTTCTTTCTGCTCAGGGCAACTGGCCAACAAACTGTAAGGAAATATAACGTATTGTGCATCAACCAATGTAAACTATGACAAGTTAATACCTGAAATCATATGTCAAAAAATAAAATATGTCGCCATAGCAAGGGGTACATTAGCTATGTCACATTGGCTAGCACGCCAATGCCAGTCGGTATGGATTGGTACTGAGTTGCAGTGCTTAATGACTACTCTGACCTTCAAGGTTCAGCCTTTGATGCCAGAGCATTGTTTTCCGGCTAAATAATGTATTTCAAGCACATTTATCTCAGCCACCAATAGCCCTCTGAGAGGATGGATTCTCGCTGTTCTCAGAGAAGACGAGAGATCTGTCTCTCTTTCTCAGCAGCTCATCCTGCCGGCCTGCTGTTTGTGCGAGCAGGGCAGGACAGCGGGTGAGTCTGGGGAGTGCACACACAGCAACTCAAGATGAAACCCGACACCTCCTGAATAGACTGCGGTAGTGAAGAGAGCCGGGTGGCTCTGCATTAGTTGAGGAACTGTGTTAATAAGAGCAGAGCTGCAACTTTCAATTATTTAGTTTATTCTTAGATAAAACAATGTATTAAATAAATATAAATATAGTAAAAAAGTGAAAAACAACTTCTCCTTAATTTCAGAACAGGCTGAAACGACAACCGTATAAAGTATAAATGTTGCATGGCGTGTGAAAGACAAAAGTGGAACCAATGTTTCGAGGCAGCGAAATCATGGGAATTAAGTTTTGTTTTGGAAAAATTGTAATAGATTAAGTCAGTTAATTGATTTGAGCGACTGAATTGATAAGTCATTCCAGCTGCTGTCAAAGTCTTGAAAGGATTAGCAACAGCAGTAAGAACAGTGCTACCCTGTTGTTTCTTGAGGATGAATTGTGAATGTGGGTATTGTCCTCAATTTTATATGCTATGTTATTTTTTTTTTTGTGGAAATATACTTTTTGCACTGCAACACTGAAATTTAACAAAGAGCTACATGGGGACACCTGGGCTGGATGGTACTTTTGATGCTGCCTGGATAAAATATGTTGCCTTGCACACAAGCAGGATGCCACTTGTTGGAGAACACAGTTCTAGGCCAACATTGTCTATTATCTTTTTCTGGATGTTCTAAGTGAGGACGCACTCACTTCACTAAAATGGTAGTTTCTGGCATTTTAACTCTCTGCAAGCATTAAAAGCTCATTGTTCATAAATGAAAATCTCAGAAGCCCCATCATTCAGAGAGCCAGATCAAAGGAATGCTGTCTCTCATTTGCCCTCAAAAAAGTCATATATAATGGTTATGGTACTAAAAATGGGATTCAATATTCGTCTTTGGGGGGTGGGTGATCTGTCTTGTATTTACTGCCAATCAAAGCCTCTAATCATTTTTTCCCTGCTTTTATTCTTTAAAGTTGTACACAGTGGAAGAAAGTAAAGGGTAATTTAAACTAAAACCATTGTTTTTACAAAGTATTTATGACAGGAAATGAAGGTACACTCACATGGAAGCCATCAGTTCAATATTAAAGTCAATATGCCTAAAGTCTTGAAAGAAAAATTAGTGAATAGTGAAACATAAATAAAAAAAAGGTTACCATAACTGTTCTGTCTAATTTAAATATTACAGGTGCCGGTTTTCAAAGTGATGTGCAAAGCTGGGGTGTAGAGGTTGGAAAGTCCTGTGACATTATGCTACTTGAGGACAAGTGGCGACAGCACAGAGCTCCTCTCAGCAGCAGAGGGCAAACCTTCATGTACCCAGCTGAATCCTCCCCTGACAGGAATTCAGGTTCGTGATGGAATGCTGGTTGTTGGTGGATTATGAAAAAGCACTATTCTTGTACAGAAAAACGTTGGTTGTAAATGCCTGTTTAAAAAAATTCTGTGTTTTTATCCCAGGTGGATCACACTTAATGCATCGCAGATGGGAGGAAAAACCAACTGCTCTGCTTCTGGACTACTGGCCAATTTACATAGAACAGTACAGAAGGGAGAGAATAAAATAAATCACATACAAATATGATACACAAGGTTCATGATCAACATTATTATTATTTTTTTTTTGGTGGGTTGATTACACAATAGCAACCGACTCATGGAACTAGTAACTGGTCTGCTATTGTTCACATAACAGATAATTTGGGGAAGAAGAAAAAAAAATGGGGCTCCTGTCTAGAAGTAAGCATGTTGTATGTGGAGTCCCATGAGGCAGCTATTTAGGACCAGTTTAATTTAGAAATGTTCACCAATGATGTGCACTATGTTCTGGATTAAGCAAACATTGTGGTGTACGCTGATGACTCAACCATATTCTGTGCTGCATCAACATGTAAAGAATTAAATGACCTAGATGACCTATTAGAATTTCCGTGGTACACACACACACACACACACACACACACACACACACACACACACACACACACACACACACACGCAGCAGGTAGGCATGTGTCTTGAGTACTTAGGACTGTGTGAATGATAATGAACAACAATAAACCTTTACCAACATTTCCTCACTGGCTAAAAACTGCAATGAGGGTTGTGATGATCTTCATCTGTCTAGTTACAGACTAGTACCAGATGCTTAGATCTTGATAAACAATTTTATTAAATATAAACTTAAATTATGTCCAGTAAACTATTTAAACTGTATTTTCACATTCACTACTTGTCTTTATACCGTTGTGGGTTTCAGTTAAGTTTGATTTGTTCAAGGGAATTCCATAAGGACCAGCTGTGATGTCATCTCCAAGTAGTAAAGCACTGTGCTGCTTTTTATGGGCCGCAGGAACAAACGAGAGATCTTGGGAGCAACAATGTGTTGTTTAACCTCTCTTTTGTGCTGTAGCACTCTGAGTTTAAGTCATAAACGGCAATTTTAAAGTGGGCTTTGCTTCGGGGCTCTGGGGAAAGAAACTCTGGCTGCCTCTCCTGCAAGTCTTGACCTCTATGATTCTTGCTCTGCATTTACCTCTGTAAGTTTTGCTAGGCGGCGTTTCAAGAAGTGGAGAAATTACAGTTTTTGGCGCAATTTGCCAAGACCTGAGCACATCAGGACGAGCAGCTGTGAAATTGTAAAATCGAAATATTATTCATTCTTTTGGAGAATGTTTCGAAGGTCGATAATGCTGTCCAGGCAGATGAGCGAAGATCAAAATCAACTGTTTTGCACTCAGTGTAAATAACGAAACATTCCCTATAGAAAGACGTTTCACGAAATCAGAAAAATGTTTTTTCTGTCCTTCTGGAGGTCAAACCTTAAAATGCTGTTGTAACACTGAAATTTCAACACTTTACATTACATTCCACAAACACTGGCTGAATATGGCCATGTTATTTCTTTGACTCTCTAAACATGCTTTGATGGCTCTATAGAAAATCCAGCTTTTATCACAATTCAATGCAAAATCACAACCAGCCTCAACCTGTGACTGCAGTCTCATCTCACCTACAAGCTCAAAAAAAATGAATTAGACAAACAACAACACATGGTTGTACCTCCCCCATTCCCTGCCATCACGTTGTGAAGCTCAGGAGGGCAAAGCACATCTGGAGGTCATTGAAATCACATTCACTGAATGCATATAAAGACACATGAGTGCTGTGAATAAGTAAATCCATAATAGCCTCCCAGGATCAGAACTCAGCACCGGTTTTACTCCCCATGTGGCACAGGCTCTCAGAAAGTTGCCTTTCCTGATTACCTTTTAGGTTGCGAGCTAATATTCCCAGGGCAGTGTGGTTCGAGCTCAAGATCCACTGTATTTGACTCCTTTCAGTCCACACTCGGTGAACTTCACCTTAAACACGCAAGGCCACTTTGAGATATTCTGCTTTATGATGTAAAAACTGCAGAGATCTGCAGCTCTGTTTTGACAAACCTGAGAAGCCAAGATCCAGTAATGTGGCGCCTGAAAGAAGCCTTATCAGTCAGCATTTCTTTCCAAGTCAAAGGTCTGAGGGTTGGTGTAGTGGTGGTCGGCCTTGGCCAAATAAACCTGATTGATAGTTATTTAACTTTTTGTGGCACTTATATTTTGCAGATCTTTTTTTTTTTTTTTTTATTTTTCGAGCTAGGTTTTGCCAATGTAACTTGTAAACACGGCCTCATAAACTAATCTCATATATATATATATCAAGAAACCAAGAAATTAAATGCAGCAATGATATAGTTTGTATCATAACTATAATGAGATTTTCTTTTATTGTGGATGGGCCAGTCCAAGTCAGAGGCCAGAGCCAAAATAATGCTTGGCAAAAATGTCACAATTTTACTGTAGTAATAAACTCTGTTTTTTATTCTATATGTGGTGACTGCAGTGGAAAACGAGTCTGACAAAGTTATTTGTGATTTTTATATCAGAAGAACCAGTGAAAACTGTTTGGAATGAATGCTGTAGAGTGCTGACTATAAAATGAAACACCATCATATCAAATGGAAGCACTCTGGAATAATTAGTATACAAAACAAAGGAATTGCATGGGCGATGGTCATGCTTTGTATAGTTCCAAATATTTGCATTCCATATTGCTAGGTTTTTGTGAAACCGTCAATTTAAGTCATTGGGGCATGAACGAAAAAATCATCAAAGTCGTCTTTTACATTAAAAGTTGGTAATGATGTTTGTTCAGTTTGAGAAAGAGCAAAACCTCACAGCACAGGAGCTTTTGTGGGTGTGCAGATCTTTTCTTTGCATTTAGATTGTTTTATGATCCGGCACCATCCAAGTTTTCTTCTTACCCCCACCCCTTTTTTTTTTTTTTTTTTGCACAAACAGAATCAAATGTGTGCAGAATCCAATGGAATGCAAACTCTGTCTCTGATAGGCTTACCTTGAAAGTGAGTACCGCACTTTTGCCAGGTCGACCCAAGGTCGTCAACAATGATCGACGGTTAGACGGGGAAAAACCCAGGTGGGGCCTAACAAGTCCAGTGGGTTTTAGAACTATAAACATAAAGATTGTGATCAAAGCACCAATATTTTCATTTAAAGAATGGAAGAATCATTTGAGACAAACTAGGTTCAAAAGGGGGGGGGGGAGCCTCAAAGCTTTTCAGTTGCATTGGCCGGTTGCACAGATGTGAGCTGTTGCTCAACATTACAGTGACAGCAGAATAGATTTCAGACGTGAGCGAGTCTATTGGAAAATGAGCGGAGCTGTCTCTGTAGTTTGTCATCGACGAGATGTGAAGGGTTATTGACGATAGGGAGCCGTTTGTTCAGAGATGTGCCGCCTGGAGCGCATTCAAACATTTTGACTGAGGGTAGTTATACCCCGCTGAGTGATTTTATCGATTGTGATGCCATCTCCGGCAGTGATGCGGCTTTAGGTGGACCGCAGCACATCACACGTGCTTGTCTTCCTGGGATGCTTAAGGACCTCCAGCGTGTTCTCTTCAGCAACTTCTCGCCCAGCAGATGGTAGGCATTAAAGGCAAAATAGCAATTAGGGAGCATTGTACTAAGTAGCCTTGGCATGTGTCATGCCACTTGGCTGACAGGAAACAAGGGAACCTGGAGCAGCTGCACGTGTGAAAACAAACCTCACTGAGTCTTGAAGCCTTTTTCTAAACCCAGTTGTGGGAAGAGTGGACAGATGTCCTGATGTTGCCTGGCATAGTTGGGCTAATTCACATTACAAAACTTCACGAATCTGGTTCCTTTGATTACAGGGAACAGTGCCAGGGGATGATTGTGATCGGGGATACAACCAACCGCAGGTAATTTGTGTCAATGAACTGTGGGGAAGAGGTCAATGAGGTGTTTATGTAGGGATGTGTCAGTTTTCAAGATTGTCTTGTAGGCGGGGCCTCCTGTTAAGCAGTCATTGTGGCTTCATGCGACAGTGCAGTTTAGGCCGTGAAGACAGAAACAACTACAGCCCACGAGCCTGGGTCCTTCATGCTTTTTGTTTCATTTTTTTTCTTTCCTTTCCTTATTTGTGTCAAATAGTTAAAGAAAATTTCTCCAGCTCTATTTTTTTTCTTATCTTTTGAAGTTTTTTGGGGGGGATAATTCCTTAATGTCTTTTGCAGAACTCCACCTGCACTCCACAGGGAAAGAGAGAAAATAAAAAGAACAAAAAACACACATGGTGAAGTTCTGGAGTCCATGAGTCTTTCTTGGCCACGTCCCTCACAATGGTAGAAGCCCAAAGCCCACACATAGATGGTGAGGATTGATTGGTTCAACTTTTGTCTCACAGCTTACATTACAAACGATCTTAAAACTTTTGGAAAAGCCTCAAACACATTGCACACCAAATTTGTTCACAGTGAGTTATGGATCTTGCTGGATCGTTGCTCCCTAAACTGGCAGGTACCTGTGCAGTTGTCATGTGATGCCGACGTCAGGTGACAATGACACAACATTTCACACCTTCTTGGTGGTTCGGGCTGAATTCTGGGAGGGGAAGTGGTTTCTCCTCCGTGGTGCGGATCTTGGACTGCGCCACACTGATTCCTGCAGGTGCAGATGTTCCACCTTTGACTCTCAACATGTGAGTACAAGGTGATGAGCTGCAAGACTTGGATCGCGTCCCACCATCCTTAGAACAAACAGTGGTAAATGAGGGATTACAAGGAAGTGGTACGAAAACCCCAAAGAATACGTGTACATGAATGGACATATATCCAGTTCACAGTTCATCAAGGCAACATATTGGTTAAACAGTTGTTTTTTTTTGTTTTTTTTGCAAAGGAACATATTCATAGCACCTCCTGCTGTTCTAGAGAAGGAGGTACTGTGATAAAAAAAAAAAAATTTGGTGAGATGAGTCAGTCAGTTGGAAATAGTTTGGCTGAGATGATCTGAAACAGGAGTTGGGACAACAAGAAAACGGCGAGTGAGTTGATGAATTGAGGATTCATTTCCTTTGAACCCAAGCGCATCCAATCGTGATAAGCCAAGACGGTTTTTGATGCGTGTCATTTTAGTAATTGTGTGATAAAGCATGTTTTTTTTGTGTCCACAACACCCAGATATTACCCTCAGTTTTAATGGTAAAAAAAAAAACAAGAAAACACAAATAAATAGAGTCAAGAAACCAAGGACTTGTAAATAACAAACACATGGGAAAATCTGACCAACATACTCTGCAAACTAACAAAGACAACGGCAAACATGCGGATATAAACACACAAAGACAGACAAGCAAAGGGAATGGACAAATCTGGGACAAAGATGAGAAAAGATTGACAGACACAAAGAGACACGCAAAATGAATGTAAAAAAGACAAAAGGACAATAGCTAAGTAACGTTCAGTCTATTGAAGATAAGAGGAGCCCCTAAATTTCACTCGGTCATTAGCAATATACAGTATTGGTCTAATGGCAGCCAGTTCCAGGAGGAAGTTAGATGTTAATACCATCAAGAAGATAACTTAGGGGCTAATTTAATTACGAAAATTACAAATTAAATTAAATTGAATCTACTCAAAACTCTGCACACTGAAAAAGTAAAGATATTTGTCCAGTGGTATGAAAAATCCAAACACCACATCTGAAAATTTTAGTCCAGGAAACTCAGATTTATCCTGTTGAGTCAAAAGTTAGGCAGCCCTCAATTTTAGCACACTGTGGTCTTGTCATGACAGACTACTGCAATAGCAATTTGGTCTACCATTTTTTTTTTCTTAAATTATAAAGACACAGAACGTGAAAGGAGCTACAGACTTTGTATAAGTTTTCACTTGGCATCAGTGGAAGTGCATTCAGGTGGAAGTATTCAGGCCAGGAAAAAGGGTGTTTAGCCTGCTGGGCTAGAAGGCCGGACCTCAGAAACATGGAATCCATACGCAGGCTGCTGCCACGGGCCAACACACACACTCTCTCTCTCCCTCTCTCTCTCTCTCTCTCTCTCTCTCACACACACACACACACACACACACACACACACTTTCTCTCTCTTTTTCTCCAAACCAGCGAACGATACTTTGAATTTTTGCCCCCAAAAATTCCATGGCCCATTTCCCGCCTTTCATCCAAGTTCAGGCACTTAGTTATCCAAGGAAATCATAACCCTTTTTTATGAAGTAGTGATGGACATGATTGACTTGTCCATCATTCATGCTCCTGAAAACTTTTCGATTCCACCAGCAGCTCAGCGTGCTCAGCAGCAGCCACTTCACCAAGGAGGTCCTGTTCTGTCCCCGCATATTTCTAACCTCTGCAGTCAGCAAAGAGCCGGGCACATGTGTTCTGTTTGTTTGCTTTTTACATGACTTACACCTCAGACGGACGTCTGTCTTTTGTCCGCATGGATGCAAACCGGCTTTCATGCCCGGGTCAACAGCTCCGCAGCGGGAACTGGAGTCACCACTGGCTGCCAGCGGTGGCAACATAAACATGTTGTGCCTGGTGACAGGACTCTTCGTCATTTTTTTGTGTGGCCTCAATAGAACTGAGTAGCTGCACCTCAGCCTGTGCCACTCTCGCACAGCAGTTTAGGCAAATAAATCTTGCATTGTCAAACATTTGAAACCCTTACCGCTCTTACCGCCGAGCTTCACACCGTGGCGTCGTCTCTCCACAGTTTGGTTGTATTTATTTCATACATTGAATTGGATTAATTTAACTCAAAACTTTGGGAATACGCCTGTATGTGGCAAGCGGTTATATTTTGCCAATTATCAAAGAGCTGTCTAAGAATATTCTTCCAATTGTATTGAAAATGAAACTTCATGGAGAATCCCATGTGAATGACTTGTAATCACTTGATAAAAATCAAAACAAGTTTCTTCTGTGTTTCAGTTTTCAGTTAATTGGCTTTAAAATGTAGCTCTGGATTTATGTTTTTCAGGAACAAATTATGTAAAATTGACCAAAATTATTCTTATTCTCACAAGGGCAAATTACTGGTGTATGATTATTTCAGAAGACAATGAGCCAAACGTGAAATAGGAGAGCACAACTTGGATCCTGGAGATGATGAAAATGATGATGTTCTTCGTTATTCTCCCATAAAAAAAATAAACCTAAACGTTGGACTATATTTTATGCTGCACCAGGCAGAAACAACAGCTGCAATGACAACAGCAAAAATCGACTAGAACAATGCGGCCTATGTACAGTGACATAAAATGACACAGTCAATAAGCACATGTTCGCCAGCTGTGCATCAAGCTTGTGCTTCATCTGTATATTTACCTTTTAAATGAAAGGAGAAATTCTAATTGATGACAAAATGGCAAGTAATTACTAATTACTCAGTAATTACTAATAGCCTTTTTTATTATAAAACAAAACAAACTTTTTGAATATAAAAAAATAATAATCATTTTCCAAAGAATTATTTCTCAAATCAACAAACGAACCGAGGCTGTATGGGACCTGGTGGTTATTGCGACCGCACTTCCCTGAATCAATTCTATCTGTGTTTCTATCAGATTGCCGAGCTCGATGCCAAGAGTCTGGCTCCCGCAGGTCTGATTTGAATCTGCTTTTATTAGAAGAAACGTCTGGGGAGAGTCAGTAATTGCCGCCGTGCGAGCGTGCGCGCACACACACACACACACACACAATAGTGTGCAAACTGTTTTTTCAGTTTCTAAAATTTGTACGGCACAAATGTGTCGTGCACCTGTGTTATTCACTTGAGCACGTGAACAATGTTGGCTGCAAAGTTCCATTCCAGCAATGTAAGGAACATTTTTTTTTTTTTTTTTTGCTATGATGGCAAAAACCAGGTCAATGAAAGATATAAATTGCACTGGGCAGAGGTTTTAACCATTCTGTGTTCGTACACATCACATTTTTTTATTGGCCGGTTGCAATTACCCTTGTGAAGGAGCTGAGGCAGCAGGGAGCAGCCAGCACGGCTGAACTTGCCTTGTTGCAATCTCTTGAATGCACACTACGACATTTTGAAAAAAAGAAAATGTAGGAAAAGAAAGTGCGTAAAAATGTCGCTGCTAATTAGGTCAACAGGTGGAGTTATAACATTGCCATCCTAATGGGCAGATTTAGGTTGTGTGTGTGTGTGTGTGGGGGGGGGCACTCACAGTCAGTGAGTGAAAAGTGGGAACGGGGTGACGCTCATGTTTGTACTCACAGATGGGGGGGGGGGGAAGGGGCGATTCTGTCACACACAACAAAGGAATTAAATCAGAAACAACTGGAAGCAACGGAGGGGGGTCGGGGTCGGGATGGGGGTCGGGGGCAGCATTTCAGCATGCAACCCCCAAGAGGATTTCCCCCGAGAGATCAAACAGGTGATAAAGGACATAAGGCCGTAGTATGAAACAGCACGTTAGAGGAGGGTCTGGTTCACATTTATCTGTCCATCCTCTGCATAATTTGACCTTTTCCAAAACCCCCCACCACGACTCACTGCGCCGTGGTCCCGCCCCCTTCCACAAACCTCTTGGTATGTCTTCATTACCGGCCGCAGGACAAGGTACTGCTACTTAAGCAGGGATGAGAAAAAAAAAAAAAAAAAAAAAAAAGACCTGGAGGAGGGGGAAATAAAAGGACGGTTCAGGAGAGGAGAGGCGAGGTAACCTACGCAGAGGGAATATAGAGGAGAACGGCTATAGACAGACAAAAAGAGAGCACGGGGGAGGAAAACCCAAATAGGAAGATAGCTGAGCAAATATATATAGAAAAAAAACAATTGAAAAAAACTTGTTTGAGCTTAGGGCAAAAGCAGAAGGAAATACAGATTAAAGGACAGAGGTCACTGGTGGATCAGGAAGGCAGAATTAAAAGAAAAAAAGAAAAAAAAAAGACAATTGCGTGTCGAGGAGGCAAAAGCGGGGGAGGAGGAAGAAGGAACGTCGGCACACCATAGACAATAGAGGAAGTAGGAGACCAGACAAGTGTGACAGACAGCGTTTGACTGGCAGACGGCCCGCCAACCGCAGGTAAGCCCGGCGACCACGCGCTGCTTTTGATAGCCTTCCGTCACGTGCGACGACGAGATTTACAGGAATCCATAAGAGCGGCAAGGGGAAAAAAAAAAATCCATACACCCACGCTTGCAAGCATATTCACACACGCACACACACACACACACACACACACACACACACACACACACACACACACACACACACACACACGGGCGGAGAGGAAAAAGTAGACGGTGTCGACATGTGAGGCTCCGGCGTACGACGTGAGGCTAACCCTGGGAAACGTGCATCTCTTGTGGTCCAGCGAGCCTCAGTGGAGCTGATTACGGGGAGGAAAGAAAAATGGGCAGGTTTTGGTAGGAGTCATCCATTTAGAGCCACTTGAGGCATTCCTGCACTCTTTTCTCGCAACCGTGCCAGCTGTGGAAAAAAAGGAAAAAAAGGAGAAAGAAAGCAGCGCCGCTCCAGCTGTGGCCTGTACTTCTTGATGGGTGCAGAGGAGCTGCAGATAAGCGAAGGTTGGACTTTCGCCGCGTCCACAATGTTGTCTCATTACTACTACAATCACAGCGCGTTTGGATTTCAGTCACGGACGAAAAACTCTCGGTTGGCTTGTAAATTACCCACGAGCAACGCCGCAGATTTCTCAGCTATTAGTGCAGGCTGGAAATACAATTCTTTCTCCCCCCCCCCGTCCCTCCGTCCCTCCGTCCCGCCGCCCGTTCGTCCGCGCTGCAACTCGTGCGTTGGGAGAAACGCAAGCAGAAAGAAGTTTTTTTTGTTCTGGGGGGGGAAGGAAACAAGGAGAGCGACGTGTCCGTCTGTCAGTTGTTGCACTCGGTTGCCAGGTTCCAGAGAGGCATCACCGTCAACAGCAGCGCCCCCCACCAAAAACCCACCGCCACTGCCGCTCATCGCCACAAAATATCAGTAAATATGAAAGGACGAGCAACCGCTTTGTGCGTTGGTGATGATTGGCGAGCGGGCGGTTGTGATTCCATCAACGCAGGATTTGTCTCAGAAAGAAGCGGCGAAAAAAAAACAAACGCTTCTATTCTTTTACGCAACGCTCTCTCGTGTTTTATGTAAAAGGATTTAGTGTTTACTGAAGCCATAAACTTACTTTTTAAAAGACACAAATATGTTTTCAGTGTGTTAAGTCTGAAGATCGAATGTCGACATGTTTGAGCGCGCAACAGTAAAACTGCTGCCGGAAGTTTTAGAAGTGAATAAAAGTTAATGCGCGCCTCTGTAAAAGTTTTATTGAAGCATTGAGATGGTTATCAAAGAGTTCGGAAAAAGTACGTGCTGGTGCTGCCCCGTTATTTTTTTTTTTTTTTAATGTTTCGTTTTTCCACAAAACAAAATGGCCCTTATAGTGAAAAAGATTTTTTTAAGGTGAAAAAAAAATATTATTGCATCATCTGTCGGAGAAGATTTGGTTTCCTTAAAATATTATTTTCGGAAATATTAGACGAACAGCCGATTTCAGTAGAACTGCTTCAAAAACTTTCTGGGCTTTAGCTTTGCAATTGTAACGTAAAAAAAAAAAAAAGGTCAGAATTTGCCGCCTTTTTTGGAAATCCCAAATGATCCCTCCGTTTTGCTTGACATTTTCGCAAATTCAATTGAGTTAAAATAATAATAATAATAATCAATTCAGGAAAAGAAGACTTTTCCTCCTGGAGTCTCCGTAAGAAAAGTATGAATAACGCTAAGCTGCATCGTTCAGATAATACATCGCCTCGGCCAACCGATTGGCAGTGACATATGCTTACAAACGCAAGAGTTCTGTTGGCCACTAAAACATCTCGCAACTCGAACTTTAGATGTTCCAAATAGGGGCTTAATGAGGAGGATCAGAAAGCCCGGAGAACGGTCTTCCTCTGACCTGCGATCAACTGCGTCCAGATGTGAGGACGCTTGAAACTGTGCTGCGGAAAACAGACTCGAGGCGATGTGACAATTTTCCTTACATGCTGTGAGCGTTTTCTAACGGCCGAGGAAGAACTGCTCTTCCAGCTGTGTTGTGTTTTTGTATGACACATGACTTTTTTTTTTTTTTTTTTTATTATTATTAAGAGGGCCCGTGGGTATTTTTAGATCATTTCTGTTTAAGGTGGAGCAGCTGTTTCCCCTGCAGATCTGTTTTTTTCTTGAATTATGTTTTAAACGTGAAACTTTTCCTGCGTATCCGTTTACACGGCAGGGAAGATTTCCAAGCTGAAGGCTGCACTTCTTTTCTTTTTGTTTCATCTGCTACCTGAACCTGTTTGTGTCTAGGTCCTCTGTGAAAAGCCTGCCAAAGTGTTCCGACGGCCTGCCCGTGGAGCACCTACCGAGAGACCTGAATTCGCAGAGGCGGACAAATTGTGGCCTAGGGAGCAAAAAATCTGTCAGTCATTTTGAAAGACCTAAACTGGTGATCCCGACCGCCAAAAATGTATTTTCATCCAAATGCTGCTTGTTTGTTGATGCGGACGTGTGAAATGTTTTGCAACTTCTCCCACATACACGCTGTGTTTAACTCTGACTGGCTGCAAGACAAACAGTCCCGAGAGACGCAGCATTTACTCCAGATTGAGGCTAAACTGATGGCAAAATACTGGCCACCACTTTTGCTCTGCATGTCATGTTGTGGTTTGAGTCTTTTACTGCTATTGATGTGAAAAATAGATACCACAGCAAGCCACCGCCCGCCCTCCTCGCTCTCCTTGGGCATATATTTTTTGGAATGTGATAGCTGCAAAATGTCTCCACGCTACAGGTTGTGGTTGTGCGCGGCGGCGCAGCGGCAACGCAGCTCTCCTAGTGCTACCTCCACCGACCACACGGTAGCGTTCAGACATTACTTCGGTAATCAACAACGTCGTCTGCAGGGCATCAGTGAGGTTGAAACGAAATGTTCCAATTACATTAGAGCTGCATCCCACAGAAGCCCCAAAGGGAAACTGGCCAATGAAAAATCTGGGGCACGGTATCTGGTAAAAGTTACTTTCATACAGAAACATGCAGAAGAGATCTTTGCCCAGGTATTTCATTTTGCCCACGAAAGGGTAATTTGCAAAAAACAAAACAAAAAAAAAAAACAAACAACTTGTTGAGATTACTGTGTTTACTTCCTGTGGTGTGTCGGGCTATTTGTACACACACTCCTGGAATAATTTACCTATAAAGTTTTGATTTAAACCAGTCCAAATGAGTGAACGGTGCAAATGTGGGTCAGTAAGTCAGATAAACCAACAGAGTTAAATGTGTAACCTCAGAAGTGTCATATTTCTTGTTAGTGTAGTTGTGAGCTAGAGATTCCAGAAGGGGGAGTTTGGATAGAGTGTCTCGGCGGTTCTCGTACTTAAACACTGCATATGAATGTACATGTGCCGCAGAGAACAGGATGTAACGTTTTTGACAAATTTGCAAACTAACATCAAAAACCAAACAAACAAAAAAAACACCCTACAGCTCTACTTGTTTCCGTTAAGATCAAATATGCAGTTAAGATTTTTAAAATTTAATATTAAGGAAATCAAATTTTGTTATTCTTATCCAGAATGATTATCTAACTGGTTTCTTTACAACGCGAGGTCATGAATCTTCAATAACAGGTTAGCGACCTAAAGACCGATGTATGCTTACTTGACGGCAGCGAGCTCCAAAAAATCCCCAAAAACGTCGTTTCGATGAGCACAACCCAGTCGATTTTGCCGCTGGCTCCGACAAATCGCAAGCTTGCTCT
This sequence comes from Thamnaconus septentrionalis, assembly GCA_009823395.1. Lineage (NCBI taxonomy): Eukaryota > Metazoa > Chordata > Actinopteri > Tetraodontiformes > Monacanthidae > Thamnaconus > Thamnaconus septentrionalis. The sequence goes on along the minus strand of CM020506.1, from coordinate 3,377,118 downwards.
GTTGTGCGAGGCTTGTCCACGTGATGCGAACTGAAAACCCCTCCCTTGCCACTCTTAATCAGTAGCACACTCGTAGAGCCGTTTAGTGTGTTTCACGATTTGTCAAGTGTCTAGACGAGCGCGCTAACTTGCTAGCTTGTTACATTTAATAGCATCTATTGTGTTTTAAAGACCGCAGCATCCATGTGGACATCGCCAGCTCTAAAGACTTCATTCTTTTGACAGTTTGACTGCGCTAGCTCCGGTGGATGGCGCGGTCTTCGGCTAGCTACTAGCACGGTTAGCGCCGCTCGGACTCGAGCGTCCGTGCAAGCGTGGGCGCTCGGACTCGAGCGTCCGAGCAAGCGTGGACGCTTGAGTCCGAAACCGCCACATGAAGATAAAGATTGCTGCTAATTAGCTAATACCAACACTTCGACTTGCCCCAAAAAAGTACCTGCCTAAGGTAACGATGTGAGTAAAATTCGACTCGGAGTAACGTACGCAAGGATTTACAGTGTAACTTCGGCAATTTTCGACAAATTTTTTTCCCCCTTTCGGGCACTTTGTATTTTATTTTTTTTTTTAGCAAATGTGTGGTCCGACAACATGCCATGTGGGTCAATTGTCGCATTTCTTCCGTTCCGTTTTTTTTTTTGAAGATTTCCTTTCACATTACTTCCTCTTTTTTAACTGCTTTTGTTCTGTGGCTGTGACATAATTGGTTTGTTTGTCGGTGAGTTTGATTCTTCGTCAGGCTGACTTGCAGCTGGACTATTTTGTTTTGTTTATGTTAAGCTATTAGAAACAGTTTGGGCTTAACATGTACTTTGGCTTTGGGTATAAATCAGTTTTCATTTGCGAGGAAAAGTTACTGCATCGTACAAACTGACTTCATGCACACAGTGCTGGCTAACGCTAACGCAGGCTCAGTGCAGTGAGCAGATGGCTACGGCTAACAAATGTGACATCTCACTGACACACAACTGCTAGATGTGGAAAGCAGGACGGCTCTTGGAAGTTATTGTACTGTTAGTGGTCTTTATAGAATTGCTTGGGAAAAGCATTTCTCTGTCAACGAGGGCAAGATTTGTGCTTCTTCTGTTGCCTTAATCCAAGATCAAACCAAGAAGCTGGTTTTTTCTTTTTCTTGAGGGAACGTCCTATTTTTCTCTATGAGGGACCGATTGTGATCCAACTACCTTCTAACGCGCAAGAAATTGAACGCTAACAGCTTTTTGTTTGGAACGGCCGTCGTTACCTCGTCAATAATATTATGTGATGTTTACCTGAAGACAGCAGCTGTTTTATGTATTTAACTTGTAGGGGGACATCAAATGGTACAGTTAAGGAGTCACTTATGGAGGCTCCATGACTGCCAAACACTTTGATGATAAGGATAATTTATGTTTACCTGCACGGACAGATATCAGTGGTGGACAGGAGTCAGTTTCCAGTAGTGGTGCAGACATTAAACGAATGCTAAATCGATCAGTTCTCTCACAAAATATTTCCTCCTGTGTTTTTACATTTTAGATTCACTTTATTTATTTATTGGATGGTAAATACTTTGTGTAATTACTATTTATATCATTAAATGTGTCATGGCATTTACACGACTATCTTATTAATGCCGCTAATTCATTGTGTTCAGTGACGTACATTTAAAATAGAAAATAACGTATTGGGCTAAATCGGTGATAAATCTGTGATAAAAACACAGCGTGTTGGACCTAGTTTAAAAATGATCATGAATACTGTACATTTTGTACACATTTTGCAGTTCAAAAATCAAAAGCCTTGAACTGTGTCTGACATTCCACAAACTGAAACGCAAAGTTCTCAGTTTTATGAGTCGGCTGAAGTTTTTTATTTAGCCTTTTAACATGGAATGTTGAATAAAAAAAAATGTTTAAACGCATGAACGTGTATACAGAAATCTCTATAGTATAGTATATTAATGTATAATATTTTTTTGTAATCTTATTAAATTAATGCAGCTGCTTTAAATGTATTATTTCTTTTTAAATATATCATCTCTCTCTACATGTGTGTGTGTGTTTGCACGTGTGTGTGTGTGTGTGTATGTACAACATGTCAGACTAAGTTTGCTGTGTTATTCAATTTGTGCTCGATTGGATTCCAACATTTTAGAAAATCAGTGTAACTCAGCCGCATAAATAAATCAAACCATGTATGTTGGGTTATGACCCAACTCTGGGGGCCTTTTACCCCCCCTCCTCCTTCCCCACTTTTAGAGCACATTTGGTTTATGTGCAGTCTCATCAATTAAAATGTACGTTTTCCAGTGTGCTAGAAGAAAGCCAGCATATTTGGCTAAAAACCTGCAGTGACCGTTGCAGAGGAAATTTGGCTCGTGCCGGACTTTCCCTTGAAAGCGACACTGTTGGACATTGGAATCTGTAAAACTGTGAGGGTCTTCAGCCATCGCCTGCCCTTTGGGAGTAGAACAAAAGCTGCTCACCAGTGTTGGATGCTCAAAAAAAATCAGGGGTTCTGGTGTGAGGTTGAGCAAGAGAGAGAAAGATATTAAGAACAGACACTGTTTTCGTACTGTACGTGTGAGTGTGTGCGTGTCTCTCTCTCTCTGTGCACGCGCGCGTGTGTGTGTGTGTGTGTGTGTGTAATTAAACGCGAGTTGGAAGCAGGAGTCTTCAATGCCTGACGGAATTTAATAGTTTATGAACTAAGAAGCTATTTACCACACAGCTGAAGGTCTTTTTAAGTGATGTCATATTTTTTTCTGCAAACATGCTTGACTTAATATAATTTTAATTAATGTAGAAATGAAAAAAAGGTGACTGCCTTTATTTTTTTTCTTTCGACCTATTCAGCGATGTCAAAGGCAAAAGTGTGTGTGTGTGACTTGGGTAAACGCGAACTTTATCACTCGACTCTAACTCCTCCCACCTGGACCGATGCCGCAGTCCTGTCAGCGTGGTGGTTGACCAATCTCTGGTCTCTGCCACTTTCCATTGAAAATTGCTAGGAAATCAATATATGTCCCAAAATGTGTGTTATCTAGTTAATTGAATTGTTGTTGTTGTTGTTGTTTTTTTAAAGCAAACAAAATAATAGGCGTGTTCGCACAGGAACAATTTAATTGAAGAATGTAGAAGGATCAAAAACACTGTTTATGTTAGACTGCTGGGGCACTAAAATGATCTATACCTCTGTATTTCACCTCACTTTCTGAGACTGACATAGAGGACGAGAGAAAAGACATATTCATTATTATTTAATGTAAGATTGTTTTTCTTTTTTTCTTTTTTTTTTAAGCCAGATTGTTTTGATGATGGGAAATTTTGAGATTTTATTTTATTTTTCTTGAGTACAACACGGCCTATTTATTTACTTTTATTAAAAGTTATGAAAACTATATTGATGCCTAAATATATTAAGGAGACACATTTCAAAGCAGGCATCTCCAGCTTTTCGCCCAGTTGTGGAAAAAGCCTTTCTCTCTCATTATGGACGGCCACGGCTATTTATAGCCTGCGAAGACTCGGTGGTGTGTTGTGACAACAGGACACCCACAGACTAACAGGAACAAGGCGGCAGAGCGCTGTTTCAAATGATTTGCCTTTATTTTGTATTGCTGGATTTTTTTTTTTGTTTGATGACGGGGTTGTAGTGACCTCTTTTTTTTTTTTTTTTTTTTTTTGTGTATTGATGTGGCTCCATTTTTGTTGCTCTGTAGCTGAGCAGTGTTCAGGGGTTGAAATAGTCACTGGTGCATGGGCAGAAAGGCTACATGTTGTCAGGTTGTCTCTGGAAAGATCACACACACACACACACACACACACACACACACTCTCTAATAACCCCATAACCCTGAAGTCATCATTTGAATTGACAAAAACTTACAAATTTACATTGGCTGTTCTACAGAACAACTCCTGGTTTAGTAAAATTGTGTTGTTTTTAATTTACTGGTATTAGTTTATATAATGGCTTAATTTTTAAAAGCCCTATAAACACTGGGGATTGCCAGAAATATATGACAGCTACCGACTAACGATGACGTATAATGATGACATGAAAGCAAAGGCAAGAGTTAAATTGTTGGACATTTTAAAAAGGAAAAAAATGCTTTGAAGCAGATTGAATTGGCACCGTGTCTCTCGTTGTCTTAATGTTCCGATTAATTCTGAAAAAAAAAAAAAAAAAACTAAACAAACAAACACAAACCTTGGAGTCATTCCGAGTTCTTTCTTGCTCTTGCTGAGGTGTCCCAGTTTGTATCGGCGCATTCCTGCTCATTCTGTTTAACACCGTTGTTTGCGCTAACTTTCCGTCTTTGCTTTTCCCACGTAAGTAACCATTGGGTCGTCCAGCGCACTCGGACACCAAACGCTTTGAGGAGAGCGCTCTTTGAACAACATACCTTTCCTGGTTTGGCTCTCATTTACGCAGCAACAGCTCATGCTGAACTAATTGCTTGCAGCAGGAAAACACCCTCAGTTCTCGAAAGGTGGCGAGCGCCCTGTGAAACCAAATCACACGTGCGCCGAGATATTCAAAAGCAGGAAGAACTATGGAACCATCTGATTTTGAATAAAAAAGGCAGTGCACATGTGATTGTTATGCACAATAACAAATAGCAGGAACCACCGCCTGGCTTCAGGTGTTTGCTGACTGATTTCCACAACTTTGACTTTGCTGACTGATTTACACAACTGCAGAAATGAAAAAAAGTTTAAAAAAAAAAATAACCCAATGGCCCAATAACAGCAGTAACACACTCACAGCTCTGCTGTTAAACTCAATGTCCTGTGTTCACCTCAAAGACAGACACAATGCTAAGTGTGTGTAATAGGACCTTCAATAAAAATGAGAGCATTTTGAAGGCTTCAAGTTAGAGACAAGTTGAGAATTAAGGCTTCTTTAAAGTTGGGTTCAGGAATATTGTGGTTAAAGCTAGAAAAATACAGGAAGTCCCCACACAGATAGAAAGATGAACGTGTGTGTGTGTGTGTGTGTGAGAGAGAGAGAGAGAGAGAGAGAGAATAAAACAACACACGATGTTTAGTGAAAGGACAAGACACTGAGTGCAGTGGTAGAAATGTTGACTTGCAGCAAGAAGGTTGCGGGTTTGATTCCCTGGCTCATTCTGGGTGCAGTTGGTTTTCCCCGTCACTGAGTGGCTTCTCTCCAGGCACTCTGGCCTGCCACAGTCCAAAGACATGCACATTAGGCTAATTAGTGATTGGATGGATGGATGAATGAATGAATGAATAATAATTATAATAATAATAATGCGCCTGCCTTTGAGAGTTCTCATGCCGGTTTATGTTGGCTATATTGGTTATATTGGTGGTACTTTGATTTCTTGTTGTTATTTGTGATACTTGGTTGAAGAGCTTCAGGTGAAATTGACCTGAAAGAATCTTGACTTTTTGAAAATGAAAAATATTGCCAGCGCCTGCAGCACTGGTTTCTTCTCATTTCATGGTACAAGCTGTGCAGACTCTGAAGAAGCAACCGGTAGCCTCTTTTGGTTTGACCTGTCTGGAAAGAATGCCGATGCCAGACCTGTGCTCATGTGCGCTACCCCTTCTCAATCAATTCATCTTCAGGCAGTGATAGGAACCGGGCCATCAAACGACATGAAAAGCACTGGGACAGTTTCCAAGTTTTGATTCATCTGAATCGTGCAATACGGAGTGAAACGTGCATAAATCAAATGTTGCGCCGTCTCTTGAAGTTGCTTCTTGTACGGTGACATCACTTGCACGCAGCCATCTTACAGTGCAGCTGAAAAACCTGGCCGGGTCAAAATGCATCACTCGCTACTTTCGAGCTGCTGACAGGGAGAAATATTGCAAAAAATACGCAGCTGTCTTCGCCTTCACTTCTCCGAAAATCCAGATTTTTTTTTTTTTTTTGCAAAACTCTGCACGCCTTTTTGCCTTGGAGTTCCTTGTTTTGCTTGAGTTGGAAGGCCCAGTGACCTGCCCCTTCAGAGTCCCTCCGCTTACATGTTGCACTAAGCACCGTTGGCTCCCCCACATCATCCTCCACGTCGTGTCCCCTCATTCATCCCTGTGAATAACCAGAATCATATGCTGCCGCAGTGGCCTCTGGAGCAGTCCGTCCCTCACACTCACTGATGCAGACTGATATGTGGCTGGGAACAGAAATGTTGGATTAGTCCAGAAGTATCGAATCACTCAAAGACACAGAAAGTTAAGCGTGAACCCTCACTGCTCAACACCACAGATGGAAAGTAACCAACGTTGTCCAAACCCAACGCGTGTCTGTGCGCCCCGTCGTTCAGAACCTCGACAACGTGGCCCCCCGGGCACAAACTGGTATGCGGCTAATGCAGTAAAACCTCTTGTGTAAACTGCATTTTGGGCCACAGTGGGAGCCGGGTAGCCTCGCACTTGTCAACGCACACCGTTAGAGTAATGTGCAAATCTAACCGCTCTCCGCTCGAGGCAACGCGGCTCGCAGTGCAAGAGGGCCACAGCTAGCGCCGCCTTGAAAAAGAAGCACAACAGGAAAATCAAAAGGATCCGCGCCTACAGTTTATCTCTGCCCCTTTGCCATCGGCCATTTCACCTGCTCCTCCGTTTCGGTTGAAACCCACAGCTGCTGGGAATACATACATACATACATCTCTCTCTCTTTCATATATTTACACACACACACACACACACACACCACACAAAAGAATGATAAAATATAGAGTAGAGGTCATACATCCTTGATAACAGTTGAGTCACTGTTGAGTTCTATGAACACAATTGCGTCAAAACAAATCAAATTTGCCAAAGCTGCTTCTTTTGAATTATAGTTGTCATATTTTTAATCCATGGTCCTTTCTTTGCAAGCTCAATCCCATTCTGTAGTGGGCTGTAGGTTATACACACAACACAGTTACTTTGTGGTTGCAGTATTGTCATTTATTCAAATAAGCCTCTTTTTTACAACGACAAAAAAAAAAAACACTTTGTAGAAAATTGTATTTGCCCAGTTTTGTTTTGTTTTTTTCTTCATTAAATTTGACACCAGAATTAACTTTGTGATGAGATTTGGATTATTAACATAAAAGAAGCCCATAAACAGAAATGTCTTAACCTTAATATTTGTCAGTGAATGGCCAGCAACCAAGACATGTGCAGTTTACAGTTGCAGTTTGCCCAGCTGCATGTCTGTTGCTGCTAAGAATTTAAAAAAAGTTACTATTTTGAAATCTTAATTTCATTTAATTTCATACAAACACTTTTAATGTATTTCCCTCATCTATATTTTAAAGTTAAGTGAACTGTCAAGTTCACATTAGCAGTGAAATAATATTATCCAATCAGAATGGTCAGTCTTTATGAAATGTATTGGACTTCATGAATGTGGGGGAAGGCCGAGCTATGTGTTTTGATTTGGAGACTGAGGGGCAAATTGTCCAATCACGCTTAGACTAATGGGTCCAATAATGATAATAATAATAATAATAATAATAATAAAAAATCCATCCATTTTGTCCCCCCGCTCTTCCAAATCGTTCTTCGGCTGAGAGACAATTTGTTAGTTGCCTTGAAAGTAAAATTAAGTATTATTTATTTTCCGCTTGTTGTTTGTTTGATTCATTTTAAGGGGATCACATATTTTGATTTATATAAAAATATACATACACACACACATATATGTAGTCACTAATGGTCATTAAAATGCTTTAAAAATCACCCTGTTCAATGTTCTATTTTTTAAAATGTTCACATAAGGAAAAACGGACCTAGTTTACACCTCACAGAAGAATAAATATAAAAGTATTACTACCTCTGATGCCATACAGCTCCGAAGCGGCATCCACGAGATATTGCAAGGTTATTATAGGCCTTCTGCATGTTAAGAACATTTAGACTGGTATTAGTAACAATCAGGTGGATTGCCAAATATTGACGGGTATTTCGCACACAGTTAACGACCATTCAGAAATGAAACTTCCCAGTCATCACTTGTGATTTGCAGCTCGCGCAATTGGCTCATAAAACTTACTCTGAAAATAACCACTGCAGGCTGTAGTTACTCCTCAGTTGTGCTCTGGCTAATCATTTTATCTCATTAACTCGTTCTGCTCCTCCAGCGGATCAAGACGCCGGGGCCTGGTCTCCAAAACTCCATTAGAAACAGTCACTCCAACTCTCGGGCAGTGCTCTAAAGTCAAACCAGACGGCGCGCAGAAGATGTATCATGTTGAATGGGGTTGCTATTTTACAAATACAATGTGTGTGACATTCCTGCTCAATGCTTTCAAAGGAACATTATAATGCTGAAAGTGGAACTCCACCAAAAGTGTCTATCAAATGTCCCAGGCCCTGTGCGTGTGTTTATAGAGGCACTGCGGTAGAAAGAAAAAAAAAAAAAAGTTGCTGTTTCCTGTTTTTTTTAGGACAACGTCACTTTACTCAACAGATTCCACTCGTCCAGAGTTTGTCTGAACTTTTACCCTTTTTAGAGATTTGGTTAGATTAGTATTAATGACCAAGGTCTTTTTACTCCCTGGCAGCTGCAGTGGGAAAAGTTGATTTTGGCCAGGTAAATGAGTGGAACTAATTTTAAGAGGGGAATGGGGATGAGCGCCTGACCATGGCACATCTTAAATTACTATCGCAAAAAGGAAAAAAAGAACAAATAGGTCAGCGCTGAAGCTACTGTGACCTATTACAAATCCCTCCAAATAAGCATATTTTCACATACACCAAAACATTCACTCCCACATTCTTAACACTAGCCAACCTTAAACACTTGAACGATTACATATGTGCTCCTCAACAACCTGCACTAAGCAGGGGGAAAAAGGAAAAACATAATACACCATCTAAGCAGTTGGCTGATAAATGGGGATCAGAGAGAGAGCAGCCTCTGCTGCTGGGAGACCTGGCGGAGATCTCGGTCTCTTTTCTCTTTTTCCCCATCCAAAGCTACTGAATATAGAACAAATTGTTTGGTTTGTACGTCCTCTGCACTCAGCTTTACTGAGGCAATAAACGTGTAGTCAGACATTGGTTGAGTAAGATGTTTTTACCGTGACAGTTTTGGAGGTGAGTTCCTCCTCCGACAGCCGCAGTGATGTGTCAGACACGACGACTGGGAATATGAGGAGGAAAACAAACACAAGCGCTGTTGAATTCTAGAAGGCATCTCACTGAACCCATGTCTGACTAAAATAAATCTTTATGATTAAAAGAAAGACATGATGAACGCCTTTTAACTTTTACTCTTTGGGCCTGTCAGGAGGAGGGCTAGTAGTGGAAGGTGAGTTGCTGCACAGGTCAGCTCAAGGTTCTCCGCACCTTCTAAGGACACAATAACAAATTCTTGGTCCTGTCCACACATTCCATCGGTCGATGGCCTGTTCTGTCCACACCTGTAATTGTTTTCTCCTGAAGTTGACCTACATGTAAATGTACATGTAAAAAGAGGTATCCTGAAGTGATTTGATAGCTTGACATGTTTCCCTGTGGCCTTGAGATTCTGTCGCTTGGGTTGGGCTGTAAGATAAATGACAGAGCCAAACTCAGTGATTTGTGTAATTAATTATCATTCTTTGGGTCACCAGGGTTTCTAACAGACAGCCGTTTGACATGACATCAGTTTGCCAGACATTTGCACTAGACAGCATCTAAATCACAGAATACAGAAGTGCTCAGTGGTGCCTGGAAGCAAACGCTACAGCGACCTCTGTTCAGCGCCAGAGGAACGGAGAGGAGAAGATGTGAGCCTTTTATTAATTGTCACCATCTTCACGTCTTCACTGGTTGTCGACACTGTTCTGTTGTTGTAATACAGCACCAGATTTTTGTCATTGCAAGTATCACATTCACTGGGGGCCAATCAACGCCTGTCTTTCAAACAAGACATCATCTCATGTTGATATTACAGATAAGGCAACGCTGTGTAAATCCTGAGAGAGGATTGGGAGTCGTGTTACGGTGCAGAATACATGTGGTTGGTTTATTCTATTCTCATCAAAATCTCAATTTGAACGACTATGTCACTGTAATAGACGTACAAATGTAAACAGGCCTCAAATTGATAAATTGTAACCCTCTTTTAAAAGTCCACATCATCGGCACGCTGAATTGCATTACTTTCTGACAAACATTTCAGACGCTCAAGAACAGTCAGCAAACCAGCCAACAGGTCCCTCGGCTGCGCTGAAGAATTTTGCACTGTTCAGTAGCGGAATTGTCAGTTATGCGGAGGATTAAAAAGTCGAGTATTAAAAATCTAAGGTTGGCTTTGTGGTCAATGAAACACCCCTCAGCGTTTACGCCGACTGCGCGGCTTCGTTATCTTCTCTACGAGACAGCGGCCCTGTGATATTCCAGGGTCAGCACTGGAGGCAGCTGAATCCCGTTGACACCAGAAAACACTGGCTTTTCCCCGAGATCCCTCTGGATTCCCCCCTCGTAGAGCTGTCTTCCCTTGTGAGTCCAAAGGAAAATTCATTTCCTCCTTATTTTTATCTGTTGTCCTATCTCTTTTAAGACCACAACTGAGGGCTAGAACGAGGGATCAAAGCCGCCCAAGAGTCACATTTTTTCAGGCAACTGAGCTAAATGTTATGAAAAAGACCCAACAGTCTCTAATCCCTTCCCGCCTCATTCCAGCTTTCTTTTTTTTTTTTTTTGTACAACATTGGATAAAGGAACATCTTGCTCCTCTTAGTGCAGAGTGAAGTGGGCTTTAGGTTCTCTGGTAGGGCTCCGGAAACAACAATAAATATGAAAAGTGTGGTGTGGAGTATGGATAACTTTCAAGTGGAACAAACGCACGAGAGCCAAATGATGTGTCAGAGCATCGTCCCCATTATGAGCAAACCAATGCCAGCGGTGGGTCCAGGTACATAGGGTCATTGTCACATCCTTTTAAAAAGAGACCAATTTATCTGTCCTGATGCAGGATGGACTTTTTCACAACTTTTTGGTTCTTTATCAATGGTCATTCCGTAGACGTAGGCCAGTAACCTTTGACCCAAACAAAGATACATCTTTTTCAACAATGAAGCCAGGGAGACCTCGGCACGTCTGTCAGCTGTGCATGTTCAACAAGATGTTCCGATAAAATGCCAGAGATGCTCAGTGACACCTTGATGACACCGACATCTGATTGAGACGTCAGTGCGGCACCTGGACCGCTGGGATGCCTGGACCGCTGCTGATTCCGTAGATATTTGGACATTTCTGATATTCTATCAGCTCATTTCAGAGTTTCGGCTCCCAATCCAGGACAAAGGCGGCAACGAATCCAGTCAAGAATAACAAATGAATCACATCTTAATTATTAGTCCAACAGAAATTACACAGTATTACAAATATTTTCTTTCACTCCGTTTGCTTGCTTCCTTCAGTAGACCTTATGACTCCGTGCCTGAACAATACAAGCCTTGCGGGTGAAAACATTTCATCAAGGCAGCTGGTTTGCCACTTCCTAAACGCTTTATTAACCACAAAAGCCACACTTCGATTACAAGATCTCTTTTAAAGGGATATCCTGGCCAAGATACCTCATAAGAAAAGTTACGACCAACGTAGGAAAACGATTACAAATTATATCACAGAGCTCAGGTAAAAAACAACAACAACAACAACAAAACATCAAACTGATAAAATGATCACCACTTGTTTCTGTGAGAATCTAAAGTCTGAGTTGAGCTTCATGGTCTCCCCTGGGCAGCTGTTGCGCTTTAAGGGATGTTTAGTTTGTAGACTGAAGTCTTCCACTTAATGGCCGACATGTGCACTGATTCTGTTTATATTCTGTTCTTATAATGTCTCCTAAGTCATCGACTTTCCTCAATGTCTGCCAGCTGTTTTTTTTTTTTTTTTTTTTATATATATATTGCTGTTATTACTTCCTTATTAGCCTGGATGTGGGTTAACTTCAAAACAATGAATGGTAATTACAGCTTTGATTTGTGCATTTCATTTGAGCGGCCAAGTGACACCTAATAGATTATAAACCCAACCACTGACATCTTTGAGGGAAAAAGGAACCCTTCCCTCTTATAAATTGGGTGTTGTTGTTCGTTGGACCCAACACTGGGATGAACATGTGGATATTATTTCCTGCCGCAGTGCCTGGAAGTTGACTTAAGTGGAGATAAATGTGGTAAGCAAGACTCTTGCAGCACTTAATTAATGCATTAATGGGTCATTTTCACATTAGTCCTCTCGTTTTGACTGATCTTTGGACCTTGTCCACGGGAGATTCTGCCCGTGGGGGATTTGTCTTGACCAGATTTCACGAGTGGGGGAGTGGGGGCGGGGGGCACATGCTGCCCGTGAGTTGGGGACCCCTGATCTAAAGTGAAAGAAATAAAGACTTTCTCAGGGCATTGGTCCCTAACCCCAAGGACCATTTGCTACAGGTCCGCAAAGATAAAACAATCCTGGTGAATATTAAAACTTTTTTTTTTTTTTCAATTCGTCATGCAGTGTTTTTTATTTTGAAAAATACAATTTTCTGCCCATGCCCCACAACTGCTCTTTACTCTGGCGTGCCATTTCATGCATCAGTGACACAAACCAATTGAAAAATGAGCCATAAACAAAATTTGCTGGAGAGTTTGTTTAGAAGATGTGAGAAAACAATGAGGCTGCTGAATGGTTACAGACTAACTGCAAAAATAAAGCTACATTCAAAAGAAAAATACCAAGATTGCCACCTAAGTTATGGGTTCATTGCAACAGGTGGCATCATTTGTCGTGACCGACTCGCTAATGAAGTCGTGAAACACCCCAAAATTGCTGTGGAACATTGAGACAAAACACTCTACTTTGAAAGACAAGCCTTTGGAATTTCTTGAAAGAAAAAAAATGTGTACAAAGAAGGAAAAAAAAAAAAAAAACAGTTATTGAGGGCCAAGACTTTCACAAATGTGTCTGCACTGAAGACTCATTCTTAGTCGCGGACTGCATTGCTGAAGCACAGACGCACAGTACTATTACGGAAGAATTGGTTCTTAGTGTTCCCAAGGACATTCTGTGGGCCACAGATACCGCCTCATGCAACCCTGAGTGGCGAGGGCATTGGAACAATGCTAAGCTAGCCAAGAAAGAGCCATAAAGGATGAGGAGAGGGAAATGGTCTGTGACCTGAACAAACAAAACCATTCCTTCATTGGGGTTGACTTGGGGTTGCACTGTGATGGCTACCCAGAAAATTAGAATATCCTGAAAAGGTTGTTGTATTTCTGCAATTCAACTTAAAAGGTGAATTTGACATATTATATAAAGGAATAATATGCAAATCAATATATTTCAAGTTTTTATTTCTTTGGATTTGGCTGATCAGGTCTTAAAAAAAAAAAGGCTTAAAAAAAACCCTCAAATTTTCTGAGTTTGTGGGTTTGTGGTTTTAATAAGCTGAAAATCTTAATCAACAAAGTTACAACAAGGAACTGCTTGGCGTAACGACAGCTGGAGACAACACATTGCATCTCCACTGCAAGCACAGCTAGCGTAAAGGCTACTCATGATGTAATGTGTTCAAGAAGCGGCGTTCCATTCCTCAGTGGGCGATTTCTACCACTAACCCTCGTGACTCAGTGCCAAGAGCCAGCAGGCGGCTGAAAGGGCAAGGGGTTAAGAAAAGAGAAATGGAATTAAGGCTTAAGAGTTTGGGCCATGTTGGTTTAGAAGGACAAGAAAAGAGGGAATGTTATTCTCCCTTCAAGCTCAAGGCTTATCCTGAATTTTTCAGCGTTTGGGTGGTGAGAGGCAGTCATGCGTCTGTTCTCCGGGCTCCACCATACAGAAAATCTGGATTTGTTCTTTGGCTGAGACGTAGCAGCACCATGCAGCATCGATATGAATCAGCATGGCACAGCCTTCAAAGCTCAATCTCTAGATTTCCTTTACCTCCACGCTCCTTTCTGCTTTAGATGGGATGAAAGAGTCGAGGCTATCAGCGGTTGTTTATAGTTATCAGGTTGCCATCAGACTCCTCTGGGAATCATTTAGCAGTTGTGTTCACAGTGCTGCAGTTGTCACAGGCCGCTGATTGCAGGTAGTGCCTGTAAACCTGATAAGAGGACGAGGCTTCGAATTCTCCCTTCTCTGTCCAACTGCCTGCCATTTAGCGAAACAGAAACTGAAGGCATGGATTTTGTGCAATCAGAGTGGAAACACCTTCAGTTGTGCAAGCTGAGTTTAGGTACAGAGCAGATGTGGGGAGAACTGATGTGAAAATGTACATTCTGCTTTGCAACAACTACACAGTCCTCGTTCACATTTCTGTGCAGACCTAAACGCAGATCGTGGTGAGAACCAGACTTTTTGCCTCATCCGCTCTAGATCTGCGTCAACTAGTTGGTGGAGGCAACCTGCTGACAGCAACGCTAATGACTTCAGTGCTGAGGCAGCCAGTGTCAAGAAAATCAACAGAAAATGTGCATCACACATTTTGAGAGATAAATGTGGAACTTATTACATGTTTTAAACAAAACTCACACATCTGTGTATTAACACAGAAACAAACATACAAACAAAAAACGACAGCACTGAGACGTCACTCTGAATTCTTTGCTAACGGGGTTGGCAGTGCGCCACAGAATGACTAACTCCACACAGTCAGCGAGGTCTTGGATGAATCTGCTGAGGTACAGATTGAAAAATAATAATAATGATAGTCAAACGTTGGCAATTCATCACAGGAAATCCTCCTCAAACTAATCAGATCGCTCTCAAGTGGTGACACGGGACTATAGCACAACATTCATATATCAAAACCTATTGAAGCGGCTGATGAAAGCCATTGCGTTGACTGTTTATGTTGTTTTGCAACTATAATTCGCTGCAGGTGGCCTAAATTGCAATTAATGTGGTAAATGGACAGCATGCAAAGCAGCATACTTATTATTGTTGTAAAACAATAATGTTTGATGTCTATTGATTTATGAATCCAGAAGTTGGAAAATGATTAGAGATGCATCCTTCATTTGTCAGTGTCAAATGGCAGCTGATTGACAGCAGTGAAAACACTCAAGTGATCAAAGCCAAAGGAACGGATACTTGATTCTTGCCAAGATCCAACACTGACCGTCCACTCACTGTGTGTCGTTTTCCCTCTGTGATGTTGTTTCAGAGAAAGATGCAAGGTTTCCTCTTGCTGAGCTGCTTCGTCCTGGTGGCGACAGAGTCCGTGCTGGGTTACGCCCACATGATCCCTGAAGAGAAGCTCTCCAACAATCGAGTTGTTGCACTCTCTCAGAACCTTGCCATAATCCCACCACCTGTCGTTATAGTGGGTAAGAGAACGAAGGTCCAGGGGAAATATTTCAATAAAATTCATGTCCAAATTTTTTGGGAGAACTTTTAAAAAAAAAAAAAAAAAAATACGGTAATGCCGTATCACGTCTGTAATTGCCTTAAACATCCTTTACTCTGGTGATGATACCGACGCGTCTTGACATTAATAAATACATTTTCTATTAGTGTCCATATCCTTTCCAAATTTAAACAAAGACCACAGTCATGTGACTTAATAAATTGAATCACCACAATGTAAATGATAGATAAAAAGTTTTAACTGGTAATAAAAACACAATTAACCTTAATAAACAATTTTTCACCAGTTTTCATGAAAAAAAAGACAAATTTTATGCCATTTCTTCCTCTGCTGTAAAAAATTCAGAGATGCTTTCCTTTGTGATCTTCTCTTCCAGAGCTGCCCAAGACTCCAAGGAAAGCCAAGAAAGCCAAGAGGCAAAGAAAGGTACTTGTCTGTGCTGATCAGAGAAACATTACGGTAAAATAGTGAATGCCCGCTGTTGTTAAGGCACATTTAGCTCAAATACACTTTGCACTTGACCTCCCAGCAAGTTTTAACACGACTCCCCAAATTTGGGAGGGAACTTCACCAGATTTGTCGTTTAGGACAGCAGCACGCTTGTTCGTGTTGCTGTCACGTCGTCAACCCTAATGAACGACTAAGGTGACGTTTCACACTCGCCAGTTGCAATCATCCAATAATGCGCCGCTTCTCCTGGCGACCAGTCCACACCTCATTTTAAAGCTCTGGCAGGCAAGTCCAAGGGACGACTACCAAGGTGGAGTTTGTGCTCCGCAGACATGGAAGACTGTCAAAACAAAGAGCAATGCAATATGAAAAGTAAAGCCAATTTATAAGCCTTAATGAGGGAGACACTACAATAGACATTACATTTGCAATGTCTGGTCATTTGCGTCCTTGCAGCAGCAGCAGCAGCTATCAGACTGCTCACGTACAATGTCATGAGTCATAACTGCTTGATCTCTCCGTCTTTTTCTCTGCTCAGAACAAATTTGGCATAAAGAAACGCCCTCCTCCTCCTGCCAACTGCGTTCCCCTGGGGGGAAGCTGCAAATCATCTGGCAGCGTGTGTTGCGATTACTGTGCCTTCTGCCAGTGTCGGCTCTTCAGAACTGTCTGCTACTGCCGAATGGGCAACCCTTACTGCAGCTAGAGGACGGGGCCAGTCCGGCTCCGAGCTGACAGATCCAAACTTCATGTAAAACACCTGTAGTGGAGAAACAACAATGTGAGGGGTGAATCACTTGTAGTCCTAGCCGTTGCCTTAAACCCACTGCATGAAAGCACTTTAATGCAGAGGACTGCAGCAGAGAGAACTGTGCTAGTCTTTTTTTTTTTTTTTTTTTTTTTCAGAGAATATAGCTTGCAGCACTACAAAGAATTAATTAAATTTAAGAAAAAACTGCTTATGTGCACAAATAGCATGGATTTTCTGAAATAGTTTTATATCCAGCTTTGTTTTTTTTTTTTTTTATATACATATGAATGCTTATGATATCTGAGGGTGTGGACCAGTTGCTTTCAACCCAGAGTCAGAGCCGATTTGATTAAAAGGGGTCCAGGACAGTCGGGGTTCGTCCATTCTGTGGTCGTCAGAGTTGACAGAGTTTGAAAAAAAAGCCAAATCAGTCAGTACAGCGTCTCACCCTGCTTACAGTGTAAACAGTCGCTGGCACGGAGACCTTGGACCAGTGTGACTTAAGCCCGGACAGGTCCAGTTCTTCATTTGTGTGGCGATCTGAACAGACAAAAATAACCGCGCACAGATGCACAGTTCATCTCTATGACTGAGAGGAAAACAAAACCAAAAACAAACAAACCTGTTCCTCAGTATTCATGCGATTCTACAACCCTGCTGCCGCCTTCACTAATGTGCCGCACTTTCGTTTTGCTTTGCCGCTTTCGCCAGCTAAGCTGAGGTTAACCCATCTGTATTTCATGGACAAAACTACATGGCTGTGAACGACAAGACTGCTGATTACTCATCGGTATCCATTATAAAATAGTGAACTCAACATTGGACTTGGAAAGCGCTCTGAGATCCACAGGCAGAGACAAAAACTTGTCTATATTCCAACTTTAAACATCTGTTGAGAGGAGTTTCCACTGAATTAGATCATAATGTGGTGGGGCAACCAACCAACATCATATCCATGTTTAAATAATAACTTGTTAAGAAAGCACAAACAACTATAAAAAATGTGTTTGATACTGTATAACGAAATACTCCACGATGTGTCTGTCTCTCTAGTATTATATGTATGACCATTGTATGTACGAAAGCTGTCTGCCAGCTTTTCCTGTAGGCTACGGAGGAAACTAAAGTGCTGCCGTCAGCACAAACCGTTCAGAAATGTCACAGGAGTCCAAAGTCTTAGTAAAATACGTCTCACCAGTCACCTGACAATGAATCTGTGTCAAAATGAATGCAGAGTTGCACAGAGGAATGTGTCAGGGAGAGCGTGAGCCTGTGCACACTGGTGAGTGGCCCTGCCAGGCCTCTCCACAGGGTCTGGATCAGATGTGAGAGGCTGGAAGGGTGGAACCAGAGGCGGAATGCACTTTTTTTTTTTTTACAAATGTATTAAACAATCTGAAATGTTCAATGTTTCCTTTTCGAACCGTAAACACACTTCTGACATTTTTGCATGACACAAAATATTTTGTTGTAACTGGAATATCTGATGAAAGTATTGCCATGTGTCTTTTTTGTGTAATGTGTTTTTTTTCTCTGTAACTTTAACAGTAATGCTTTCCTGCTGTTTTTTTTTCCTTTCATTATCTTCATTGTGGTGTTATAGATACAGTTTGTCTAATCTCTGCCATACATGTTTTTATCAAAGGAAATATTGCTTTTCCAGCCCTCTATATTCTTTTTTTTAATCTGGAGATGCATGATATTGACCAAATGTTTAATAAAATTGCATTTACAGGCCAATGACTCGTCCATTTTTCTCATTATTATGTTGTAATTTGAGGAGTTTGAGGAGAGTAACGTGGTTTCCTCAGAACAGTTGTTGAGCGTATTGGGAATTCCTGCAAAAAATAGAAATCAGCAAAGAGAAAGTTACGACCTGGCTCATTAGGCAGCACTGCACACACGCAGGACTGGCCACTCAACCTCAATCCCAGGGTGGGTGATGGGTTACACATGACAATGAATGTCAAACCTTGTCTGAAGTCATGACAACAGCCTCTCAGAGGACTCTGTTTGGTCAGTTCCAACAACTTTAAGTGCGTCACTGTCAGAAACATCCTCCATCCTCCTTAAACTCCTCTCAAACGGTCCGTTTTATCATTTCCTTCCTGCAACTGGAAGTTTCTAAATGTCTGCCGAACCATTTTATGACAATAAAGTCATGTTAGACGTCAGTGTTCTGATGTAGCGCTAGTCGGAGTTGAGCGATATTCCCCAGCAGCAGCAATAAAGATGTCCTCCTTTTCTACTAGGGCCGAGGGTTTGACTCATCCCGCGTTAAGCTAACTCCAACCCTCTTTCTCCGCTCACTTCGATCAAAGGGGCTTCAATCAAAGAAAGGCTTTCATCTGCCATCAGTGAGGTGGTTAGGAAAACAATAAAAAGGGTTGACGAGCGTAAGCATTAGGAGAGAAATCCTCACTTCTATAGCCGCAGCCTTGGGCAGAGGCACGAGGTGAATTGCGATTTGTGATCCGCAACCCTGACATGAAGGGAGAGCAACTAAAAAAAAATAAGAAGATAAAGCAAAACAGAAGAATCAAATGTATATTTTTTTTGGTCGATTTTTGGTTCAGAATTTTCTTTATCAATATGCAGATTAAAATCACCAATTATGATTCAACTGAAAGAAAAGTTCATGATTGATTGATTGTCTGATAATTCACTGATGAAAACGGTAGGATGCTTCGGTATTCAGTAATGCATTAAATCGGAGGCCTGCTAAAAACAATGGCATGGTATTTAAATGAGGAATAATTGTTTCGCATAATTTCTTTTTGAGGTGTTGCGAAAAATAGGCTCACTCCCGCCACCTCTCTTACGGGGAAGCCTCAGTGAGCATAGCTGACACAGCCGGAGTGTCCACCGGTGTTCAAAGAACAAGAGCAGTTGCACGAATAAACTTCAGGGCACAACTGAAAGACCGAGATAGCGCTTCCTAACGACTGAGCAGCACAGTTGTTTACCCAAACGTACCATCTGCGTTTCTTCTCTCAGTCCTGCAGTGGAGAGTTTCTGAGTACCACCGTTGGTGCGAAGGCAGCGTCCGAGGCCTGAACACGTGCCAGTGTCTCCCTGGTCTTGTCTCAGCTGAGGGCTTTAGGTTCATATCCTCTGTGATGTCTAATACCTGCATCATCTGCTTTGAATCACTGACAACGGATAACAGTCAATAAGCCGTGATGATGTTTTACATTTCTGAACATATTTTTTATCAGAGAAACACAATCTCATCAAATACAAGGTCATTCAAACTGTGTAGTTGCCCTGAAACAAGGCTTTCATTAAAAAAAAAAAAGCTTTTACTCCGAGTATTTCCTGAGCTTAAGGGGAAGAGGCCTGGATGTTAATGTTGGTCCGGGGGTCGAGCGCTCGAGCCTTCGGCGATGTAATGAAATGATTTAGCCGGCACTGATAGTGATCGATGCTTCCCCTCGTGCATTTCTAGCCTGGTATTGTTTCCTTACTTGACCTCCTGCATGCACATGAATCTTTGAGTTAAAGTCAATCCAGACACACAAGTATGTGAAGGTGTCTGTGCTCCGGCAATTAGTCAAAACGTCTGTCCAAGACTGAACTCGGCAAGCTGTTATCTGAGGTCAAGCTTTTCGCCGAGTTTTTGCACTTTGTCGCAACAATTTTCTTGTTTCGTCGTAGGATGTCGTAGGATGTTTAATATTGATAATAATATTATCACCAACTGGCATTTATATTTTAGCCGCTATTAAAAATGCTAACATATATGGTTTGTGACTATAGTGACTTAATTCTGATTGGCACATGTTGGAGTCTGAGTGGAAACAATGCACATGGGTTCAAACACTGTCAGGTTGGAATCAGACACTTCATATAGTTGTAAACAAACCTGGATTGGAGTTCTGCCAGTGCTCCTGTTAGCTCACCGGCTGTGAACAGATGACCCTGGACAGATTCCCAGCGCTGCCAGTCATTTACGTAGATTGCTACTTCATGTCGCTGAGCTTAAAAAAAGGAAAAAGAACCCTTGACCCCTTCAGAATGATGCCATAGACACCAAAAAAAATCCACTCAAATTCTTGCTACAATCCCAACTAAGAACCGCAGGCGCATTCACTGGCCAAGTTCTCAGTAGAACGATGCAACTGCGGAGCATAAAACAAATTACAAAGCTGCTTTCAAAAAGATATTGAGGTATTTGCTCTCACTGTGAGAACACAGCTGAAGTCCTCAACAGGCCTTTGGCTGCTTGTACAAGATTACTTGTGGAGACAAACTGACTGTAAAATCTGCTCAACGCCACCTTCACCCTCCAGCACAAAGTATAAAATCCGACTGTCAGCACATAGAAACGGCCGATCGGGACTTTCCCACCTGATGAGTTCTTTGCCGCCGCCTCCTCTGTTCCACATCTAACGAAGCATGCAGAACGAATCGCTTCCAACGAGGCTCAATAAATTTCCCGCGCTGGTAGGAGACCACTCGCCATGTGTGTGATAGCTACGCGTTCAGGAGATACAGTACGGAGCGGAGGCGCTGCAGCTCGGAGTGCATTCTGTCATGTTTGCTCACACGAGTCCCTTTTGATCCACTGTACAAAAACAATTGTGTCTCGCGCGTGAAGGCCCAAATTCAAAAGAGTTCTTTTTCTCTTCCCCTGCCCCTTTTAAAAAAAAAAAAAAAAAAAAAAAACTTAACATACACCACAGCTTGCAGTGGACCATGACTGACGTCTTTGTCATGTTAAGGTCATGCGAAGCAAGCTGGTGGAGTCAGTTGCTGGCTGCGAAAAGCTGCAGAGGCAGTTGGTACAAAAGGCCACAGCTGTCGAGGAGTTCAAACGCGCCACTGCGGCAAAGCAAATGAGAAAAATGACACGGGAGCGCTGGTGACACCCCGTTTACAAATGGCTCTGACAGTCTAAAGTATCTTATAGAACGCACCCACTGAGCCGATCACTCACAGCCGAGGCCGAGAACTTTCGGCGCTTGGCTGACCGTGCACGCACCGACAGCCACTCCGCCATACATTTCTCACACCTAGTCTGTTTTCGCTTACACAGCGTGGAACAGCCGTCCTCCAGCAGCTGCCCGGGGGAGCCTCACAACATCAGACTTTGCACTGGACTGTGCAGTTTACGCCAATATGTTACAGAATTGAGTCACTTGTTTGTTATTTCCTGCGCTGGGTTTTCGGGCTTTATTCCCCGTTGAGGTATTTTTTATTTTGTGTGTTTTTGCCGATTGGTCATTGATAACCTGTCACTACACTGTTCTACTGCCTGTGGAGGTCGATTATTTTATATTTGAGTGATGGCACTAACAGGCAAGTGGTAGAGAAAGGTCTTCAGTTTCTCTGTATGACCTGGACATGTAGAAAATTGAATAATAAAAATCTGATCTTTGATAATTGAGTGGTTTCCTGTACACATTTCTCTCTTGCTTTCAGATTCAAAATTTTCAAGAAAAAAAATTGAGTGAATGTCTTTTTTTTTCTTATGGAAACAGACTAACTAAAAAACAAAGTGACCATATTTACAATTGCTATTGAGACACCCTTAGAAACTAGTTTAAGGAAAAAAAAGGTAAAAAAAAGTTAATCTAATTCAACACAGTGCATTTCAGATTAACTAAAACCTTAAATTGACAGTTTTGTAGTTATGCAAATTATATAATACTACTACTACTATTACTACTAATAATAATAATAGTACGAGAAGAAGAAGCAGAAGAAGAAGAGGAAGACTGTCTCTGGTCCAGTCGTGCCGCTGGAAGGTGAGATATCGAAATGACAACACAATTTTCATGCAGTGATGACTAAACCGGTGAAGTCATCCAACTCGGCATTCTCTGCATTTTCTCTGAAACACCGTGACTCCATTAGTCTGACCTTCCATCAGCGCCGAGGTTTTGCTTTCTCCCTCTCCGTGAGCTCCGAGGCCAATGTGAATTTCACACTTATGTAATATGATGTACCAGATAACTGTTTCAGTAGGTGTTGTTTTTTGGGAAGGGGGAGACAAAGGGGGGATTGCAGATTATATCTGAAGCAACCTTGGAGACCACCGCGCTGTTCGCACCTCATCACGGCAGAGAAACAAACGTGGGAAACAGGGGTCGGGATTTATCAAGAACACTCAGCGCTCCCATTTCCCCTGGAAGTTACATCCAGGCCTCGTCCTGTTGCCACTGCTACTGCTGCCATCACTCGCGTGCTCTTTAAACTTTATTATGAGGCATCGCCATCAAACGCAGATTTATACATTTTTCGCCGTGGTACAGTAACCAGAGTCGCTGCGGCGACTTGGATTTCAACCCCCAGATCTGTCACCGCACCCGGCAGACGTACTGAGGATGAAAAAAAAAAAATAGCGCTTTGAGTGGCAAGAAAGAAAAAAACAGGACCGTGGCCCCTTCCGCCCCCGCCCCTGAGAGGATCTTGAGTTACAACCACTAACCAGACAGAAAATCCCGCCAGGCGCGCTCAGCGGGGACCGTCCGACGGATCATGGTGCAGCCCGACTCCAACGTGCAGCGCACGGCCAGGCCGCCGGTCCTGGGCTGCACCCGGCAGATGGTGGCTGTTAGAGGCTTTGAAATAAGAGTTTGATTTTCCCGGGGGGCCTTGATTTACAGGATCCCAAACAAAGACGGCATTTGAGGGAAATTGGAAACTCTAAATTGACTGTGACTGTTAGTGTGGATGGTTGTCTGTCTTTCTATGTGGCCCTACGATGAACTGGCAACTTGTCCATGGTCTAACCCCGGCTTCATGGGTGGGTAGCTGGGATTGGCTCCAGCATCCCCTTTCGACCCTGAGGGCAGGAGAAGCGGTGTTAGAAAATGGATGGCTGTTATCTTCTAGATGCTGCTGGTATGGACAGAAGACGCTGCCAGGTGGCCTCACGGCCAGTGGCCAGATGTATTTACACACCTGGTGGAGAAAACTTGCAGGCGTCACTGGATTCTTCCGGAGCAAACTTCATCTCCACTGTCATCTCCACTTCCTCGTCTGAATGAAGCGGAGCGGCACTTCCAATCTGTTTCCTGAATGCAAACGCACACTCTAGACACAAAGAGGATCTGTTGCCAGTTGTACATCTGTGAGCCGCTCTCGCTGTTCCTCCGTTCAGGTCCGATCGACCTGATGTTTTATCTTTGATTTCCCAAACACCTCACTTCTGCCAGACAGTGATTAACGGCAAAGTCATAAAGGGTTTCATTTCAAGAGCCCTCGTTCTCGACTCTGCGATTTCCTGACTCGCTGAAACAGCGAGATCACAGGGAGGGCAGGACTGCAGCCTCAGTCACGGTGAGACATGACAGAGGAGGGGCATCCATCAAAAAGACAAGAAGGACAGTGAGGAAGGGTTGGGAGGAGATTAGGTGCAGGGTTAGTGCAAAAAGACAAAAAAAAAAAAAAATCAGGCCACTTTTTGATTTAAAAACAAAACAAAGTTTGAATCATGCTGGTGTCAGAATCTCCTGTTGCCGTTTTCCCCAGTTTGAAACTAAATAAACTCTATAGGAGGCCTATGTGTCGGTGATAAACTGTCTGCAGGAGGAGGGAAAAAAAGGAAAAATTCAAGACAAGTAAGGAAAAATCAAGGAAAATCAAAGAATTGATTTGTGGAAGTGATGAAGGACCCGGACAGGAAGAAGAAGCCTTCAGACAGCCGGCACAGTTCCAGCAGTTTATTTAGATTATTTACACGTGTGAAGGTCTCTGAGCTGCTCCCGGTGCAGACAGAGGAGAAATCATCATCACCTTAGCCAAAGAATAACACCCAAAAGTCTTTTTTTTTTTTTTTAAGAAAAAACGAGAGAAAGAAAGAAAAAAAAAAAAAGCAGACAGTTTAACATCAGCGGGTAGAAAGAAGAAGCGTAGAGAGGAGCCAGAGTGAAGAGGTGGACACAGAGGAAGAGACAAAACCAGAGCCGTGAGTGTTTCCAGCAGCAGAGCTTCACGTGTGGGAGCCAAGTTTAAAAACTACTCGTGGGATACAGTTTGTTGGTTACTGATCAACTGTACATGTCGCACCTGGGAGGTGGTGAGTGAGTCCTCAACTGGAGCACGGGGAAAAGACAGGACGCTGCTCATGTTTGTTTTGAAATAATATAAAGAGTTTATGGCATTACACTTTATAGTTGGGAAACATCCAGTCTCTCAACATTATAGGAACATTTTCATTCCCTCAAAACCAATTTGTAAGAAGTTAGCCTATTTTTTTTCCAACTTAATATTCTTTTCAAAATGAAAAGAGTAAGGCAGAAAGTAAGTGAAGTGACTTCTAAAATGAAAAAAACCAAAGAAAAAAAAAACAGTTGAAATTATACCAACATGATTATACCAACGTCACAACAAATCAAGTATTTACTGATGTCATTATTGTTAATAATGATTTCAGATAAAGTCACAACCAGTGGCCAACACAGCGACCCTGTGGAGGGACGAGCCGGAGATGAGAGAGAAGACACAACATCACACGTTCAGTCTGTTTTCCAGCTTCACCACTTTCCTCCAGCACTGTGGCAACATTCTGAGGAACTGATGCCTTCTAATCCAAACTTTTAATTTTTTTCCCCCAAACATACATACATAATAAATAAATAAATAAATAAATAAATAAATAAATAAATAAGTTATGGTGTGCCCCGAAAGCCCTTGAAATCCTGCAACGGGGATCAATGACATTAAACAGTGACAATTAAATAAATGAATTTAATTGTTCTGATTATATGGAAATCAGAAGACTTAATTCAGAAAGAATTATGTATGCTTTTTATATATTATTATTATCATCATCAGTATTTTCAGTTTTCTTCCTTTCGGTAGTGCTTTTATCCATTTGAACTGGATAAATATTTCAGTCTTGCCACTTGCCCATGTTTTAATGACTTTTGCTGTGAATGAAATGTGAAATACTGATTTTATTTTACTGTTCTTAAAGGCCCGGACTAAATAACACACGCATTGTTTTCAAACACTCCGCAAAACATTCTTTTACTTTTGTCTCTGCTGAAAACATTTGGCTGGAGAAAGCATCTTTCTTGAATTAGTTTGTGTCGCTGGAGACCTGTATCACATCATGCCAGCTCTAAGGCGCCATTTTATGTGTTATGTTTGGTTATTTATTTAATGAAACCAGATATTTTATTATTTTCTTATTTTTCTGCAAGAACATTGCAGCCCAGTTTGCGTTTGAAGCTTGAGAAATACTTTGCACATCGTCTGGGAAAATTCTGACCGAGTTTCATTCGAGCTTTTATAAAGTGGCCCCTCATTCTTTTTTGACGGTGAACCGTAAACATTTTGAGATTGAAAACAGAGAAATAATCATGAGAACGAAAAATAAAAAATCAACAATTTCTCAGGATATTTTTCAATACAATAAAATAATGAAGAATGGATCATTTATTCTTGGGGATCTTTGAGCTGGGACTGTTTTGAAGTGTGTGTGTGTGTGTGTGTGTGTGTGTGCTAAAATACAATGTGGCAGGGCCACTGGGCCACTGGGCTTTAAGTGGATAAGTGGTCTTCCAAGGCTTTTGAAATAAATGGTTCGAACAATGTTGTTTTTTTGTTTGTTTTTTATGGGGTTGTCTTGGGACCATCCTGATATTGTACCACACCAAATCTGCAGAAAAGTGGACCATAAAAAAGGATTGTATCGCTCATCTTGGCATCAAACCACTAATAAGAATTCCAAAAGTAAACTTTTTTATTGTTGACTTGAGCCATTGAAGTCAAACCCTGCGTGTTATGAGTTCATAACTCACTGCAGTGTCTTGAGAAATAAACCCATTTCAGAACAGGTTATAAAATAAACTCAAATATAACGTAACACATGTTTCCAATAAATCAAAAGCTGTTTTTTATCTCATCCGAGGCTTTTTCCTCACCGATATCACCTTTCCAAAGTTGTAAACATTTGAGCGATGATCGAAGGAAAAAGTCTTGATGAGTTACAATGATTTTTTTTTTCATTTTATCGTTGAGCCTGAAACACCGTTTGTGCGTGTCCCTATTTTTTTTAATATTTGTATTTAAGAACATAAACGTGACATTACTCCACGTCACTGATATTTATTTTTTAATCTTCCATCAACTTAATGCTGGAGATTCATTTTTAACATAAAAAACTGTGAAACTATGAAACCATAAAACATATTTCCCCCCCGATTAAACACATTACATTAATGCTAACAACACAAAGTAGTTGGGAATAAGTGTGAAATGTTTCCCAAATTGTCATAAAGAGGATTTTGGTCCAGACGCGAGTGAAACCGTGTTGAAATTGTTCCTCCTCAGGTTGTCGCCTGTTTGATCGCCTCGCTCTTCAAAGCGGCGCCTGGCGACCTGATGAGCTCTGGCTTTTGTCAAATTTGGGGAGCTGTCGGCCGCAGATCTCCTCAAGGTGTGAAACCCTGTTGTTTTTAAGACGGATTTTGACGGTGTCCTGCAGTTTTACCGTCGCGCCACCGCGTTTGTTTGAGTTGCCATGTGTGAAGTCTCGCTGCAGGTTAACGATGTGTTCTGGCGGAACCCTGTTTTGACCCCACTCTCTTTTTAATACGCTCCTGTGGCTCTGACAAAATGTGAACTTTTGTCTCCTCATGCGTGTGTGTGTGTATGTCTGTGTGTGTGTCCGGTCCCCACCCCACCCACTGTGTTACGGCCTTCCTGTGCTGTTTTCCAGTTGTCTGTCTGTCTGTCTGTTTGTCGTGGTGCTCTTTCCGCCTTCCTCTTCTTCTGTGGTCCGCCGTGTCTGGAACACACAGAAGAAAGGCTGTCAACAACGACAAGCAGTTTGACACGATCACAGGGCCACACTTAGTCCATAAAATATTTCACAAATTTCAAGCAAACTTTTTTTTTTTTTTTTTTTTTTTTAAATTGCGTTAAAAACGAGTGCTGCACTTCCATCAGATGCTTCGACTCGAGTGAACAAGGTTATGAAATGAACTGTTGCATCATGGGACGTCGCTACGTGTCCACCTGAGGAAGTAAAGGTCAAACCAAAACCAGCAGTTTTGTTGAGGGACAATTCTCGCAGCAATTGAGAGAAGGATTTCAGGATTGTCAAGAATTGGCAGTTGTAACTGTACGTAGTTGTATTGTTGTAAGTCCAGGTAGGTTACCACATTTAGGGCTACTTCAGGATTTCAAATTCATAAGCTCATCTAAAGCATCCAATTCCCCTCCACCCTCCCCCTCCAATCAAGACCACCTAATCATCGGCATCCAATTGTGTATCCTCAGTGCATTTTGGGTCTGCGCTCCGTTTCATCTGACTCAAAGAGATGAAAAGCAGGTTCACGGCCTCCTTTGCCTCCATTCATCAACTGCACCGCATCAGGTGCTGATGATATACACGTGTCTCGGGTTCTACAAGTTCTCCCAGTGGATCCACTCATTTATTTGAGACCTGATACGTGTGTATCAGAACAGAATTTACTGGCTTCGCATCGCTGGCCCGTCTTCATTTGGCGAACATGTCCATGTATTTGGAGCTTCACACTGAAGAACTGAGCCCGCAACGTTCCTCTCACCTTGATGGGAGCGAATGTTGGGAGAAAGGCAGGTGGAAACCATTAATGTCTGCACCAAATTTTATTGTGAAGGTGTGAAAGCTATCGAGATATTTCATCAAATGTGAAACTGTGGATCTGGTGCCGGCGAAGAAGGAGAATTCTCTGTGGACTCGTGTCAGTGCAAAATTTCATGGCAATTCATCAGAGTAATATATGGGATATTTCAACGCTGAACCAAGTGTTACACCAGCTGGGCATCAGGTTCACGCGTGCACTGAACCTGGCACCTCCTGCCGGCACGGAAAACACGAACAGGTCAGGCTCACCCCTTTTTGTGCATGTGTGCGCATGTGCGTCTTTGTCTCGCGTGGACCAAAACTTTGAGAAACTTTTATTGTGTGGCCATCCACCCGTGAGAACATTTTGACTGAGCTGCAATGACTTTTATAAGTTTGCTGAAGAAGTTTCACAAAGTGTCCCTATTAAGTCGAATTATGTGGTCCTCACAGAGGTGCAAAGATGTGTACGTGTGTATGTGTGTGCGTGTTTAATCAAGTATAAAGGGGTCATTTAGAGTTGGACACCACAGAAGGGGATACAAAATGTCAAACTTTTGACAGTGTGCTGTGATTGCGGAGTGAAACTTTGCCACCTCACAGATTATATGAAAATGTCCCTGTGGTTCCATAAAACGAGCGTTCTTTATTAGTGCGTGAGCAGCGGAAGCCGCTGGGAGCAGAGGCTATTCTGACAAATAATCGTACTGGAGAACTGCAGTGAACAACCTTGTTACCGGCCCGAAGTGTCAGTCTGCCGTCATTCAGTCGGGCAATTACGATAGTTCAGTAAAAGGAAACTGGACTCAGTGCTTGGCAGTTGAAGACATTTTGCCTCTTGACCAAAAGTCTTTCTGGACCAAGAACCAGTTCGTCCAGTAGATTTTTCTCTGAGATCTCTGGGACGATTGAGAACCTGCACAGACTACATACAGCTGCGTGTCTTCGTCACGCTTTAAATGTCTATAAAAAAAGTTATGTCTATGACAAACACTTTTTCCACTGAGTGGAGTTTAAAATGCAGTTTTTAAAGTGCAAGTACTTATTTGCTTCAAATACAAATCAAAAAACATAAAAAAATGCCTGAATAACAAAAAAAACTATCTAGTATTACAACAACAACATGGATGTTGCTCATGTCTCCGACATCGAGGAGAAATCATACTGTTCTACAGGATCATCGACAGCTCATAAAAGATGTACTGAAACTTTTACAAACATCCAGAGAATCCGACTGACCGTTCAGGTGGGTGGAACCATCAGCCAAATATTCTGAACCTCTGCCCGACAGATCTTACTCAGTAAAGACTCATTTTTAAGTCTGCAGCTTTAGGAAGATCTCGGCCGGCGAGCCACGCTGCCTGAGCCAGCTTGTGATTCTTTGATCAATTGTAAGGACAAGACATAAATCCAACAGAGAAGCAGCTGTTTGGGGCTACTCGTTTTTGCAAAAATGAAAGGGTAACAGAAAATAAATGGGTCGGAATTTCAGGCAGCAAGAAAATCTGAAAAAAAAAACCCAAATCCAAATCCAAATCCCAAGTTTGGTTAAACTACTTCACTCATTTAAGGGTTTGTTGTTGCAGATAAGTGTGTTCTGAGGACACAAGGTTATTTGGAGGAAACGCAGGGGAGGGAACTCAGAGAAAACCCACAAAAACAACACCAGAGCCTCAGCGTGAAGCACACAAGTGGCTGACCGACTGAGTTCACTGCATGGGAACCAGACCTTGGTTGACTAAGACACAAAGACAGGTTACAAAGACCCACAGCGCATTGATCAAAGCTACAAATTCGACACTTCAAACACGTCCCCAAAAACAGAAACAAAAAACAGTGCAGCTGTGTATGTGTGACTGTGACTGAATGGATTTTTATTGACCACATGGACTTAACTTGATCAAGCCCCCAAAATTAAAGCACCGCAATGATAAGTTGTACTATCTGTCTTTGTGTTATTTTATATAGTGCAATACATAAAGTATAGTGTATAGTGCAATATATACAGTGATTAACCAATACAGTACAAGTGACACATTTGGTCTACGAAAACATTAAAATAAAACAGGTAAACAACACAAAACTAAAGCTGAACATTTTTTTTTCCCATTGAGATTAATCTATGACTTTCTATAGGTAACCTCGATTAATCGCGCTTTGATTTACAGATTTTCAATGTCAATAAAATAAACACAGCCAACTTTAGCAGGATGCAGTGCAGAAACAGCGCTACGGCTTAAGGTCCTGACTACAGGTGAATGGAAAGACGAAAGGCTTGCGATTAAAATGCGATAAAAAAAAAAAAATGCATTATGCCTTGTATTTAATGTCATTGCGATTAGCACACAGCCCTATACAAAGCATAACAAACTCAAAGTTTTTGTATTTCATCTTGTTTGTGTGTGTGTGTGTGTGTGTTCATACTTGTGTGGTGTATTGTATGTTATGTTGGATTTCTAGGGAAGAGAAGCCAGAAAAACCTGACAACCTGTCGCTCGTCCTGCTCTGCGTCCTAGTCCTCTTTTGATGAAACGCAGGTGCCTGTCATGGTGTCTCTGTTGTGACATTTTGCACTACGTCATTAGTTCCCTCATCTTGGTCAAGTCTCTGCCGCTGCTGCTCTTTCATATGCTTGTATTTAACTGAAAACCAAAAAATCCAGGTTACTCTGAGCTGACGGTGTGCCTGGCTCAGTTCCTGCCTTGAAGTATCTTGTCCGCACTGAGGCTAAATTGTATCCATCTCATATCCAGGTGCACGCTGACATCCTGCCTGGATTTTCTTTTGGAGCCCAGCCTCAAGGTCAATCCCAGAGTAGCGGCCTTTGACATGTTCTGTAATATCTAAACCCATCGGCCCTTTTATCTCTTTCATCCCGCAGCTTGTATGGTATGCATCTGAGCTGCAAAAGCCCATAAGTTTCACCTTCAGCCTAATCTGGCGGGTACCTCCAATACATCTGGGCTGCTGTGAGAGTGTGGATTTCATTTGTCTAATAGTTTTCCACATCTATGCCCATTTTTCGGCAATTAGCCGCAAAACTGACAGCCGTGTATTTCCTTGTGGGCTCTGAGCCGCTGGCCGTTTCTTCAGCCAGCTCACACCTGTTGCCAGTCGGAATTTCACACACGTCCCTCGAGAGGCACAAAAGCAATCTCCCAACAACATGTGAATCGACTTTGGTTTTACATGGTTTATCAGAATTCATATGGACATTTCTTGAGATGGCACCGTGTCTGCAATACAACATGCAAGTTTATTATATTGAAGAGAGG
Organism: Thamnaconus septentrionalis; assembly: GCA_009823395.1. NCBI lineage: Eukaryota > Metazoa > Chordata > Actinopteri > Tetraodontiformes > Monacanthidae > Thamnaconus > Thamnaconus septentrionalis. The sequence continues at coordinate 3,345,776 of CM020506.1, read as the reverse complement.
AAACTATCTATCTTGCTCATAACTAGAGAACTCTGCAAATGACATCAACATCATTTTATCCATCACCGATTTGATGGATAAACATCATTACATTTAAAGGAAGCAGTCCAAAAAATGACCCCGTGTGTGCAATATCCAGGGGTAATGCACCAGAATGCAGGTTGCCAACCTTGATACACCTTGCGAGCGCGACCCACAGTCACCTGACACGCTCCGCCGCTACACTGCATTCCCCTCGTTTCCGCGGCCCCTGCGCGTTTCTTCTCCGCGGAAACCCGCGCGCGAAGGCAGGAGACGGAGCTGTCTCTGAAAAAAATACGATGCGTTCCACGTGAGCGGGGTACGAGAGGAGCTCCGCACCAACCCGGGCTTTGATGTGCTAGCGTGGAGAAGCCAAGGAAGCTGGAAAACATAAAGGCGGAGGGCGATTTTTATAACAGTGCCGGCGAGGCATCAGAAATGATTCCACGCGCAGGATCATCAGTCTCTGCGATGCAGTTGCCTCCTCTGCTGGATGACAGAGTGCTTCTCCTCTTTTCCCATTATGAGGAACATCAGTGCAACTGAGGAGGAAACGCTCCTGCCGCGCCGCTGGCGTGCACGGCTCCCGCCGGCGCTCACGTCCTGCGCGAACTGCACGAGCCGATGCAACGTGGTTGTTTATTCCATTTCAGCTAAACATTTTTTTTGTCAAATTCGCTGCTTTCTGACAGTCTGTTTCACAAAAAAATATAATAATATATAATATAAAAAATGCCAAAAACCTGTCAGCGTCGATAATGAGGGCCCGGCCAACTAAAGAATCGATGTTGTGCGACTGTAGCGTCCACATGTGCTTCAACTTATTGACACGCCTCCCCTCCGTTCTGTTCACCCTGTGCGAAAAAAAAAAAAAAAGGCGGCCAAACATCTTTCACTTTCTGACTGAGATTCAAACTCAAGTGGTGGATAAATCACGCACATTTGTTGGAATAATACCATTAAAAATCCACATTAAACCACATTAGAAAGCTGAGATTTGCAACGCCACATGTTGAGACTTCCAGTCTGTCGTAAACCTTCCAAATAAGTCAAACCCAAATTGAAGAAGAAAGTTCTGTTGCGAGCCCGCAAAAGGCCTTTCAAACACACTGGAAAGAAAGGAAATGTGAAATCTTCAACCCTGAAATATTCACTTCACAATTGTTTACCACTGGCCATGAAACAGATTCGCAACAGAAACATTCTTTGTGACAGGTTTTAACCGGTTATTGCAAAAAAAAAAAAAAAAAAATGTAGGTCGAGTTGGGGTAAGTGTCACCTCCACAATGAAGATTTGAAGCACAGACAGTAAAGGAAGATTTTTAGGCTTTTTCACAAATGTTTCCAACCTTCATCAGAGTAAGCAGAGAGGAGACCAGTCAAACTCATTTTTATCATTTGTGGCTCAAAGTTCTTTTGGTGTTACGAGACAAAGCTAATGAGTCTGCCAGTCGCTGTTGTCAGAGGCGGGTACGACAACCTGATGATACTTTAACCTCTTAGTATGCCGGCCGGAATTATTCAATTAAAACATCCCCATTTTTCCTGTGAAATATTGACATTCTGTGTGAAAATACTCAGTTCACATAGCAGCCCCACACACACACACACACACACACACACACACACACACACACACAGTATGCTGAGACAAAGAGGATCTGGTCATTTGTGCAACATAAACAAAAACGTCCTCCATCCATCTGTCCCCCGAGTCCGCTGCCTTTAATCGGTCTATCCTGTCCTTCACCCAAAAGCGTCCCGACCGCCTTTCTGACTTTTTCCCGAGCAGTTTCCAGTTGGCGGCCATCGCGGCCAAAGTGCTGAGTCCACTTGCATTGATCTTCCGCCATCTGGCACGCTGCTGCATCAGCGGCCCTTAAAACTTTTAACTGGCCGTCTGGTCCTGCCTGCCTCATTAGCGGCTCCTTCTACGTGCCCTCCGTGTCATTCAGAAACCGGCGCACGAGTGTGTGCTGTGCATGTGGCGAGATTGGCGCTGGCTAATCGGGCGGCGCTGCACACGCCAGATTTTCCCCGCTGACCCCTGGAAGGAATGTATCTGATTTTGCTAATGAATGTAACATTACAGCTGCTGCTTTCTAATCAGCCACTTTCATGTTGGGACCTTGAACCTTCTTTTCTTTTTTTTTTCTTGACTGAGGCCATTTGCCTCACCGCTAATCAAAACATGCTCAAATCCAGAAAGACTGATAGCACGAGCGACCTTCCCACCATTAAGTCCCAGGGTCGCTTTTAGTGAAATGTTGTAATGCAGATGCAAAGACGTGGTCGCCCTCGGTTTCGCCTTTGAAACAAAGTGGCGCTCATGACCAGCGCTACTTAGATGGTGACTGAAGTGCATCTGGATCAAGACTCTGAAGCCACTTATGTCCTGATGGGCTTAAGGGAGTTAAAAGGCCAACCTTTCATATAAAAACAAGGCTCCTGATGACGTTGAGTAATGGGAGGAAAAGCAAAAGAATGGTATAGTTGTTGAGGTAATGGTAGGTTTTGATGCTGTGTAGTATGAAAACACTTACGCTTAATGAAGTGGAACAAGCTGAAAAACATGAGACTTGCCTTCATTAAGAAGAAGGGGACCAAACTCTGCTGAAGTCAAAAGGTTCATCCTAGAGAACGAGCAGAGGGCAAAGAGCCTTATCTGAGCCCAGAGTCATTTGCTGAGACCCGAGGTCCATAAACCAGAGCAAGACCCTCATCTGCAGCTATGTTTATTATCCCACTTCAGCCACTACCGTAGCTTAGACAGTCGGGCGCTTAACACAAAGTTCCCAGCTTTCATTGCCTTTATGTTCAGCACTTGTCAAGTCTTTCTCATTTGAAGAAATCACCAGATGAATATTTTCCGCCTTTACATTTTGCAGAAGAAACAACAAACGACTTGCAGTGCTTGTGGCGTGTACTTGACTTATTCCTTTCCCGGATTGTATGTTATGTGCTTTGACAAGGAGTTTATATATATAGATTTTAATTTTTTTTTTCTTAGTCCTGGCCAGCTTGTTTGGCATCACAGAGGATTCTGCCATGTTGCATTGTAGCACAGTCAGACAAAAAACAAACAGTGTTCGGGGTTTTGCCCTAACGGTACAAAAAGTTCAAACCCACTGAGGGAAAACTCCTGAAAGGAATGTTGAGTCCTGACCCTGAAGCCAAACTTTATCAAATAGCTTGTGCTAGAGTTTCTGACTGGAACTTTGTTAGACCCTCTAGTATCAATGTGGAGAAAATTAAAGAGATCCAGGGCAACCTTCTTGTTCTCAGTAAAGAATGAATATATTTATGTTTAATGTCAGTCAGTACTTATGTTTCTATATCATCAGTTTGATTGTTTAGACAAGCGACTAAGTATTTTTTTTTGTTGTTCAGATTGAACCTTATTCATTAAAAAACAATTTAATCAATAAAACTTACAGCGAATTGAGATTATGTGTATCTGTGAATTTTCTTGAACGTTACGAGACGCGCGTTTCTTCAACCAGCTCACACCTGTTGCCAGTCGGGAATTTCACACCGTCCCTCGAGAGGCACAAAAGCAATCTCCCAACAACATGTGAATCGACTTTGGTTTTACATGGTTTATCAAATTCATATGGACATTTCTTGAGATGGCACCGTGTCTGCAATACAACATGCAAGTTTATGTTGAAGAAGAGAAACTATCTATCTTGCTGGCTAACTAGAGAACTCTGCAAATGACATCAACATCATTTATCCATCACCGATTTGATGGATAGAAACATCATTATTTAAAGGAAGCAGTCCAAAAAATGACTCCGTGTGTGTACAATATCAGGGTAATGCACCAGAATGCAAGGTTGCCAACACTTGATACACCTTGCGTAGCGACCCACAGTCACCTGACACGCTCCGCCCGCTACACTGCATTCCCCTCGTTTCGCGGCCCCTCGCAGCGTTTCTTCTCCAGCGGAAACCAGCGAAGGCAGGAGGCGAGCTGTCTCTGAAAAAATACGATCGTTCCACGTGGCGCGGGTGCGAGAGGAGCTCCGCACCAACCCGGGCTTTGATGTGCTGGCGTGGAGAAGCCAAGGAAGCTGGAAAACATAAAAGGCGGAGGCGATTTTTATAACAGTGCCGGCGAGGCATCAGAAATGATTCCGCAGCGCGGGATCATCGGTCTCTGCGATGCAGTTGCCTCCTCTGCTGGATGACAGAGTGCTTCTCCTCTTTTCCCATTATGAGGAACATCAGTGCAACTGAGGAGGAAAGCGGCTCCTGCCAGCGCCGCGCTGGCGTGCCGCGGCTCCCGCCGGCGCTCACGTCCTCGCGAACTGCACGAGCCGATGCAACGTGGTTGTTTATTCCAATTCAGCTAAACATTTTTTTTGTCAAATTCGCTGCTTTCTGACAGTCTGTTTCACAAAAAAATACAATAATATATAATATAAAAAATGCCAAAAACCTGTCAGCGTCGATAATGAGGGCCCGGCCAACTAAAGAATCGATGTTGTGCGACTGTAGCGTCCACATGTGCTTCAACTTATTGACACGCCTCCCCTCCGTTCTGTTCACCCTGTGCGAAAAAAAAAAAAAAAGGCGGCCAAACATCTTTCACTTTCTGACTGAGATTCAAACTCAAGTGGTGGATAAATCACGCACATTTGTTGGAATAATACCATTAAAATCCACATTAAACCACATTAGAAGCTGAGATTTTAGCGCCACATGTTGAGACTTCCAGTCTGTCGTAAACCTTCAAATAAGTCAAACCCAAATTGAAGAAGAAAGTTCTGTTGCGAGCCCATAAAGGCCTTTCAAACACACTGGAAAGAAAGGAAATGTGAAATCTTCAACCTGAAATATTCACTTCACAATTGTTTACCACTGGCCATGAAACAGATTCGCAACAGAAACATTCTTTGTGACAGGTTTTAACCGGTTATTGCAAAAAAAAAAAAAAAAAAAAATGTAGGTCGAGTTGGGGTAAGTGTCACCTCCACATGGAAGATTTGAAGCACAGACAGTAAAGGAAGATTTTTAGGCTTTTTCACAAATGTTTCCAAGCTTCATCAGAGTAAGCAGAGAGGAGACCAGTCAAACTCATTTTTATCATTTGTGGCTCAAAGTTCTTTTGGTGTTACGAGACAAAGCTAATGAGTCTGCCAGTCGCTGTTGTCAGAGGCGGGTACGACAACCTGATGATACTTTAACCTCTTAGTATGCCGGCCGGAATCATTCAATTAAAACATCCCCATTTTTTCTGTGAAATATTGACATTCTGTGTGAAAATACTCAGTTCACATAGCAGCCCCACACACACACACACACACACACACACACACACACACACACACACACACACACACACACACACAGTATGCTGAGACAAAGAGGATCTGGTCATTTGTGCAACATAAACAAAAAACGTCCTCCATCCATCTGTCCTCCGAGTCCGTCGCTTCCTTTAATCGGTCTATCCTGTCCTTCACCCAAAAGCGTCCCGACCGGCCTTTCTGACTTTTTCCCGAGCAGTTTTCCAGTTGGCGGGCCATCGCGTCAAAGTGCTGAGTCCACTTGCATTGGATCTTCCGGCCATCTGGCACGCTGCTGCATCAGCGGGCCCTTAAAACTTTTAACTGGCCGTCTGGTCCTGCCTGCCTCATTAGCGGCTCCTTCTACGTGCCCTCCGTGTCATTCGTAAACCGGCGCACGAGTGTGTGCTGTGCATGTGTGCGAGATTGGCGCTGGCTAATCGGCGGCGCGTGCACACGCTCAGATTTTCCCCCGCTGACCCCCTGGAAGGAATGTATCTGATTTTGCTAATGAATGTAACATTACAGCTGCTGCTTTCTAATCAGCCACTTTCATGTTGGGACCTTGAACCTTCTTTCTTTTTTTTCTTGACTGAGGCCATTTGCCTTCACCGCTAATCAAAACATGCTCAAATCCAGAAAGACTGATAGCACGAGCGACCTTCCCACCATTAAGTCCCAGGGTCGCTTTTAGTGAAATGTTGTAATGCAGATGCAAAGACGTGGTCGTCTCGGTTTCGGCCTTTGAAACAAAGTGGCGCCCGCGACCAGCGCTACTTAGATGGTGACTGAAGTGCATCTGGATCAAGACTCTGAAGCCACTTATGTCCTGATGGGCTTAAGGGGAGTTAAAAGGGGCCAACCTTTCTCATAAAAAACAAGGCTCCTGATGACGTTGAGTAATGGGAGGAAAAAGCAAAAAGAATGGTATAGTTGTTGAGGTAATGGTAGGTTTTGATGCTGTGTAGTATGAAAAACACTTACGCTAATGAAGTGGAACAAGCTGAAAAAACATGAGACTTGCCTTTCATTAAGAAGAAGGGGACCAAACTCTGCTGAAGTCAAAAGGTTCATCCTAGAGAACGAGCAGAGGGCAAAGAGCTCTTATCTGAGCCCAGAGTCATTTGCTGAGACCCGAGGTCCATAAACCAGAGCAAGACCCTCATCTGCAGCTATGTTTATTATCCCACTTCAGCCACTACCGCAGCTTAGACAGTCGGGCGCTAACACAAAGTTCCCAGCTTTCATTGCCTTTATGTTCAGCACTTGTCAAGTCTTTCTCATTTGAAGAAATCACCAGATGAATATTTTCCGTCTTTACATTTTGCAGAAGAAACAACAAACGTACTCTGCAGTGCTTGTGGCGTGCACTTGACTTATTCCTTTCCCGGATTGTATGTTATGTGCTTTGACAAGGAGTTTATATATATAGATTTTAATTTTTTTTTTCTTAGTCCTGGCCAGCTTGTTTGGCATCACAGAGGATTCTGCCATGTTGCATTGTAGCACAGTCAGACAAAAACAAACAGTGTTCGGGGTTTTGCCCAACGGTACAAAAAGTTCAAACCCACTGAGGGAAAAACTCCAAAGGAATGTTGAGTCCTGACCCTGAAGCCAAACTTTATCAAATAGCTTGTGCTAGAGTTTCTGACTGGAACTTTGTTAGACCTCTAGTATCAATGTGGAGAAAATTAAAGAGATCCAGGGCAACCTTCTTGTTCTCAGTAAAGAATGAATATATTTATGTTTAATGTCAGTCATAATTATGTTTCTATATCATCAGTTTGATTGTTTAGACAAGCGACTAAGTATTTTTTTTGAAGTTGTTCAGATTGAACCTTATTCATTAAAACAATTTAATCAATAAAAACTTACAGCGTAATTGGAGATTAAGGTGTATCTGTGAATTTTCTTGGAACGTTACGTAGACGCTCAGTCAGCTACCAGAGAGTTCTGCATTCATTGACAGCTGGGGAGAAACTGGGGAAAAACAGGCAGCCAGCGAGGAGCTTCTGAGCCAAACCTTTCAGTCCAACCGGAGCGTCAACATGACCGCAGAGTTTTTGGGACAGGAAGCCCGACAGGGGGCGGGGTTCAAGAAGCATTAGAGGAAAGAAATAATGTCGATCATGCAGAGCTCAGCGTCTCCAAAGCTTTAAAATATCGAGCCTGACTGATTCAGCTTCTCCTCAACCCCCAAATCAGGTTTAAATTAGTGGACATTCAAGCTGATTTACATCCAATTTGCCCCTTAAAGCCTTTGAGAGCTCGTAACATGATTAGGGCTTATTCAGATAATTGGAAACCTGTTTTAGATAAATTCAGGCTGAAAGTCAGAATCTGTTTTTTTTGTTTTTTGTTTTGTTTTTTGCTTTGCTCAACTCGTCAGTCCATCTGGCAGTGAGATGCGAACAAATCAGGAGATTAAAGGTCCCCGTAGGGTGATTTTGTTTTTCAAAAGGATTTTGTTACAGACCGCTGTGCCTTTAAAGCAGCAATAAAATTCACACCAGACTCGATGAAATTCATCTGCGTTAGTGGAAGTAACTTGAGCACCACTCATAGAGGTGAAACTCAATTAAATTAAAATGAAATGTGATTTGCAAACTCTTAAACTCCTTCGGGGGGGGGGCAACACCAGCACCAGCCTCAATAAGCAGTGACTGAAAAAGCCTGTTCTTGTCTGCACTCGTGGATTTACTTTTCTGGTGCAGCAGACGGTGATTTAAGAATATCTGACAAAAAAAAAAAAAGTGGCTTGTACGAAGCACAAAAGGGTTCGTCCACGTTCTGCCATGAGAAGTGGGAAGTTTAAGAAGATCATTCATTGACATGTGGAAAAGCAGTGATTTATTTAGTCATTTTACCTGAAAGATAACTTAGGCTGTAAAGTATAACGTAATAATAATAATAATGATAATAATAATAATATTTGTATCCTAAACTGATGAAATAAAAAATAAACATGAACAAAATAGAAAATAAAAACTGTTTCCCAATGTTGCCACACACACACACACACACACACAAACACACACATCACCTGCATTGAATCAAAATCATTTCTTACCTCTCATTGGTGGAGAAGGTCCATTTCTGATGGTAGGCGGTTGTTTTCCTAAATGAAACACATAAAAAAGGACAGTGTGAAAACTGCTGCGCAAACAACAACACACACCAGTCAAGTCTGAGACGGAGCACCAGGCGGCTGCACAGTGAGTGAGACAGTCTGACGGCGGATCACTGCGCCAAGATAAAAAAAACTTTATGTCGTCAAGCAGACCATCAGCTGGAATGTGTTCAAGCTCAACTGTACTTTCTGAAATGTGGAGGAACAGTTCGAGGAGACTGTAGCCAAGTGCAATTTCCTTTCTGTCCACTTACCCACTATCCACATGCTCCCTTCTGCACGTGCACTCCAGCAGCGGGGTCAAAAGATAAGATAACACAACCCTGGTCTCTCATCCAGGGCAGGTAGAAGAATTCAGTTTTATTTTGTTTTCCTGTAAACGATGAACAGCCGAAACGTTGCACTTGTTTGTGTCTCTGTGATGCAGCTTCTGAAAACATCTGAAATCTTTTTTCCTCACACAATACTGTGTTAAATGATACACCGCATCTGTAAAACACAATACAAATATTTTTTGACAAACGAGGATTTGAAACAATCCAAAGTTAACGGTTCACGAATGCCGACAGATTCAGCATTCAGCAGAACTGACCCGACGCGCCCAACCCTGTTTCTGATGTTTTTCTTTTTTTTTTTTTGAGCAGTGACCATTTATTTTCTGCAACCGTATCTAATCACCGTCCAATTTGGCCTTCAATCACAATTTTCCTTGTGATGGACGTGACGGCGAGGTTTGTCAAGTTCAATTGTCTCTCCTCGGGAACTCAACTCTAAACACTAAAACGTGTGCAAGAGTCAGCGTTCGACCCTGAAAGTCATTTTCCATTGGCTGTTACGTTCAATAAGCAATCAGCGGACTACAAAGGTTGTTTTTTTTTAACTTCTCTCAGTACAGTATGTTAAAGCATGGCAAGCTTAAAATGGAGCAAAGGATTGTTGAACGCTTGCTTGGCTTCACCATGATTGGTTTCAACATGGTTCGAGAAGGTCCAAGAATCTCTCAAAAGGAGGTGGAACTTGCGCGAGACCGGTGACTTTGAGTGGGAGCTCCATCGGTGAGTCATCGGCCTAAAAAACGTTTGCGACTTGTTTTGTGTTGTTCACGTGCAAGCGAGGAGCTCGTCGGTGAGTCTCAGCAGGAATTCCCTCTTCAGTGGACGAGGTAGGAAAAACTCTCAGGCAGCAGGGGGCGGAGGTGGGTGGGGGTGTTGCTGCCACAATCAAGTGACTACAGTTCCACATCAAAAGATGTGATAGATGATGGGAGGATGTGCCTCTGGTAGATGAAAGCAGAGGAAAGAATCCTGAGTCTTGTCGTCCACGGGTTGGATGCTCAGGTGTGACACAGTGCGTTCCACAGAGACCCCAGCCGGCTGCCAACTGGTCTTTTTTGCATTAGCGAGGTCTGTCAGCGCAGGTGCTGCAAAGCACTTTGTCAGTTTAGTGAATGCTCTCGCGTAGGGAAGTCCGCGGGGAAGAATAAATCAGCGCCTGAGCGAAAAATGCATCTATAATCATTAAAAAAACCCTCCACGGGAAGATTTTTTTATATTTCTTTTTCCAAAAGGAGCCGATTCGCAATAGAGCCAAAGATGAGGTAGTGAAATCTGCAGAGGGTTTGTTCGGCCCCGACACTATAATAAAGCGATCTACCCCCGACCAACACGTGAATAACACCACGAAGGAAAGGTTTTCCCTGCTTTGGCCATTGGCCGCGTCGTGGCTTCCGTCCAGTGAGCGTCGGCGGGCGACCTGCTGCTACTTTCACCCTCTTGTCACGACACAACACTGGTGCTTTGAGTTCAGTCGCGAGGGACACATGGTTGCATTTAGAGAGGAGATCAGTGACTTTTTCAATTTCGCACAACTCCATTTCGAAGTCCAGCATGCGTTTGTTCGAGCGTGCGTGTGAGCGAGAGACCTTCACTCAAACTTGACCCCCGCCTCTCAGTACTCGCTGGCTCTGGAAAGAATGTCGGTTGTCTGAATCCCAGAAAGCGCAGTGAAGCAGCGATTGCGTCCTGAAGGAGATTAGCCCCGACATGGTGTTTCTTTATTGTCTCTGTGTCGAAGTTCCCAGGTTGGATACTAAGCCTGAAGTCCATTAAAATTCGACCTCTTTGCCTGGTTCGACGGAACCTTTTGATCCCCAACTGCAGAGGCCATGATTGTGCGATGGATAAGGGCATTGGCAGAACAGCACAAACAAAGGCCAGGTAATTCTCCGGAAGGCTCGGGCTCCTGGGTTTGTTTTGAAAGTGCGGCTTTGAAATGCTTAAACCTTTAACTCTGCAAATCTCGTGCAATAAAATGCTTGTTTGCACAGAAAAGGCAGGATTCTGAGTGTTCCAAGGTCAACCGCCGATCCTGAAGGCTCTTTTACACTGGGATCTAGTGGACGGTTTTCTCCTGACTTCTCCTGTATGATCAGTCGTTAACTAACTATTCCATGCAGAAATATCAACCAAGTGGCGTGTTTGCGGCCCGCTGATCCCTGTAGGTTGGACTGCATGTGTGTGTGTGTGTGTGTGAGAGAGAGAGGGAGAGAGTCAGTGTGCAGGCCAGATTTGAAGGGTGTACCAGCCCACCTCTCACCAGTTGGTCTCCAGGTGTTTTGTAGTATTTTTGGAGAAAACACCTGGATGCCATGTTTATTTGTTCTTTATCATTTGCTTATTTAAATATTGTGACGCAGCTAATGAGCGGTCTAATCTTACTGCCAGGTAGCCAAGTTGACGGTGGGGGGAAAAAAAAGGGCCACAAACACACTTCAAATGTAAACGTAATCTGGAAAAAAATCAAAGTGAAAGAAATATGTAAATGTGTGGTATGCAAAGTCTCTTTTATTTGTTCTGACAGGAAATTCCAGACTAGGTTTTGACAGCATGGCTTCAGAGCTGCGTAAACCTTTCCCTCTCTGAATTTTAACCCATGAGATCATCTGGTTGAGGCTGCACGCACAGAAAACTTGAATCTTGTAAGTTGAAACACATTTGGTTATTAGTTGAGAGTTGTTCGTATAATTTTGAAAATTATTACCGGCATGTGGTTGTGGTTGCCGTCCTGTGTGTGTTCTTCCTCCTGCTCCTCGTCCTCCTGCTCCTCCTCCTCTTCCTCCTCTTCCTCCGCTTCGCTGTTCTGCCGGCGCCCCTCCTCCTCCTCCTCTTCCTCCTCCTCCTCATCCTCCTCCTCCGGCTCGGAGCTGGTCTCTTTCCCGTCTTGCCACAGCTCGCCGCTCTTGCACTCCTCCGCCTTCCTGAACTCGGTGCGTACATCTGAAAAAGGAAAAGAAAAAGCATGAAAGTCACAACGCGTGCCGCTGAATCTCCAATGGCATCTTTGACACTGCCCACTAGTCAGTTGATACCCAGCAGTGGGTATCAAATGACTGAGAGGCTGAACAGACTTTCACTGTACTGCCAAGATTAGGAGTGTCTTAACTGTCAATCATGAAACTTTCTGCTGTTCATTACAATAAAAAATTATACATATATATATACTACCAAATAAGAGGTGGAAAGTATTTTTTTCTGGTCTTGCCAAAGGGAAGAAGACTGAAAATTGTTGCTGTTTTTATTTTGGTGATATTTTTGGAGCCGGCACTGTCGCCTGACTCCACTTACGGTCTAAGCATAAAATAAAACCCTACCACTTTTGAGCGATTACATTCCAGTGAGTCTGCGTGCAATTGTGTTTCCAATGCAATCACCTCGGGTGTTTTTCGGCTTGGAAACAGGCGGAGGACGGTTCCAGCGAGAGGCTGAGCAGAAACTACACAGCGAGGCAGTAAATGCCCACATCAGTAACGCTGACATAGCAGAAGTGACTAGTTCAAGATTTCTAATCTAAATCCATATGTTTTAAGGTTGGGAATTTATCTCGTTAATTCGATAATTAAGGCACAAAAATATCAGAGAATTAAAGTTAACATTTTTATTTAATACTCGAGACAACACAGAATCTTTCTCAGTGCACGAGTTCCCGGCAATTATAGTGACATACTGAGTGACGTCAGACAAGTGGAAGGTGGACCAGTAGTTGGGCTAACAAGCCAACAACAAAGGTGACAGACGATGATAGCACCGCCTGGAAATGTACATTTAAAAATCAGTCTGATGGAAGCCTGGTTCAGAGCGCTACCACAAACAGTTTGCATTCCACCGCAGTTGCCCAAGTCTGCGGTAGCATCTAAATGTGAAACACGTAGCAGTCAGTACGAGCGTTGGAGATAATAATAACGTCAGGGCGCTGAATACAACCACCAGAGTTGCCAAACAGATGTGGCAAAATTATTCACATTCTCTACTTTAGTGAAAGTTCAGACACTTGTGGAAAGAATAATCTGGTAAAAGTAAAAATACTGATTCAACTCCTCCATTCATTAAACAATACATTTGCTGATAATTTTGCTAAAATGAAAAAGTTGTAAGAGAATAACCTGGAGTGAACTGACCAGGGGTCAGCCATGAGCATCTAGATCGTCAACAGCTTTGGTTCTCTCAATATTATTTGTTGTTGTTTTTTTTTTTCTTTTTCAACTGCAGCACAACAAAACTATGATTAGTAATAGTTTGGACCAATGAGGCACTATTGGATGTTTAAAATATACGTATATATTTTTATTATCTATTAACAATAAACAATGTTATTTTCTACTTTTTTATTTTTATTGTAATGATAATGATAATGCTGTGATACTTCAAATAATCTACCGCTAAAATATGATCCAGTTTTATAGCTCCACTCCAAGAAATAACAACTATGATTACAACTTAATTACTTTTTACATGAATTATTTTAAATACTTAAACACAGTTAAACACAAAAGTTTTCCAATGTATAGGGTAGAAAGTACAGATATGTAATTTTTTTATGTACAGATATAAAAGTAAGAAGTTGCCTGAAAAAGAAATTCTCACGTAAAGTACAGATACCTGAAAAATCTACCCAAGTACAATAACAGAGTATTTGTACTTCTTCTACTTCTCTACTCTACTTCCCACCTCTGTTGCCAACTCAAATATTGATATGCGATTAAAATACGATTAAATATGATTAATTAATTACACATTTAATTTATTAGATTATTTTTTTTTTATCAAGTCCCACCACTAATATATTTATTTAGCTGCAACAAGCAGATTCAATGATTATAAATGTAAAAAAAAAAAAAAAAAAAAAGGTAAATTACTGCCTGACAAAACTGGTTTTAATGAGGTAACGCAAACGGGACGATGCGGGCAAAGCGCTTTAACTGGCTTTAGCTGCCATCAGCAGAACATCTGTTGCTGGGACCAGTGCACAAAATGGATCGATGTTTAAAGTTTGAGTGCTGCAGTTGCCGCCCTCATTAAAGGACTGTGTGTGTGTCTCCGGCGGTTTGGTTTTGCCAAGGTGGGTGTGAGCAGCGGAGGAGCAGTGGAGGAGCCTGAGCCGCAACTCTGGTACGAGGCCTCGCTGCAGGCACAGAACCACACAAACAAAAAACACCAAACTCCTCTGCCGGGTAAATAAAATGTTCCTCATTATTCAAAAATCTCATCTTGATATAAACTTGATAAATCTGCAGCTTTGGGAAAAACATCTGGTATAATTTTAAAAAGAAATACAAAATGAAATACACAATTTAAGGATTTTATGGTCCTTGGAGTTTCTATTTTTTAAGGCAGTTTTTCTCTTTATTTGTTTACAACGTTAAACAATAATAAAGTGCAAGGTCTCTTTTTAAAGGGGGACAAGTTGAGATGAAAAGTGAACAGTCAGCTTAGTTTAAGAGCCAATCAGTGGCCTAATGAGTCGTGTTGGAAGATGTTTTGAACTTTCACTGACTCCGCAGCCACAGTTGTGTGTTTACGGTGCTGTGTAAAAGCTGTTTCGCAGACAGGGAGGTAAAAGTGATGATTAAACTTAACGGATCATTAAACTGCCTCCGTGTTCTTAAAGAAACAATTCTGACAGAGTTTATTTCCCTTTTCCCCGCTTTTCTGTGCTTTAAAAAGTTTAAGAGCGTCCCTGTCTGTGTTTGAAATAAATCAGTTTACTATTTTTAAATTGAAACATTAGACATAAAGAAAACATTAGACATAATAGAAACATGAAACATTTCACTGAATTGTACTTTTCTGTTTTTTTTAATAAAGAAGAAGAAGAAGAAGAAGAAGAAGAAGACGAAGAAGAAGAAGAAGCAGGAAGTTTAAGCAAAAAACCCAACCCAGAAATTTTCTTTTTAATTTTTTTTTCACATTTTCTGGAGTTTAGATAATGTAAAAGTAGAAAACATACTTTCTAGGAATTGAAACAAAGGTCAGAAGAGTGGCAAACCTCCACAGCTGCAAAAGAAATTTTTGTTGTTTTGCATTCCGGTCGGCAAATCCTTTTTCCCTCCACCTGGTCCTTGCCGTGCACACCCTCTCACGTGCACGCTGCCCGACATTAAAGGGGCACCATTAATATATTAATATGTTTCTGCATAGAGCCGGAGCGGGGCCTGTGATCCAGTAAAGAGCTTGTGACTACTGCGTAGAGACATTTCATTACGGCGGAGAGAAACCAGACACCTCCAAGGGAACCCAAAACCGTTGTGATGGATGAAACAGCGCCGCGTTATAAAAAACAACAACCTCAACACCTTTTTTAATTACTCTGTTCTACAATGAAAGAGCAAAGTGTTTTATGATGGGCCGGTAACACATGAAATGCCATCCTACAGGTCCGTCACATCAGCCTCCAGACCCTGGGCTTCACTCTAAACTCCACATCTCCACCTATTGTTCTGTTTGGGGCGTTGCACACCCAGGAGCCACCGTCGGCTCTCAGCACTGAAACCGCCAAAAACAAACAAACAAACAAAACAAACAAAAACAGCTGCGCAAACATAGGACTTTGATAGATAGATAGATGGAGATAGATGGATAGATAGATAGATAGATAGATGGATAGATAGATAGAAAAAGACCCAAATAAAATGATAGATAGATAGATAGATAGATGGATAGAATAAGAACAAAATAAAACAATCGATAGACAGACAGACAGGCAGGCAGACAGATAAATATAAGAATAACCAAATAAAACAACAGTTAGACAGATGGATAGATGGATAGAATAAAACAAAACAAAATAAAACAATAGAAGATTTCTTTGCACCAGCTAGGACTGTTTTTTCACAGCGTGAACATTTAAAATTTTTTTTTTTTTAATGTTTCCATGTTTTCCTTGTTTCCAGTCAGTTTCCACTGAGGCGGTCAACATCAATTTCATCACAGAGGGATAAATGGGGGCTGTATTTACTCGACCAAACTTAGTTTTTTCCAAAACAAAAAGGAAAAGATGGAAACGGAAATCCCCCTTCCGATCCAGTAGAGATGATGCACTTTTTATTTTATTTTTTTGTTCACTTGCGTCAAAGGAAGGCAGCCGACCATCAGATAGATCATTATCTCAGATGAAGGCCTTCTGGCGAGTGTGGTTGCATGGGTGCAGACGATGTCGCTGAGCCCGAGCAGCAAATGCTTCTCATTAGCCACCCCCGCAAAAAAAAAAAAAAAATATGTGAATCAGCTGGTGGGCTTAATGCTGAGGTCTCACGTCTCAGAGACCCACACATGAGAACAGGACGCTGAGGCCTGATCTCATGACTGCCCCCACACTCTCTGCTTCTCCTCCACTCTTGTTATTCTAACGGCTCTCCGGCTTTTCCCTCATCATCTGCTGCCCTCCGTACACATACACGGCAAAATAGCAGAAGACATTTCAGGCCGTACAAAAACTTTGACAAAAAAGCCCTTTCCAAGATGTGGAGTTTTTTTTTTATATATATATATATACTTAGAAAAACCTGCTGCATTTCATCCCATATGGTTGTATTTATGTTTTTGCTGCTCGCTACGTAAACCTGTTTTCCATGCTTGCATCCTCTCAGAGTGCCCTTTCATTTTGTCCTTGAAGTTCCGCGATATTTGGGCATTTTTGTATCAAATTCATCTGTTTCATTTTATCGCCTGTGTTTCCTAAGTACATCTGTCCACGGTCTATTTATGTGTTAAACGTATGTCGAGCTAAAGGAGGGATGAAAATGAATTGTTTATAAACAGTTTCCCCGCGGCCCTTCCATCCCGAGCCACCGATGACACCGGCGCATTGGAGTTCAAAGTTTGGATGCTGCAACACAAAATCTAAACCTTCTCTGCCGTTTGCCCCCAGTTTGACCAGAGAGCTCAGGTCTGATCTGGGCTCGTTGACCCGCAGACTGGCAGCAGATGGCTGGAAGTGTGCAAACGTCCCATCTTCTGCTTTTACTGCAATTCCACTGAGTATCGGAGATACTGAACACACGCGCAGATGTCAGAGCGATGTCCACCCCCGTCATGTGCAGCCTTGTCCTGCAGAGTTAGACATTTTTCTGTGTAATGTCAATGTTCTCCTTTCTCGCTTTTCTTTGTTCTGGATCTGTGGCTTTACTATTGTTTATGACAAGTGGAACTGTTTATATGCGCTGTTTATGGTCAGGTTTGCTTTGTTTTGCTTTTATATTTGATTAATTCAGCAGGAAAAATCTGGTGGTTCTTTCTTCTTTTTTTTAATTTGTCAAAGTTTGATTGAGAGAAAGAACATTTTTACCTTACAGCAAATTATTTGGCCTATTTCTTTTAGTGACTGACAGTTTTGCTCAAGTTCTCAAGACAGTAATAAGAGAGTAATACAACGAAACAAAAACAAAGCTGCTGAATAAAAGAGAAAATAAAATGGGAACTGTCCAAGATGTATTATTATTATTATTATTATTATTATTATTATTATTATTATTATTATTATTATTATTATTATTCATCTGTTTCTCCTCTGTTAGCTCACTAACAAAATAAATAAAAAGCAGAAAACCAGTGACCAAGTCCAGAGAAAACTTAATAAATTAATTTCATTAAATAGTTCTGAACTATTCTGTGGCGCTCAAACAGTTAGACTATGAAAAATAGTTTATATCGATTACTGTTATTGTGTTGTATTATTGCATTACATTGTGGGATTAAAATGCTAAAAAAAAAAAAAAAAAAAACTTGTTTCTACAATTCTTAGTATTCGCTGCAGTAACTGAACCACTTATCAGTCCTCGTCCGAGCGGCCCAGTTAATGTGGGAAAAAGGCCGCGCGGGCGCCACGGGAGGCCGAACAGACGCCTCCCTGCCCCAGGTGCAGCCGCAACAACACAAGCATTCCTTTTTTTTGGCTGTGCACTCGGCAAGGGGACACATAAAAGAAAAATGTAGGGGGCGGCGGGAGCGCGGCTGTTCGCCCGACCTTCACTCTCCTGTTGTCCAACGAACAAAAAGTGGTGTTAAAAAGTGGATTCTTGAAACTATCATGATTAATTAATCTCTATTGTTTCTACTTTATCTACTCCATCCAGCGCAGACGTCTTTTAAAAGAGGAAGCAGAGATGGTCTGAGGTTTGTCTGGGTTTCGTCTCATGTCCGCCCAGCGCTACTTCAACTCTGCAGCAGCTTTTCAATGTGAGAGTCCATATTTCCTCCCGACGTGACATCCATACAGGAGCATAAGATGGAAGACGTGAGGTTCAAAAAGACCCTCAGTTCTTCTTCTTCTTTGCTTTAAATAGAACTCCTTCCTCTGACATCATCTTTGCTTTAAGTTTGGACTCTTACAATGTTTTTGAACACAGGACTCAGATGCAGGGGAGACTTGAAATGTTTTTCCAAAACATTTTTTTCTTTCATTTTTTTAACACGTGTGTGTGGATATGTTTGGTGTAGTTCAAATAATAAAGTGTTTTCAAAATGGTGCTACTACAGCAAAAAAAGAGAAGAGAGTTTTTTTACATTAAAAAATGAAAAAAAAAAAAGCACGACACTTACTAGAAAAGTTCACTTAAGATAGAAGGAGGATTTTGTCAAACATAAAAGTTATAGAAGCCTTGAAGCATTTACCCAGAAATGGAGACGTAAAACGCAGGAACCCAACACGATTGATTGCAAATAGAACTTTTTGGAGGAAAAGTGTCTTTTAAATTAAATATTTTGATAAACATTGAATTTCACAATAACATGTTTTTATTCCATACAATTTGACATGTCATTATGATTATTATTATATTTTTTTAAGGGCTGAGGTCTGTCTGAGTGGGACACAACACAGTCTATTCCATTATATTTTGTTCTGACTCATACAAAATGACCATGAGCGTAGTCCTCCTTCATCCCCATCAGGCCACGTGCAGATCCACTGATCTTTCTGATACTGACGAGCCAGATTATATTTCATAGCCAAAATGACACACACACACACACACACACACACACACACACAATACAGGAATCAGGTGTGCGGTCAGAGACTCGCAGCGAAGGGATCTGGGGTTGTAAAGGCTTTGAAATGGACTCATTCTGGTTTCTGGCTATGTGGCAATGTTTTAAAGGGATGAAGGTAACTTCAGTTACCCCGAGGGCTTACTGGGACCACAACCTGCATGTCCGATGAGCAATAGCAATGGATATTGGTCCCAGCACGCAGCTCCTTTGGCACCAGAGTGGAGGATTTCACGGCCCATTTAATACCCTGACAGTGTGATGCATGCGGCAGATGAAGAACATCTCCAGATGACTGGACGCACATGTTTTGATCCTGCACACGGAGGAATTCCAAACCCAGGACTGTTTTCAGAAACACCTACTCAGGTCCCGGATGAAATAGTAGCTCCTGACACCAATGCTGCTGCTGCTGCTGCTACTACTACACACAGCACTGCTCAGCCCTCAGTCAAAGAAGGAGCCAGACGCTGGTATGAAGTCACTGGGTGATCTGACTCGGTTCCAGAGAGCGGAAGAAGTCGAGCTTTGAGTCGCCAAGCAGGTTTGAGAAAAGCAACCAAGCACAAAGTCGGAAACGCAGAGTTTACGACATTCTGAAATGTCTTTGTTGTTCCGTAATTCCAGAGAGAACTGCCCTTGCAGCTCATTCAAGAGTTCCATCAGAAAAATATATATTTATTCAATCAAAACACAACAATAATGATCATGTTTTTTTTTTTTTGGTTTTTCTTTTAAAGATTTTTCATGTATTCCATATGATTCCTGTCGTTTAGTAGCCATGAATGATGTGAAACTGTGAAAATAATCATAGTTGAAATAAATTCATCTATATTAGATCATTGAAATTCCAAAATTAAAAGAATGAATGCAAAAAGTAAATATAGAGATACATCCTGTAGGCCTATACCAGAAGAAAAAACCAGGGACTAAAATTTTCAATGAATCAACTCAACAGACAATAAAAACTTAAAAAAATTAGCAGTATTTTTGAAAAGAAATCCCTTACTTTAAACACTTGGAAAAGTTAAAGGAATCAAATGTGTTCTTTTTAAAATTATGATTAATATTTTAGAAACAAAAATTAAAGTTCAACAACCTTCTGTTGAACATATGAGGTTACAATTTTTACGATGAAAGGAAATGCAGGACAATGACAAATGTTTGGTGTATTTCTTCATTCGTGACAGTGATTCGCTGTCAGTGCGGGACCTTGATTTGTTCCCAGATGTGTGTGTGTGTGTGTGTGTGTGTGCGTGCGTGTGTGTGTGTCACCTGTGGAAGTGATGTGTGTGTCTTCTGTGATCTGCTCCAGTCTGCCCAGCAACGCTTCGATGTTGGCTTTAATTTGAGTCAACTCGGTCTTGATGGCTTGCAGCTCTGTACCTTTCACTGCTGGGGAAGAGACAAAGAGAGGAGGAGTTGGGTGTGTGTGTGTGTGTGAGTGTGTGTGTGTGTGTGTGTGTGTGTGTGTGCGCACGCGCACGCTACCATTCGCATCCTGATCAATCCAACATGTTAGCACCCAATGGGCCGATCTTTCACATTTTCCGAAAATCCTTACAAACAACTCGATAAATCCAGAGGGGTCTCAACCTTAAAGTTCCCGACTGTCAAAACATCTCTTGTCCCAGGGAGGGAAATTTCTAGTTTCAAACTGCTCCGCACACCAAGCAACCGTAATCCACAGTGACAGGGGAACAATATGGGCTCAGTACTGGGTATACGCGCCACATGGGAGACGTCCTCATGCCTTGTCAGATCTTTTCAAGTCAAATCACCAGGAGGACGTTCATTAGCACACAGCAACACATTTAACTTGATTATACAACTCAGTGGTTAAAGCTGCGACATGACTGGATCCCCGGCCCTTATCGTTCCAACATGTCACTGAAGCCGCAATCTTGGCGTTTCAGCGAATGTGAGTTCATGTCCCTCAGATTTTTCTGGCCTTTTTATAATCAATTTCAGAGCCGCACGTCTATTAAATTACGGATAAAGTGTTGGGAAATAGTAGGGAAATTCAGCGGTGAACTCAATGCCAGTTTTCCACAGAAAAGGCCTTTCACAGGCCTGCAGCCATCGGGTCGTAATATTTAAGCTTTAGTCGTCAGTGTCTCCCTTGCATAGCTATTAATGTTGTCTATCAGGAAAATTTCTCATCAAGCATGACATTTTTTTGTCATGCTTGATGACAAAAAAATGTCATCAAGCATGACCCAGACAGATCTGAAAATGTTTTGGATTTTGGTTGAATATCGGTTGAAGTTATAGACACTTTAACAAACATTCCACAAACATTTCCGATGGCAAATAGCTTTAACAAATAACATTGCATTAAATTATCAATAATAACAAGCAGGATGCAGTAATTGTTGGCTTACTAGCTGCAATAGCTATCTACACCTTGTCTTTTTATACATATCTTTAAATATACATGAGAGAAATACTCTGCACTTTAATCTAATTCTGTAGAGTAAACTCTCCAGCCTGACAGTTTAGGTTAAAAAGAAGTGGAAAAAACCGAAAACAGATCGAACGGAAAGCGTAAAATTCATTTCAATCAGTGAAGTGACTATGAGCAACCTCTGCACAACATGTTGCCTGGACTTGGCGTAGGAAACTTCCAGAAAGTGATGACATGTATAACATGTGAACTTGTGAAAGTGTGACGTGTGAAATCCAACACGACTGCATTCTGCTGATGTCATCTGAGTCATTTGGAGCAGCCAGGAACAATGTTGGTCATTTTCTCATAATCTGGGCCTTTTACGTGATGTCTTTGCTGGCCTTTTAACGGTTCGTGAGTAGGTTGCTGCACATATAATAATAATTAAATAATAATAATGATGATGATAATAAAATCCTGTCTTCTTGAAGCTCACAAAGAACTCAAAAATTATTTATATTTACAGTCTTAATTAATAAATGTAGGTTGATTCTTCGGCAATGCTGGAAATGTATTCATAAAAAAAAAATAGAAGTAAATATATTCAAATGAGTCATGGTAAGATTTAAAATAAAACCATTAAATGAAACTGGAAAAGCAAGAAAAAAACTGAATTGATTTCTTTCTTGTACATTTTTTATAACTAAACTACGGTACTATTTAATAACTAAATGATTATAACTAATTACTTTCTTGATAGCAGTTGGTCCTCTTCTCAACTACAACTGCAACTTTCAGAGGAAAACCAGGCTGTTTAGCACATCTGATGGTTATTTTGCTCCACTATAATAAACTCACAATTACTCCCACGTTGTAAAGACAGCGGTCGTGTCGCAGCTCATTTTTACTGCTCTTCTGTTTTTACTGTCTTTTTAGCTTTAACATTTCCTTCTTTGATTAAACTTGCAGAGTGTTTCAGTTCTGTATCTTTCCCCACTCTACTTCTTTATTTTCTCATCATCAACATATAGCTTTTTTCTTAATGTTATTACTAATGTTGTTAATGTTATTAAACGTTTCCTCCATCCATTTATTATGATGTGTTTCTTAGCTAATGCGTTCACACGAGCAGATATTATCACACTGTCATCCAGAAAATACACATCACTGAAATTATTATTCAATGGAATTTTAAATAATCCCAATGAATTAAATTTTGAAATAAAATACAGGTGTTATTTATATTTCTAAAAATAGTTTCTATTTGACTTTCTTCAGGTGTCCAGTCCAGTTTAGTTAATGTTGATCCTGCCCTGAAACATAAAATCAGTGAAGAACTCATAGTCTTAATTTGTTATCCAGTGCAAAACTCTTCAAGTGTGACAGCTTTGTAATAAGTTTTTTTTTCTTAGTACAGATTTGTTTTACACAATAAATTTATGTTTCTATTATTTATCATTATTTCTAATTAGATGCTTAAATGGTAAGAGTGGCCGAGTGTAAACACCATTATACTCCACGTCCGTTTTTGCATTTGTCCAATTAATTTAGGCAGTTTTTAGTTTCATTCAAATTGCATTTTGTTTAATTAGCACTTATTAGACTCAGCACAATTTCTCACTTCTTTTTTGTCGGCTCATATGACGGCTATAAATCACAACACATCCACAATTTACCACGGACAAACTTCCAGGAATTGTTTGGGGTCAGTAGTCTCAGGTAATTTGTCCTCCTCTTCCTCAAAAGGGAGCAAAAGCTCCTCATGTTGTCCCACGGACACCCGACACTCCGTTCAGAAGGAACATGACGCAGAACCGGATCCCAGAGCAAATGTGAAGCGACTGCGGTCAGGAAAAACTCTGCAGTGGGAGGAAACCTCGAGCAGACCCCGACTGGAGGGCGGCCGTCGGGTTTGGGTGAAAAGGAAAGACAAAAATCAAAGTATTTATCAAGCTGTTTATATATATATATATATATATATATATATATATATATATATATATGAATTGTATGAATATACAAGTATAATTCACTGTTGGAGATCAATGACGACTGCTCGAATGACACAAAACATCATTGCAGCCGGTCTGAATCATTTTGATCCCATATTAATCTTCAGCGAATATACCCAGTTTCGTGCTGTTTATTTGTGACCCACCCCAGTGTGCACTGGCCTTTGGGCTTAAACACATTATCTCAGCATGCTAAATAGAAGGCGTAGCGTGACTCGCAAGGGTAAAAAAAAAAGCCACACAAAAGGGTGCGTGACACAGCAGCATTACGAGACATCTGGGATGTCGCATTAAAACGGCAAAATGCCGTTCTGTGAACGAGCCGCGCAAATGAAGTCCTGACCTTGCAACGCGGCCGTAATGGAGGTCTGGTTAAGTTTTAAGTGTCTAAATGCTCGCTCAGACACTTGAGTCATGCGATCAGGTACGTCCAGCTCCTTCCGAGAAAGCTTTGTGGCCTTTTTCCTTTTAATGAAAGACAGACACCGCTCAGGTGCCATTTGGAAGCAATTCCGAGCGGCCTTGCTTAAATGATAAGAGCAAAAGATTCACAAATAGCCTGACATTTTTTTAAGTACATTTTGAGCCCACCTTACTCAAAGGTACTTCGACAACAGATGCGCGAGCAGCAGTGGAAGGGTTTGGGGCTGCATCAATCATTCCGCCCTAAGCTCTCTGTCTCCACTAAAGGGTTCCGATGCCTTTTCTATTTTTTTTTGGAAACAGCAGGAGCACAACATGCACCTGGAGACGCCAGAAACCCTCCTGTTTCGCCCTCCTGACAGTGAATCCGTGCCAACTCCTGAAGTGCTGCCGGTTGCTTCACCCCCTGACCTGTGAATCCCGACCAAGAAAGTCGTGCGAGATGGCGAGAAAAGTAACTTCCAGCCATCACAGGGCCTCCCGGGTCATCACACGTCGTTAGTTTAGCGAGGTGTAGGGACAGGAGACCTTTGGCCCTCTCTGCACAGTTGGACTTCCAAAGCTATGTTTCACCTAATTTTCTGCTCAAGCCATCTAAAGCCGAAGCTAAACTCGTCAGGCACAGCGCCGATAGAGCCCCTTCGGCAAGTGGAAATCGGAGGAATTTATTGTAAATAATTGATATTGTTTCACAAGGAAAATGGCCAAATTGCATGGTTCTGAATAGGAAATTATAGTTGCACCGGTTTCCTCTGTGTAAATCCCGGGGGATTGATGTGAATTGTGGTGAAAAGTCTGGCGTCAGGCTTCGATTCCCTCGGTCAAATAGAATACAACACGTTTGAGTGTGAGAGTCATGGCTGGCGGGGCGAAGATTCAGGAAAATACCCGCAGGACCCAAGACAAGCAAACAGAGCCACACTGCCATTTATAATAAATGACCCATTAAATAAAACCTGAGCTGCCGACATCAAAAGGAGAGTATGCTGGCCAGTGCTGCAGCCATTCCAAACAGCTGCTCAGCACAATCCCTCGGCGATACCAGGGTGAGACCAGCTCGAAGACAGACTGTCTTTTAAACTAAACTGAAAACCTAAAGAGTCCGAGCAATTAGCGCTGGGTGAAGTCTTCTTGTGGCTGTGCAGGGTAAGAAGCCACTGTTCCAGTCACTGTGACTGAAACTACTGACCACTGATCATTAGAACTGCTAGAAACTCCAAATCAGTTCTGTTCTCTCTGCTGACAGAAAAGTTCAGTCGTCAGCTAAAATAACATTGGATTTTTTTTGTTTTTTTTTTTTTTTTTCGGGAGGCTCAAGACTCAGACAACTCCCTATAGACCTGCAGTCTGAACAAGAAGTGAAATGAATGTTTAAAGAGCAGCGTTTCAAAATTGAAAGGGCCAGCAAGTTACTTGAAAGTGTGAAGCCTCTATGTTCGTGTCGGTTTTAAAACATTTAGGAGGACAAATGAGGGGATGATGAAGCTCACAGCCGGAACAAGGTGAGGCCTTGTCGACAGGAAGACGACCGTTAGAAGACTTTGTTATTGTACGTACGTTTTGCTCCATATGGGTTTTGGGAGCTTTAATGGGCAAATCTTTGGAGCCAGGTCTAAATGATCCATACATTTATCGATCAATACACGTATCGATGTTTCCAGCTGTGTTACAGTGCCACTTACAGGCCTGGCATATAAACAACTATTCCAACAGTTTAATGTGGACAAACACGTTTCTTGAAAGGAAGCTATATTTAAAAAAGAAAATTTAACACTAAACCCCTGAGATTGCCTTGGTATAGACTAGACTACCGCTCACAAGCCAACTGCACCTGATTAGCTACATCACACTCGCACACCTCCACCAAATAGTCAGATCCTTTATCTCTAGACTGATACCACAATCTAGAATCGTTTGTGTCCACTAGAATTCTTCAAAGGAGCTTCAAAAGCTTGAGGGACGCTGGACATGACTGAACATGACAGGCGTCATAAGTAGACACGTGATCCCCATCAGGCCTAAGAGCACCAGGGGATCTCACGGGCAGGAGCTGAAAGCAATGTCTGGCAAAGTCTGCTCAAACTTCTTGACAAGATTGCAGATAATGGATGGATGAATGGACATTGTATGAGATTTAACATTTGTAAGGCATTAGGTCTCACTGACGGATACAAGACCAGCCAAGAACCTTTGAAACCGGTGGCCCTGGGTGGTCAGTGTTTCGTGGCCAAAGGATTTTTAAAACCAAAACCACCAAACAAACAAAAAGCAGTTGTTGTATTTTTGTAACGGGCCACATGTTTCTCTTGAAATCAGGATAAATTTAAAACAAACCCGATGTGGTGAACCAGACACGGTAGGCCATAGTAAAGATACTAAGAACAGATCAATGGAAACAAAATCTGTCTCGACCAATAAATCACGGTAATTGGAAACGTTTGCTTTCGCCGATGCTATGTGTTATTTATGTAATAAAAGTGTTGGGGAAATTACTTTGGAAATGGGATGGGTGACGATTAAAAGTTACTCTGCCAAAAACAAAATAGTCGTGCCACTATTTCAATTACTTTCAAAAACTGACAACATTTGATTAGTTTTTGATTAGTTTTCCTACTTTTGAATCAACGCTTTCAACTGTTGACCAGGATCACGTTTGAAGACCTAACAGTGTTAACCCCTCAGAGGATAACGGCGTTACCCGTAATCCGTTACTCTCCAACACTGTGGGATAATATACGATTAAATAGTCTAAATGTGAATACTTTGAAAATTCTTCTATTTCAATGTAAAGCGATGTGAGCTTTGTGTGCTCAAAGTGTGACTGTCACGATGTGGCCTCCGGGTGCGATTTGGTTTTCAGCCATGTGTTATTTTTCTTTTGCCAACTTGTTTGAGTTATTGCTTGCAGGGGTTTAGAGACATCCAGAACATTTCGAGTTGCACGGACGCATCTTTAACGCATCAGAAACCGAAACGAAACGAAAAGCGCGAATTGGTGTCAGACGGTGCGAAACAACTCACGTCTCTGCTGGTTGCCGTTGCTGGTGGGAAGGAGCGAAGCGTTGCGCGCCAGCAGCTTGACTGGCAGAGATTTGACCCGCCGTACCAGAGGCACCGCCACCCGCGGGTGCTTGACTGGCACCACCCGCGGCACCGGGGACACCCTGCCACGGTACTCGAACAACCTGAGGAGAAGAGGAGACGAGAGGCCAGTCGGGCTGGAAGAGGGGGAGGCGGGCGAGGTCAGAGGGCCAAAGGACAGCTGGCATCTTTGCCGCGACGCTGCGACACGCCTTCCGCCTTTCAACAACCACAGCACGTTTCATCTCTTCGCTGCTTTGCCGTTTTCCTGCTTTGTTTTGTGATACAGCTCACACACATCGGCTGAATTGCACACGGTCCCCGCTGTTTGTCACTTGTTCCATCTGCTTCATACCTACCAGTTCTATATGCACCAGTATATATGCTGTATATACTGGTGCATATATATGTATATATACAGCATATATATGCTGTGTATATATATATACATATATATATTTCTTTTACTACTTGGTCTGTACAAACTTGAAATTTACAGATTGGACAATTTTGACAAAGTGCAGTTTTGAGTTTTCCTTGTAATTTTCATTTTTCCTCGACAGTTATATTTCTTTAATGGTCCTTAGTGTGCGATGGAGAGACGGACACTTGGCGGTGGAGATATCAGTGAGGTGAGTGACATCACAAAGATAATTTCAGAACTGTGTGGTTTAGCACAACTTCTGAAATGTGGAGCAACCAAAAAAATGGACTTTTGACATTTCTTGAGTTTTCTCTGAAGTTTATTTCATGTCAGAAGTGAAAATGACAAATTGTCCAAATTTCTTTGGAACTTTTCTAGGATAAATCAAACATCTAAATTATTTATTTTTTTCTGAACTTAGTACAAGTCAACTTTTGACAACTCGTAAATTCAGAACTTTTCCCACAAAAACAAAGCGCAAATTAATGTTGTCTTGTGGTTTGGAGCCACATTGAATTTGATGACGGACTGGCAGCTCGCAGTGATGGATTGAGCTCCGTAGATTTATTTTTGCCTTTGTTGGATCCGGCCTGAACTGGTGGGAAATTTTCAAAGATTGAACCTCTGCCACTGATTCAGAACAAAAAAACAAAAACTTCTGACCGAAAGTGCAGATGTGCCGACTACTGACTGAACTGCTGCAGGTTTCTCAAACATTCACCACATTCATCACATGACGCCCGTTCTAACATAGACAAAAACGTAATTCCCATTTGCATTATCAAATTTGAATTTCTTTTCGTTACGAAGCCAGTGCAAAGAGAATTAACGCCTGTCCTACAGCTCAGTACAGCTTGGTGGACGTGGGCCTGAAAACCTGCAGCACAGCAACGTGATTCAAGTGTCAGGCCTGAGCAAATTAAGAGTTTTCAGATGTGATCCAGGCTGAAAGTGGCGGCCGCTGTGAGCGCTAAGGGAATTCAATCCATTCAAATTTGTTTCAAGTTAAAAGCAATTAAAATATAATTCCAAACATGAAAGTCTCCCTTGGAGTCCTGGTTAAGAAACATTATACTTTCACCGAGGCTTCACCAGATACAAAGACAAATGCAGGTGTCATCTATTTGGATGAATAGCGGCCGATGACGGCGTCCGTATCGTCTATGTGCGAGATTCGTGACCTCACTCAATCTCCGTCGATCTGGTTACATCGGGTGGCAAAGGCGAAAAACTATGCACGCGTTCCTAAAAGCCTATAAAAACAAAACAAGGGGAGTATCAGAGAGCTTTAGCCGCACATGTGCAATTTTTTTTTTTTTTTTCAGGTGGGTGGTGAAATGCAACACATGCTTGGTCATTGTGTTCTTGGCTGCAGGTGCACGTTAAGCAACCAGGATCTTCTTGCTTTGTGGTTCCTTAACTTCCTCCTGCTGGGATGAGTCGTCCAGGTCCAGAGACACAAGAAAGCCCCACAAAACAACATCAAAACTTAAAATGATCAATTTAAAATTTCCAAAACTGGCTCGTCGCCATTGAGAGACAAACGGTGGCTGCAGCGAACGTTCGTTGTTCTCTAAAACATCCTGAGGTGTCGTAATCCCGCGATTTGAGCTTGTGTGGCTGGTTTTCGTCACGACTCTGTGAAGGTGTTTGAACACAACATGGGGTCTCGTCTGTGTTCTGTGTGCGTGTTTTCTTTTTTTGGTAGTGGCACTTAAGATCAGTCCAGTGTGTGTGTGTGTGTGTGTGTGTGTGTGTGTGTTGCTGGTGGTGAGCAGCAACTGTTCAGCTGCTTTTTGATCCCTTCTTTTCGGATTTCTGAAGATTTTTTTTTTCCTCCTTGCCCGTTGCGATTTTTTTTCTCTCTTCCATATGTTCCTGTTTTAAATGTGAGTGGGGACACGGAGTGACGCGCTTGCGTTCTGTTTTTCTTCACCTCATGTCGACACCCGAAAACCCAAAAGACGTGAAGGCATGAAGTGGGAAGAAAATAAGGCACGACGTCTGACGGTGTTTTTTGTGAGTCGTGAATTTAGAAATCCCACTGAGGAGATTCATAGAAGTCGGACTCTCTTCCTGCTTTGATAGGCTGCATGTGATTAAGTGGCTGAATGATTGACTGTTTTAGTGTAGTGGTTTTGCCACTTACACGCCACTTACACTGCAACCCATAAGGTTGCATTTTAAAAAGGCCAGATTGCACCATCTCCCCCGGCCCCCGCAGGTCCTTCGCCCTCCTCACCTGACATCCAGACAGATTTACGATTCCTGTTTTGGATTCTAATACATCAATCAAAAGTTTTTTTTTTTTTTTTCACCAGTGGTCTCTTGCCAGGATGCTAAAAAGGAAAATTATTTTTGGATTGAGAAAAGTTGTATGCAAACGTGGTAGTGTGTTCAACATGTTTTTGTTTTTTTTGTTTTTTTTCCAAATAAACGTTGGTGAAAGAAAACCTGCTCAGTGTTTGAATAATTTTATTTGAAACATGTTTAAAAATGTTTGGATTCATTTTCTTTACACAACTTCTTGACTGTGGAAATTTGGAATCAAAATAAGAATTACCCATAACATGTTTCGAGCTAAAACATGTTTCTTTTTTCCCTCTAAGAGGTGATTGCTATTATTTATTATTTATACAACTACCTGAATGTTTTTCAGTGTTTCAGATTCTGGAAACAAAATAAAAAAAATAAAAATCACGAATTTGATCAGTTTTGAGTTTTATCATTCATAAAAAAAAAAAGTATTTTCATGAATATTAAGACAAGATAAAGTAAGTAGTAATAATAACAAGTATTACTTAAGACAGTAGTCGTTTTCAGTGGGTTTTTTTTTTACATATTAAATGGAAACAGCATTGGCAGTCAAACCTTTGAGGCTTATTATTTTAAATGCCAAAATTCCCCATCTGTACACCACTTGAGAAGACCGTCCGGCATGGCTTCACAATAATATTAGCATCCAAAGGCTTTTCTTCATGCACATCCAAAGAGGCGTTTTAGATTAGGCGAAAGAACAGGGAGTGAATACAGATTTGATTTTCGTTTTGTTTTTCATGTTTCCATTATTTTGCGCCATCTGTTTCTCTGCAGCCTGGACGTCCTGACACCAGACTCCCAGTTTTTCACACAGTGGAAGGACTACTCGTGTGAATTAGTAATGAATGAATGATTCCTGATAAATACACAAGACACAAGTCTGCTTAGTAGGGATTTAAAGGATTACAGTGTTATAATAATGCAACCAGTGTTTATCTCTGATGGCAGTTTTTCCTCTTCTGCTCTCAGAAAAGCCAAACAATAAGCAAGTTAATACTCACAGTAAAAACTCAGCACTCTAATGCAAACTAATGATATCTAATCCAGAAAAGAAAGAGAAGACGGAGGGGACCAGGCCGAGGTTGAAAGCAGTAGAGACTGAGAAAAAAGAAAGAAAATTCTAATGTTTAAAATGGAAATTTAGAATTTTTTAAGAGAATTCGTATTTGTTCCAAAAGTGACAAAGAGTTAGAGGAAAAATAATTCAGTGGAAGAAGCTCCTCAGGTCATTCAGAATGGAAAGATTGTAGATATATTCATTGTAAATATCTATTTATCTGTTATTCTTTGCTGAATACATGTTGGAAAAACACTAAAGAGTCAAAACAAAACTTCAAATATTTTCTCTTTGCGTTTAAAATTCTGTATGATTAACTGTTTTGACTGTTTCCTTTTATGTACCATTCACAAAACACTGGTTGTGACCTGATCTGACAGGGTTGCGGTTATATGAGCAATTTTTTTTTTTTTTTTTTCAAAAGAGGAGCTAATGAGTAAAAAAAAAAAAAAAATCAAGAATTCTGAGGAAATCATATTTGTATCCTTCTCTCCAACCCTGACGGAGGTTCTCCTCTACCGACCCCTACAGTGCCGAGTCCTGTCTGTGATTTAGTGCCGCTGGGCCTCCCAGATGTTTTTGTTTACTTGACACCCACAAGGCTTCAGCACTCTTCTGACTGTGACAGCATCAGGACCACTGCACTAAAATAATTAACACTGACTGTATTAATAAACTCTGCCGGGAAGTTTGGCATTTTGGCATCCACACATTTGGTACTTGACAAGAAGCATCTGGCCAAACAACCCTTGAGGATCAAACACCGCCCACACACACACCTGATGACACTGATCCCTCAGTGCGACCAGCCAGGTCACAAATCCCAGGCGGGAACAGAATAAATGACACGAAAAACAGTTGGGACAAGGCTTAAAATCTTCCAGATTCAACCAACCAACCAACCAACCAACCAACCAACCAACCAAGCAGTTTGTGCTGAGGGTGTTTTCTTGTCATTGGTCCAACTTTGTATGTTTTTAGGCTGTGCTAAGACCAGAGAACATCTACAGCAGTGTGAGGTAACCTCTATAATGACAATATGCTGTAGCCACTTTCAAGACATTCACGTCCTCCCACCTGCAGCCGTAGGATTGGCAGGAGGAGGCTGCTACTTATGAGTTGCATTTTAATTTGCGATCAGTTTCCGTCGTGGAGGTCTCGCTTTGAGTTTAACCTTTTTGGTATTTTGTTTTGGAACCTTTGTTGAGTAAAGTTTTTGTATTTTTGCCATTCGGTTTTCCTCCCCTTGCTCCCTCCCCCATCACCTGGACTCCTAATGGGAACGTAACAAATTTGAGGGCTCGTCCAGGACATAAATTAAAGAGGAGCTTCTTGTTTGCCAATTAGCTAATTGATAGGCCAGGTTGGTGTGCTGAAGGGGACAGAACCTGAACCGTGGCCCTCATCAGTGCTGGAAGAGATGGTCCGACCACGGCCGATCATTTTGCTGCTGCTGCTGAGGGTCAGCAACGATGTGGTGGGAAGCAGTTTTGTTTTTGCAGGGGAAGGTGCGTTGATGCCCAAGTAGAATTCTCAGTCAGGTGATGTGGCTGAGTGCAG
Source organism: Thamnaconus septentrionalis (assembly GCA_009823395.1). NCBI lineage: Eukaryota > Metazoa > Chordata > Actinopteri > Tetraodontiformes > Monacanthidae > Thamnaconus > Thamnaconus septentrionalis. Next base: position 3,313,744 of record CM020506.1, on the reverse strand, counting down.
GAATACTACATCGGGATAAGACTCACAAAGGTGCTGGACAAAGTGGTGGCTGATGCCCTTTCTAAGGGGAAACCCTCAGTCTGGGAGGGGCAGTGGGCCTGACTTTTGCTCAGATGAGAAAATCAGATGGGAGGACAGAATGATGCAATGTGACCTTTTGCTTTTTATATGTTCCCCACTTGCAGTCCAAAAAGAAAAACACATATAGGAGAAGGATGACGGCTTGATTGAGATGGGAGCCAAGTTCGGCTCCCTGGCTGGTCGCTACATTTTCAACATCTGTCCGGGCAGATGTTGGTCATGGAGAGATCAGCGTGATCTCTGAGACTCTGACTGACTCTGTGCCGTTCTGCTGTTGTTTTTTTTTTAATGGGAACCGAGCCAGAGGAGCTGGGTGGACACCTGGAGACCCGAGCAGCAGGACAGTTCTGGTTCAAGGTAGAGTCACATATGAGGCGGAGCTCAGTTGTGTGTGGGGTCAGTGGTACAGACATGAGATTCTACTGGTACCCTCCATAGATCCCACATCTGACCAAAGCCTACTGTTGAATATTAAATGAGTGTTTTGTAGAAAGACAAAGGACACAGAAGTAAATTTTGGAACTCGGAGGTAAAATGCGCAAAAGTTACTTACACCAGCATGGATAAAAGCAATGAAACAATACAAAAAAATGTATGTAAAAGTAGGATGAGAAAATAAAAATAAATGCAGAGAATAAATTTTAACTACAGAGTAAAATTTTACATTTTTCTGAAGTCAAGTGGAAAACTGCTTCAGTTTTTAACGTGCAAAATGCTGTAATTGTCCCATAAATGACGTGTGTGCTCAGCAGATGTGGAATAATAAAACGTCTTATGAACTACATTGTATCCGTAACGTGTTGTTGGACGGGCTAACAGCGGGAGACGCCATTAAAGTTTGTGTGTCGTCACATATGCAGGACTCCTGGCTCGCTGGCAATCCAGCAGGTCACCAAAACCATCACTCCACCTCTATGAAGTGCTGCAGGTGCTGTTGGCAGGACGTCCACATCTGGTTGGTCCGTCCACACCGGTCGACCTGGCTGCTGATGCAATCAGAGGTCTGAGATTAACTCTCACAAAAGCTTCCAAACCCGATCATAATCCCAGGGTTTAGGAATGCATGTGTGATATTGGATCTTGCCGTTTGCCTTTTTTTTTTTTTTTTTTAAAGATAAACACTTTTATTCTTTTTTTTATATTTTTTTTCTATGTTACTTTCATATAAAGTTTGTTTCTTTTGGGTTTATTAAAATAGTATGACCAAAATACTTTCACAGAGTTCTTTGGCTATCTGCACACACAACCGTCCGGACATGACTCGCTTTGAGCTGCCAGTGTGCAGGGAGTCATTGCTTGTTTTTGATGTAACAGCTGAGCACCGTTTGCGCTGTTGATATCAGGCTCTCTGTCACAATTAATGTCAAGGAGGCAGCGGCCCTCTTCACAGTGCCTTCTTACTTCAATATAATTACTTGTGACTGATAGATAGACGCCTGGGACCTTTCTGTGTGGAGTCTGCATGTTCTCCCTGTGTCTGCGTGGGTTCTCTCCGGGTTCTCCGGCTTCCTCCCACACTCCAAAAACATGCATGTGAGGTCAATTGAACATACTAAATTGTCCGTAGGTGTGCATGTGGTGTGAATGGTTGTCTGTCTATGTGGCCCTGCGATGAACTGGCGACTTGTCCAGGGTGTCACCCTGCCTTCGCCCTAAGACAGCTGGGATAGGCTCCAGCAGACCCCCGTGACCCTGAATAGGAATAAGCGGGTATAGAAGATGGATGAATGAATGAATGATAGATAGACCATGGCTCTTTTAAAAACAAATGCGCACAGGTGCCAGGCTTCCAAACTGTGTATACCTTTTTTTGGTGGGGGTTAAGAATATTAATCTTTGTATTCAGTCTCAGTCTGTGATAAATTCACTCCGCTAGTCTAACGGGACTTGACGGGACTGATAATTGTTCACAGAATAAATATATATATATTTTTTTTTTTCTTTAATGAATGTCACCTACATTGGCCAGAATGTACATTGGTTTCGAATTGTATTGTTGTTTGGATTCCGCGCTATCAAAGTGCATGTTGAATCTTTTCCTGCACAGACGCTGCATGGGTGCCATGAGTATCAAAATAGGTGAAGGGCAAATCAAGAACAAAACTCTGCAGAATGCCATCTGATCTGCTCTGCTCTGCTGATTAGACTAAATATGAACCTGGGCACAGCTTCTGAAGTGGAAATTCAGTCTCCGGGCCCCCGGAGCCAAAAACCAGGCCTGGATGTTCTCCCTAGCCGGGAGAGGTGTCAGCGAAGCCTCACAACCGTTTATGACATCACAACGGGCTAATTTCCTTAGCTTAGAACTGTGTGTTTTAAGCGAAAAGAAGAGCATTCTGACCAGAAACATGCTGTTGTTGCAAAACATTGATAACGGTGAATAAACCGCGATCAAGGACCTTCAAAGTTTATATCTAGACTCAGTGTTGAATATATATAAAAAAACAAAAAGAGTTTAGGAAACCACAAGAGGGATCGACTACTCCAAAAGTGAGGCATTCATGTATTAATTCCTGGGAGGTCACACATTCTAATCCTCTGCATAACTAAACCGCCATGTCTGTAGGAAACTTAACCCTCTGCTGTTTGTCCCACGTTAGGCCCAGAGCGCGCAGGCAGTCCATCAATCAGCAGGAGGAGATCACCGTGATTAATGGAGCATCCCCGAGCCTGGCAAGGCCCACGTCAGATCCGAACGACAAGCCATATGTTTGACACCACCCGAGAGGGTTGAGCCCACTGGACGCTCCCTCTTTGTTCTGTAAGAGCCCTCAAAAAAATCCAAGTAGAGTCATGAAAAATTGGGAGGCTGCTTCATTTCAAGGCAGGCCTCGCCTGATGCCTTCTGACAGATTCGGTGTCTAATGAAACAGGCATGGGGATCTTTTGGCACCTCAGAAGTTTTCAGAACGCTGGATATAATGGCACCGGATTGTTTTATTGTGTTATTTCAGGTTAAAATGCAAAAACTTCCAATGTTCCAGATGAGAACGTCAGGGATCGCGGCTGATTGGTCTCAGATGGCCTCTTTCTTTTGCCCTGGGCTTGGCTGCTGCACTTTCTAAACGCTGAGGGAGATGCTCTCGCTGTGCCGAGAGGTCAGTGTCAACAGACTGAGCAAGTCTGCGCTACATTTTGGCCGAGCCAAACATAAAACTCGGAATATCTTCCAAAAAAAACTGTCATCGCTGTCATAAAAGAATGTTGCTTAAAGTGACTTGGACTGCAACAGGTGGAGAAGCATGATGGAGGTTTTATGAGGCCCCAGAGAGAGTACATAAATATACTGTACATCAGAATCCAACTCAGACTTACTTCATTCATCCCCAAGAGGAAATTACTTTTCGCTAATGTATACATTATTTTAGCTGATTCTCTCTCTATATATCATTCATTCATCTTCTATACCCGCTTATTCCTGTTCAGGGTCACGGGGGTCTGCTGGAGCCTATCCCAGCTGTCTTAGGGCGAAGGCAGGGTGACACCCTGGACAAGTCGCCAGTTCATCGCAGGGCCACATAGAGACAGACAACCATTCACACTCACATGCACACCTACGGACAATTTAGAATATTCAATTGACCTCACATGCATGTTTTTGGACTGTGGGAGGAAGCCGGAGAACCCGGAGAGAACCCACGCAGACACAGGGAGAACATGCAAACTCCACACAGAAAGGTCCCAGGCCCAGGCCCCAGAATGGAACCCACGACCTTCTTGCTGTGAGGCGGCAGCGCTAACCACTGCGCCACCGTGTCGCCCCCTCTATATATCAGTTCAGGGAATTTTTCTCAAAGCACAGCAGTGGTATAACCTCACAGCAAAATAAATATGGAGTTTTGCAACCACATTTGTCAACTAGCCAGAAGCGCTGAGTGCTATTTGTGTTTGAGGGAAACAAAATATATTGAGAATTCCCCGGATGAGGCCACGGCAGCCTGAGGCTCTGTTGAAACAAATTCATTTCTGTTGCGGTGTGCACTGGATGTGTTATTTAGAAGTGCATATTTACTGCCGGCATGAGGAACGGCTCCGGCAGGAGAAATGATGGAAGCACCGTTAAAAGGTTGGAAGTACACTGCACTCGGCCAGCGTGCGTCCATCAATGTCCCCTTCACTCTGCGGCATTCAGATTCCGAATGTGTTTGTGTTTATGATGTCAAATTAAACTGACAGTGAGTCTGACTGGAGTTCTGGAGGGGAATTACACTGTTTCTCAACCTTTCAATATGGTATTAAAATGACTTGTAAGTTCACAAAGGCCTTTTGGATTAATGCTACGTAACTGTCTCAGGCCTTGTTGTCTTGTTCTGCAGCCTGAGATTGTCTGGCACAGAGTCCCTCTCTAAAAACCAAAAGAAATCCTGGTTGCTGTTTAGCCAGAAGGAAAGGTTTCGTCCAGAGCTCTTGAGTTACGCGCAGACAGCAACACGGAAATACTTCCTGCCCCCCGGTGCACATCGTGACAAACCCCCAAACAAAACCTTCTCCACTATTTAATCCAGCCCTTATGTCTCTACAAGTCCACATTCTCGTGAGTCGAGAACACAAAAATCAAGAGCCACATTGAACACTAAGTAATACAGGAAGAGGCTGAAACATCTCACTGAAGACCACGCTCTAAATCTTCAACTCCAAATGTCGAGACCATAGCACTGTATGGATCCGAAGCCGGAACGACCACCACCAACTTTAGCAATAGACTGCAGACCTTCATGGGCAACCGACCAACACGCATCCCCAGGCTCTTCTGACCAAAGAGATTCAACATCGGCCTTGTGGGGCCGCGGCAAACAAGAAACAGTTAAAGCTGATTAGGAGGAAGTGGTAAAAACGGTCAAACACTGGGAAGAAACACAAGTGCAAATAATCAATCAGGCACAGACTTGGAACCCGCAAGGCAAGCGAGGCAGAGGAAGACCCCGGAAACACCTGGAGAGGAAGCACAGAGCAAGAATACAATAAGAAGGCACTGACATGGAAACAGCTGGAGAGGAAGGGCCCAAGGCAGACGAGAGGAGGGTGGAGACAAGTCATCATTGACCTACGTTACGAGTACAAAGGCCTAAGCGTTTCAGCAACTGCGTTGAATGGCGGCAGCGAACCGGGAGCATCGGAAATTCTTCTCACCTGTCGTAGAAATCCTCCCTGTAGTAGTCGTAGTCAAAGTCGTAGCCGCTGGAGGAGAGACGAAAAGCAGAGACAAGATGTTACCCAGCGGTTACTGACTACGAGGAGATCAAAGAGGGTTTGGGGGTAGAGGGTGGTGGACGGTCCAGCAATAACAATTTATAGCTGCCCATGTGAGCGGAGGAACAGTCCAAAACTGACTGACAGTCCATGGAATGTTCACTCACGTTGCTATTTGGAGTAAAGCGTCACAAAAGTGCAGGTTATGCAAGTGCAGAAGAGAAGGTCAGACCTTCAAGGGACCAAAAGTGAGTCTGATTTCCTCGGAATTTGAAGAATGTCATTTAAAAAATGGATCACGAAGACCCGTGGGCATTGTTCTGTTCATTCCGTCTATTTGGAACCTAAAATTTAAATGTTTATATATATATATATATATAAACATATATGTATATATAAGTTTTTAAACTGCATTCTTTATGTAAAAACTCCAACAATAAGGAGGAACGAGAACGCCATGAGAGGACCATGCTATGACCCAACTATTGACAGAGAAGTTTTGTTAATTTCAAAGGTTGTAGTGACCAGCTGGGACTGAGTGATAAACCTGCGGAGTGGCGTCATGTACCTGTAGAGTGAAGCTGCTGACCTCTTCAGGGCCTTGGGTCTGTTTGGTCTCGGCTCTCCTGCCATGTTGATATCTGTGGAAAAAAACAAAGAAGAAACATAAAGACAAAATGAAAGATTTGAGTTTGATTTTCGTCAGTGTGACTATGAAGCTAAATTTCTGCCACCCAAACAAACCACAGATCACCCGGAGTTCTCGGGCATCTCCGTAATAGAGCATTTGTTAAGCAGTCCTTTCAACATTTAGGCAGGTGTGCTTCCATGTGCCGGCCACGAGAGGGCGCTATTACACCACGAGAAGACTATCGTCAGCGCTCCCAACTACCTCCCACTGGTCCAACACCGCTGTCATACTGCCAGTCCAAAGTGAATTAGAAAAACAATTTCTGACTTCCTGCTCCAATCAGCTTCTCCCTCCTTCACCTGCCGTCTTTTCCGTCCATCCAACACCCGCTTCCTCCTGCACTCTAGGTCACAGGGGTTCAGACCCTCACCCGGCTGTCATAGGGCGAAGATAGGGTGACACCCTGGACCAGAGGCCAGCTCATTGCAGGGCCACGTAGAGACAGATAATCATTCACACTCACAGTCACACGTATGGCCAATTTGGAGTTCCCAGTTCACCTCACATTAATGTTTTTGGGCTGTGGGAGGAAGCCTGAGGAAGAACCTGGAGAGAACCCACGCAGACACGGGGAGAAGATGCAAACTCCACTCAGAAAGGCCCCAGGCTCGGGATAGAACCCACAACCTTGTTGCTGTGAGGTGACAGACTACTACTACTACCACTACTACTACTACTAACAATAATAATAATAATAAAAAGAAAAGAGATCAGGATGGCGTTGCAGCATAAAACATAACAGAAGACAAAAAATGTTAATAGTGGGGAGGGATCTTCATTTAGCCTCTCAGGATTCCAGCAGCCAGCGGCATCAGATGTGGGCGGACAGCAAACGGCTGGTTGAGCTGTGCATGAGAAAACCCTCCTGAAATCCGCCCCCCCCCTCCCACCCCCAGTCGGGGGTCTCAGCTGCTGAAGCCGCCAGTATTTTAGCGAAGGGGCCTGCGAGACTTCACTCAAGAACAGTCGATCGCAAGGCGGCTTCTTTTCTTCTGCGACTTTGTGTCGTAGGTGGAAAGCGGTAAAACCTGAAAGGAACCCACGAGGGTAGGGTGAGGGAGGAGGGAGGGAGGGAGGGAGGGAGGTGGTGGTGGTGGGGGTGCTGTGGGGGCAAGGGCGGTGGGTCGGTGGGGTGGGGGGAGTGGGGAAGTGGCAGCTGGTGGGTGCGAAGCACTGACAGGAGAGTAAACAGTGAGCCAGAGAGCTGCCTGTCATCAGGCACAGAGGCAAAACCTGCAACCTGGAATTAAAAAACAAAAACAACAGAAAAAAAACAACTGAGATTTGGAAATGTTTATTCTTCGTTTAACGCCCCTTTAATTTTCAGCTTTACTCAAGTTTTAAAAGTTTCTCAAAGGGTCCACAATTATCTGAGTGACAATAATCATTCAGTCAAAAAAAAGGAATTGAGAAACAGTCTGTTTCTGCCTTTTCTTAGGACTGTGTGGGCGTGGCAGGTCTCATTTTGATTGACAGCTCCCGGGCTGCCAGTCATACGGCGGCGACGGCGGGAATAATGACAGTAATAATGGTGTAGTGCAGCTCCACATTTCCGAGTCACCTGACATTGGTTTAAAAAACACAAATAAAAACAACACGATGATGACGAGCGCTGAACGATTTGCGATTTGCACCTGAATTCACCTATGGAAAAAAAAAAAATACACATTCCTCGACATCCTACAAGCTAGAAACTAGAAACCACTTGCAGGTAACACAAGGGTGACTGTCGTGCTCATATTTTCATGGCAGTCATGAAATGAGCTTTTGTTTACACACACACACACACGCACGTGGCACTTCTCCAAGACCGCCGTGGGCTGGTGAACGTTCATCTTTGAAGAGCAGGGATTGGACGATTAAATATTGACGGTGGATAAAATTGATGGAAGTAGCTTATCGCTGACAACTGGTTCGGCCCGGCGGGATCGGACAAACAGCTCATCTCGACGCAAACAGCTTCCACGCGCACTTATCGCGGTCCACCAACAGGCATGCCAGCATCCCGATCTATTGGTCTCGTTCTTTTGTTTCCAGAAGAAAAAGAAAAAAGGAAAAAAAAAAGCCTTGTAATGCACATGCCAAGCGATGTCGAGAGAATTTGAAGTAAGGGTTTGAGAATTCTCCTGAGGGATCTCTCTCAAGTGTTTAGATGCAAATCAACAAGGCCTGAGGCACCGTCAAGTTGTCATTTTTCTAGTTAGTCAGCTTGCAGTGAGCAAAATAACGAGCTAATTGAAGCACTGCATGACAATGTGAACAGCGTTGCCGACTTTCATTCAGAAAAACCACGCAGGCCTCCTGCAGTGCTCGGGGCCATGACCATCACAGGCCAGTGGCTTGCCAGTAGTGGTAAATCTTAACTTAAAAAAAGTGTATGGTTCACATAGTTTGAACTGATTTGTAACCAATTGACATTAGAAATAAGATGAATATTTAAATTGGATTGAAATCTTTCAACTGAACATATTTTTACACAACAATCAATAAAGTGCGGGATGGATGGATTTTCCAAAGGAATTGAGTCAATAAAACTGAAAAGAACAAGCGATCCTGCAAGCTAAAGGAGCCAGTACACAGTTGTTGTGAATGGGTTGCGCAATTGTATTGCCTACAGCTACGTAGATTACGGGTTTTGAACGCAAACTCTGTGGAAACGAACGTGAGTTTGCATCGAAAATAAGTTCAAGACAACTTGGAAATACGGGACAAACCCTGTCTGCTATCGATTTAAAACGGGACGCACCATTTCATTGTCAAATGCGGGACAATTCTGTATTTTAAGGGACGGTTAGCAACTCTAGACGTGAAGCGCACGAGGGACAGTGAATAATTAATTTAGCAATACCACCGATTAGCATACCAACCTTATTTTGCCACTGTCGAGGAAGTTGTTTCAAATGTAGCTTTTTTTTACCGTCAGCTGTCTGATGCAATATTCTTCTTAATGCATGTTAGCATCGTCCCGGATGCTACAGTTGCAGTTCTTCAGTTCAGTTGTGTTCCACTGCACAACGTAAATACAGTTGTGTCGGCACCAGCAGCCTCAGCATCTCTCCCTCTCTGTCCGCTTCCGTACATCCACGGGAGGCTCAGAGAGCAATTAAACTTCCTGAAAGTGCGGACCGGACACAAAGTGCTGATTGAAGCTTCTGCAGAAGAAACACGTCGCTCGTGGTATTTTATTTATTTATTTTTTTTCTGTCTAGGAACTACGTGTCTTCAGACAGCGACGTGTTGGCTGCGTGTCTTTTCTTTTCCAACAGCCTCACCTCTCTGCGCTCGTCTCCAGCCTGATGAGGGCGTCCAGGGAGCCGGCTGCCAGCTGCCCAGCGCGGCACTAAGTCTGCTGCAGGAAAACCTTAAATGGACTTCTGTCTCCTTTCTCTTTCCCTCTTTGTCGTCTTGCCGCTCTCAGGCTGAATCCCATTTCACCTCACGCCCCAGCCCACTTAGCCCTTCCCCTTCATTTTGCACATTCACAGTTAGCAGTGTCAAGTGTTGAGGGCCGAATGGTCGTTGAAAATGAAGATTTTCCAGAGGCACACTTCACGCGAAGTGCAGTGAGATATTTTCCGCAGCCGCTTCCTACTTTGTGGCTGCGGCGGCGAGCAAATTCAAACATGTTTCTTGTCGCCTCGTTCAGTGTCGTAGCAAATGGACTACCACCCTCTCCATTAGAACCTGTCCCCTCGCAAAGGCAGCCTCGGTGACGTTCTTAGCTGTCCTTTGTGAATGACAGCTCAGCACTTTTATGTGGTTATTCAGCCCGATATCACTTTGACCAAGAAGCGACAGACTGCTGAGGACGGTGTGGTGAATCTCTAGTGTTAAACCAATATAACCAATATAAAGCCAATATAAACGCAACTAATCTTGTAAGTTGTTCTTGCAGATGCGTCCCAATTCCTGGAGGTAGGTAACCGTCGTGACTCAGCACCGAGGGCAGAGGAGAAGAGGTGAAAATGGAAAGTGGAGTTGGGCAGAATAACTGGGAGGATGTATGTGCTAGAAGAATGTGTGCTCAGAACTTCGCCCATTTAGAGTATTTCAACTATTAGGGTCTGTAATATTGTCAGAATAAGTAATTTCTTCCTAGGTGGAAAAAAAAAATATATATATATATATGTAACGGTAATAACTTAAAAGCTGCAGATACTTTGGCGGCAAAACTCATAGTGAGAATCTAATGACAATAAATCTGCTAGTGTGTCTGGCTGAGAGGGGAAAGAAAGAGGAACGCTGCACACAGCAGCTCGAGTTTCTTTGTTTTTAGTTGGTTTTTTTTGCGCCTTGTGTGACAAATAATTATTTCTTTGATAATCTTTGACTCACACCCGCCCCAGCCATATTTTCTCATAAAGCTGACCTGAACCCAACTGGACCTCCAGGTCGTTTTCACATTTCCCCGAGGAGAACAATGCAATCTGAACCACAACACTGTGAACTACTTCTGTTTATGGTGCCCCGGCCATGTGTAAATTCTTACTGTTCAGATTAATGGAGCTACACGGAGCAACGGCACCTGGGACTGTTCTCCAGTAGGAACAAAACTTCACTAGACTAGTTGCAGAATCTGGTGAAAGGTCATGTCAGATGAAACGGATGAAACTTGGGAGCTGCAACAACAACTCAGGGTCAACAGCTCCCTTACTTCTTCGTTCAACCAAGCAGCAGTTTAGCCGAGATAACTGGGGCACATGGAATTCTCCAGTCAAAACTCAGTGGCATAAAGTTTTGTTAATGTGTAGATTTAACTGACTTTTATCTTCAAAGAATATTGCAGTTTAAAGATTTTCATGGGTAGTTGGTTGGTTAGTTCAGCCCTGTCGGTGCTACATTTGGCATACTCAAGCAAGTAGCTAACTAGCTAACCAGCTAACTTCTAAGTTCTAAGGCCCTGTCCACACGGGAACGTTGCCGTTTTTTTCTTTACCGGGGTCGAAAAAAAGTCGCGTCCACACGCTGACAGATGGAAACGGAACGGTGGGTGAAAACGATGTAATGCGTATGCCACACCCAAACGTGGCGCTGTTAACAGACGCTGACACAGCCACCGGACCCAAGATTTAGAAAGAGGGCGTTTCCGCCACACATGAAACACACAGAAAATAAAAACGGCGAGTAGCGGGAAAAAAGTGAGTCTGAGGTTTTGTGAAGTTTTGTAGTAATATTGCCAACAAATCTTGAAGCGCCTGCGATGCAAAGACAACTCCGCTGGCCGCTATCGTTGTTGTTCGTGCCGCTGCATGCCGTGTTTTTTCCGGTCACATGACAGTGAGGGTGCGATGACATCATCGTTTTACAAGGAAAAGCCGTTTTCACTGTCCACACGGCAACGATGTGACAACGGTGAAACGGCGTTGTCAGATTTTCCCACTCTGGGACCCGTTTTCAAAAAATACCGTTTCGGGGACCCAAACCGCCGTTGCCGTGTGGACGAAACGCCGAAACGGTTAAATACTTTACCGTTTCCACCAAAAAACCTTCCTGTGTGGACGGGCCCTATGATAAGTTCTGTGATGTCTGTGAGAGTCGCTTCTTGTTTCTTCTTTTTAATGCCGTTCAAAATTGGAAACTGTTGAGTTTTGCACAGGCTGCACAAACATTTAACCGTCAGGACATTGACTTTTCATCTTCCCCAGTGAAAAATAACAAAACAAAAAAGGAAAAAAACAAACAAGTGCACACCCGCTCCGAGTGCTGTTTGTGCAGGTGGCACGGCGAAACATGGCTGCAACGCTGGCAACAAAAAGGCAGCGCAGTCGTGTGTGACGCACATTTCAAAGACAACAATTGTCTTCCTGTCGTGCGCTTGTGAATAATTCACAACCTCCACGTCCTCAGAGCTCTACGGCTCTTTGGTTGAGACGGCCCACTTAAATTGCGGCACCGTCAGCGTTTGGGTCTTGTAACAGCTTCCATCAGCGTGGTGTACAAACTAGTGTCAGGAGTTTCAGCCCTGCCAACACGGGATTGTCTGTTAGCTCTCTAGAGCGACAACCCTCTGTCAGGGTCCTCGGAAAATCTAAATAAAAAAAGCACCAAATCCAAAAAACAAAAATGACTCAAGAGTTCAGTGGAGCTTACACGCTCCCCAGCAACTTCATTAATTACATCTCGCTTCTACTGAGTACCTAATAAATTGGCCAGTGTCGGACCATTCTCTCTGCAAAAGTTTGTCATGTGGTGAAAATCCCAGTCGACCAGCAGTTAGTGAAACACTCAGATCAGCAGCCCGTCTGGCACCAATAAACATTTTCACCACGATGGGAGCCACTTGAATTCCCTTTCTTCTCCATTCTGATGCTCTCTTTGAACCTCAGCACGTCGTCTTCACCACATCTACATTCCATACACGATTAGATATTTAAGAGGCAATTACACATCTTCACAGAGAAAGCGGCCTGTAAATGTCTATAGTTCTAATTAAAAAAAGAAAAGAAAAGAAAAAGAATACAGAAAATCTTATTATTTCCCTTGACTGACTGGGGTCTCAAACCTGCACCATAAACTAACGTTCAACCTGGCCCACCTTCATTATTTTTTCATGAAGCCTTTTAAAATTTTTAAAATCCTAATATGATAAAAGTAAATCGCACCGAATCCTCTGTTGTTTTTTCTTTGCCTTCCTTTAATCTATTTTGGATGAGCAGAAGCAGAAGGAATAGTAAAAAGGACGGGCAGATGAGGATTGAGAGATTTCAGGAGCCGGAGGCTGAGGATTCAAGCCGGTTAGCTTTAGCGTGAAGGAGGGCGTGTGTGTGTGTGTGTGTGTGTGTGTGTGTGTGTGTGTGTGTGTGTGTGTGTGTGTGTGTGTGGTTGGCAGTGATCCACAAATTTGACCAGGAGGCCAGGAGGAAATGTTTAACCACACACACACACACACACACACACACACACACACACACACACACACACACACACACACACACACACACACTCCACCTGCCCCTCCATGTTTGCCTCGGTGACTCTGAAGAAAAAGGTCCTAAAAGCAGCAGGAAAAACACATTCATCAACTTCTCCTTCTCCTTCTCCTTCTTCTTCTCCTTCTTCTTCTATGAGCAAAATTCAAGTTGTTCATATTAGCGTTTAACAAGTTAGCGCACTGTGGGTGTTTTGAAATTGATCCTGCACTACTGTACTATTTTGTTTTTTGTGCAAGCGCAGTAGAAGCAACATTGACGGAGTCGCCTCGAGCCCTTTTTTTGCCATTACCGGCTGACGTTCCTGCAGAGGGACAAACGTTGATAAAGGTTAATGGCGTTTCATAAAGTGGCGAGGAGGCGGCGAGCTGAAGGGAGACGCGGGAAGAAAATGGGACTTGGCTGAAAGTGGGGAGCAGAAAGGAGCTTGTGTTGAGGTGTACACGCTCTCACACACACACACACACACACACACACACACACACACACTGCAGTGGGTGAGAGCATCACTTAGCAGCCCCTCAGCTGTCACGGCTTTATCGCATATTAGGCACAAAAAGCGCACTCTGATGGAGCCTACTGGAAAATAGAGCCACTATTACTGACTCTGTGAGTGTGCGTGCGCTCGCGCGGTGCACGCGCGGTATCCGCGAGGCAGCAATTAACTCCTCGACTTGCAACACACACGCGCAGGCGGCGAGATGCTCGCTTAAAAAAAATAGGCGCGTGCACTTTCACTCGCACTCATTCATTCATCCATCCATTTTTTTTTGTGCACGCGTTCACACATCCACTCACTTCTCTCTCTCTTCACTCACTCACACTCACACTCACACGCACGTTGCGCTGGCAGCTGCGAACACAAACCAGCTGAGCTGCTCCCGAACCGCCGACTCGCTGACAACACGCCTCTGCCCGACTCCGCTGGGAAACAGCCGAGGCGGAGGAGAAACACTCCAACGAGTCTTGAGGCGCTTCTCCTCTCGACTGCGATGCTCCCTCTGATATTCTAATGCGCGGTAGCGCAGAGAAAAAGTGTGGGGGGATGGTGGTGGGGGGTGGCGGAGAAGGTGAGCGAAAGAGAGGCGGCACATGTAAACACTCAAGCAGCAGCACGGACGTGTGAGAACTTAACGAATCATCAAAGGCCTCGCCGTCGCCCCCTTTTGAAGCGGTGAACTCTCGCAGCTCTTTGTGCTTCTTGGTGACGAGGGGAGGGAGGGAGGGAGGGAGGGAGGGTGGGTGTGTGGGTGGGTGGGTGGTGACGGCCTCCTCCCCACCACTTCGCAGCCTGCGAGCGCCGGATGGATATGATGGAGGTGAGCCACCGCGGCGTCACCCGGCGGTTGGTGAGCGGCCGCGTTGAAGCCTCGGGATTGGTGTCGCGGTCGGCGCCATCTTGAGCTTCCAGGACTGTGTTATCTTATGGCAACAGATTCCATATTTGGAATCTAGCAGCCACCCACCCGCTAGTAAGCCAACTGCAATTGGCTAGTCACGCCCACAACTTTGCAGCCATTAGACCAGACTGAACAGGCATTAGAAGCAATTTAGACCACCACACAATTTTTAACCAGTTTGTAACGGGATGAATCTAGAGCTCCCTTCTGGAATGAAAGCCAGTCACTTTCAGTCTTTCTGCAACCACCTTTGGTGGTCCCTGCTGACCAAACCACACAATGCAGGTCACTGGTACACTCTACGTTGACCTCCTGAATTGATACTGAAGACTCTGTCCGTCTTTCTGTGCAGTCAATGTGTGGCCTTCATCCACACTGTCTGACCTCGTGCACGTCATCTCTTAAACGAGCGTGCGCCACAGAGAGAAGAAATATTAGGACGTACTCATGCAATGCCAGGCTCTCTCACTCCCTCCCCCCGCATTGGACTCACTGGCAACTCTGAATAGTGGCCCTGCCATAAACTGGTGATTTGTCCAGAGTGTAACCCCGCCTTCACCCTAAGTTTGCTGGGAAAGGTCTGGCACCCTGACGCCCTGAGTGATGGATGAGTGGTGGTCATTCATGGACCAGTGAGGCCGCAGCGTAATGTTGCCCACAGCAAATCTCGATACTGTCACGGGTTGACAGTTCCAAGTTCTTCAAAATTCTTTGGCTCAGCTTGGGCTTAAAGGGTTAACTGATGGTTGTTTTTCAGCTGCCACTTTCATCAAGTTGGCCAGATATGCACCAGACGTGACCTTTGCAAAAGATGATTTCCACAGCAGAATCCGAGTTGGTCTCCACTCCCAGGGACTTAACAGTAGGGCTTGTGACCGCTCATGTCCCACAATCAAGGCTTTTTCAACCTTATTCAACCCTTTGTGGGGGTTGACCAAGTGTTGACTGAACAGAAACTTTACCCAACGACAATAAATACTATTTTCTGATTGGCCGAAAAGTCGCGACAGATCACCTTTGCCAACGGTCCAAGCAGAGCAACCTGCCTTTGCTTCATCCATTCATAGATGACTAATGTGTGTGGTGAGTTCATTACCTGTCAGTCAGCCATTGGTTAAGATGTGAACTTGTGTGAGACTTGAGAGCCCTGCTTATGAAGCACACACATAAACAGCAGTGAGGCAAGAACCAGAGTGTATCCAAGGTAAAAAAAAAAAAAAAAGCCTTTACAGCACCTGCTGTCCAACCACTTTTTAGCCGTTTTTTTCTTTTTCCTTCTAGCATGTGTTCCGTCTCTTTCATCACACCTTAGCTCCAGACATAAAGACCCTTGGAAAACATCCGCGGAAAACACCCATACCTGCAGCCCTGACGAGCCAGGCTGGACCATTAGAGGATAATGGCTTCGGACAAAGGCGAGACCTCAATCTCGCCTTTTTTGTGTGTTTTTTTTTAATGGAAGAACTTTGGAGGAGGAAACACTGGAGTGAAACAAAGCCGCCATGGGAGGAAGAACACTGACGACAGTCGTGTCAACGTGCCAACGTTCCATCGGCTGAAGTCGACCCTGGCACCAGCAGAGAGCCTCTTCCTCCAGCAGCCCGGCTACACCAGTGATCAGTGGGCAGAGCTCATTACTTGGATGTGATACAAAGCCTCATCCAGTCACATTTCGGCCGTTCGCCTCTTCTTTCCAAATGCTTTCTGCGAGCCCTTACTTTTCTTTTCATCGTGATCGTGCGGGAAGGTCGGCCACGAAGCGTTTTTTGCATGAAAAAGGGGTCAGGCTGCCTTTTCTCCCGCCAGGCCGTCTTTCTTTGCAATTAGTAAACTCGGCCCTGGACATCCTGAATGGTTTGGATGTGAGATACTGAGAGAGAGGAGTTTTTCCTTCTTCACAGGCTGTGCCACGCAGTCTTTTTAACTCAGCCAGACATCCAGGAGAGCTGTGCATGGACACAAAGGCTGCTCCGAGCGTTTCCAGCTGAACCTGAAAGCTCTTTTATGTATGGTTTACTGGTCAGAGGATGAACCGCTGTCACTCGTGAGTCCCGGCCCACTCCTGTGAGTCCCCTTAATAAATGGAGGGCTCTGTCGGAGGGACTTCAGCACCACTTCCCAAAAAGGCTCAAGGAGTGCTGCGCTTCCCCAGAGGTGGCAGGAAGCTTTCAGCGCCGGGCTCTCGTTTTAGTCTGCGCTTCCTCTTCCTACTTTACCCCCCTGAGGGGCGAGTCCTGACAAGTGTGACAGAAATCAAGTCCTGGATTTATTGCCGCCTGCTAGGCTGGTTTCTCAAGAGATTAGACAGGTATTAAGAGTCTACCTGACATTTTAAAATGAAGAGAAAAAAGAAAAAGTAGAGGGCTTATTTGTCAATGAGTGGGATGAGTTCTGACATTGTTGTTTTGAAACATTCTGACTCTGATTATATTTAGATCAGCTTGAAGGTGAATCATTGGACTGGATTCTAGGGATTCTTGGAATTGGCTGTTTTTTTTTATGAAGGTTCCATATTAAACTGAGATCTTTAACATTTATTCTGGACTCCCGTGCAGCAGCAACCATACCATTAAATTTCCCACCAGCTAAACAGATCTCCAGAGAATAGCATATTTAGCCCTTTGTTTACAGCCTCCCACAAAAACTGAAAAGACACTGCTGAAAGCCGAGTTTCTCCATTCATGCGTTCCACAGGATTAGGAGGGAATGACGGCAGGTCAAGACCTGGTTTCCACAGTTATGTCTGAACACACGTTTTCTGAAAAGCATAGCAAATAAAAGAAGTAAAGGACGGACTTGCAGTCTGCCGACAGACTAGAACCACATTGTTTGAAAACAATAGTAAAGTGACGTTTGCACAACATGGGGCTTCAAAATTGTATTTTCACATTGATTTCACGCAACCACTATTCATCAAAGGAGGAAACAGAGGTTTCACAACATGCAGACTCTTTGTAAAAGAGCGCTTCAGTTCTCAAGAGGTTCTTACATCGTACAGTGAATGCATTGAAACATTCTCTTGCGCAGTCTGCAAAGTCGTGTGGACTCACCCAGCGTCTGTCCGGCCAAAACCCGGCCGTTCTCGCTGATCACGGCTCCCCTGGCGTGCCTCTCGCTGGCGTACTGGATGAAGGCGTAGCCCTTGTGCACGGAGCAGCCCAGCACGCGGCCGTACTTGGAGAAGATGCTCTCCACGTCAGACTTCTTCACCACGGCTGTGTTCAGGTTGCCAATGAACACCCGGGAGTTGATGGACTTTGGATCCGTCTTGTTGGTCACGTTGCTGGTCTGGACCTTCAGCGACATGCTGGAGAGATGAGCAGCGACGGGAGGCCAACCAGCAGATGGGCGCGTTTGGAAGGGAGAGGCTGGGAGAGACGAGGATCTGAGGACCATGACAGAGAAGAGGCGATTTTGGTTTAAGCACTCAGAGAAGATAGCAAAGAGTCGGCCAATGATTTAACAAAACTCGATAAACTTCGTGACTTAATTTTCCTGAGAATCCCACCACAGTCCTCGAGAATACGATTTGAATAATGGCCTGAGAGATTACAAGTGACAGCTGAGTCCTAACGAGGTTCCCTTTGGCAAGTTAACTCTGGCCCTGTTTGCACTTGGTCATTTCAAGCGTTTTTCGTATTCCGATCGGCAAAAATCACACGAAGTAACCAAGTGGAAACAGTCCAAATCCGTATTGTCATCCGATCACTCAAACCACCTCAGGGAGGTGGTTTCGACGCTTCGCATAGCATTCGTCACGGACGTGTGAACAGAATGCGATCTCAGTCCACATTAACGACCGCCTACTCCACTCACCTCTCCCGTGTACGTATTTGGTCGGCGCCCCAGCTCCCGGCGTCCTCATTATAAAGTTACAAACAAGAAGGGAAAACAAATCATTTTTGTTGGACTCTTTTATTAGGATGCTAATAAATTTCATTCCGCATTAGCGTATTTTGTCAGTGGAGCAGCGGTCGCAGTTTCCCACATATGAGATTAAATGTGCGACGTTGCATCCGAAAATTTGTGAACAGATTGTGCAACAGATTCAAGATGCGTACTTCGTGATACGACAGTTGCAAGTGACCAAGTGCAAACAGGGCCTCTGTGCAGACTGAAATGAAGATGTGGCCTGACAATCAGGACAATCGTTGTTGCATGCTACTGGGATGGACCATCACACTTTATCCAGACGATTTGATGGGCCTCTTTTTGTCCTGTTGATATGACCATCAAATCCAACATGTTTAATATTATTGCAGGTTTTTCACCTTGTTCTCAGTCAGTGACTAAATAACTAAACACCAATTGTCGGAGTAGTTTTTAAAGTACTTGGTTTATGCTTTTTCAGTCTGTTTATCGATGAAAAACACACGTTAACTTGCTGTTCATGTTTTCAAACACTTTTTGGTTGGAAATATTTAGCAAAGGTCCATGATGGTTTATTTCTATATACAAAGCAAAATAGCCAGGAACGTTCAAGTCATTTTCTTATTTGTTGACAGTCTTTCCTATATTTATTTTAGGGCCCTAGTGCGTCCGTCTAAAAAGGTGGCTTGGGCTGCACAGGTTTGTTTGTCATTGAAGGCGAAGCCACTGATCTATTTTCACAGAGCCAGTGACTTCTTTAAACCAGACAGAACACAATGAGAGTGAAAAGATGGTTTGTGCAGCCTAAAGACACATGGTTTCAAATATATATACAGCACAACAACATTAAGTATTATTTTGCTGAGCACCTAAAACCAAGAAAACTACCAGCGGATGCACAGCTGCCAAGCATCGTCATCTAAAATGACAATGATTATTTCCAGCATGAACTGGTGTTTCCAACAAGCGGGCTCATGGCAGAAGCGCAATTTCACACTGTTCTTCACACTTAGAAGTTGCTCAGTTGAAGGCAGAGAAAGCTCCAGTCATATCAAAATGTGTTTTTCTCATGAAAAAAAAAAAAAAAAGGCAACATTTTTTTTTTTACTGTGATTACGTGAGCTGTGGTCCAACAAAGTCAGCTCTGTTTCACTGCATGAGGCTACAAATCTATAGCGGTGCATGATTTGAAAAGCAAATGCGGTTTGGATTTCTTTCCCCGCTGTGTGCGCATTCGACCCATCGTGCAAACACAAGCTGCTGAGAGACGGCAGGAGAGTGTGGCAAGGTGGAAGATAAACTATGTAAACTGTGGCTGCCGCGATTGTCAGTCCTCACAAGTGGGAATTAAATTTTGCAACTGTTTATCCAGAATAAATGAGGAACAAAGTGTTCAAGAAGTTTTCTTTTTTTAAAGAACATTTCCAACATCCTGAAGCTTGAGTCCTGTATGTTATACACTGGAATGCTTCCTTCACCCTGTTTTGCACGTTACTGCCTTATACCAACTGGGAGTGAAACATTGGCATGTTCGCTAAACAGGCACCAACTTCTTACGGCTCCACAAAAAGGCCATTCAGTCTACAGGGAACTTCAGACAAAGTGCCAAAGTCAACACACAGCACAGCTCTTTTCTTCCTGCTGAGACTAATCGCGGTGATAAAGCGCTGGAAAACAGCAAGAAAAGGAAATAAAGCTTCTCAGCCCCTTTTCCCGACCAAAACGATCAACCACGAGTTGTGTTTACTCTCTTTTCACTCGCAATAAGTCACAGGAGAATTATTGCTCCTTGCAACTTCTCTGCCCCGACGTAACGAGAAATGAGGCGAGTGGCACGGCGCTGAACTCGGTGGGAAGAACTTACGTAATGATTGGAAAAAAAACAAAAAAAACAAAAGCAAGACCAAAGAGAGTGAAACCCCACAGTTAATGCGAGCAGATCACAAACCAGCGATGACTGAAGTGCGAACTTTAACATGTGTCGACACATGAAGTCCTGGTTGATGTGGAAAGTAAAAGTTTTATATATATATATATATATATATATATATGTGTGTGTCCAGTTGCTGACTGCATGTGTCTTCTCTCGTCGTGGCAAATTGTAGGGAAGGTTGTAGCGAAGCTGTTCCGGGTGGAGACGGACCTTCAAATGCACCAACATCCGCGTGATTTTTTTTTTTACACTTCTGATAGTGTTGCACCCTGGAAATGTAGTTTATTTGTTTATTAATTTATTTGTTCATTCATTCACTCAAGACGCAAAAACAAACCGAGCACTTTTTATTTTGTTTCTGCGTATTGTCTTTTTCTTTCTTTCACTGGAGACTCAAGATCACCGGAGCTGTGACGGAGCAGAGACTCAACTCAGGCGCGCGCGCACACGCATCTCGTGGAAGTTCAAGACTCAGCATCACGGTTTCTGAATTAATGAGCGCGTGGGCCGGCGGATCAAAGTCTTCACCAAAAAGAAGCGAAAGGAATCTAATGTTGCTGAATGAAAGGGCTCAGTATTAAGGCAAACCATCGAGAGGCGTCACGCGGTAACATCACCAGACTGAAAACACGGCTCGCCACATAACGCCGCCGTCGGTGGAGGCACTCGTGCCGCTGCCCGCCCGGCAGAGTGCGGCAGCGCATTAAAACCCCAAAGATCTGGTGCTCTATAAGCAAATTAGCTTTAAAAGCTGCCTGCCTCCTTCGGGGTTTCATGGCGAGATTATAAATGCATGCATTAGCATAAAACAGGATAGAGCTTGTAAGTCCTACAAATGAATCAGAGCGCTGACTTTGTGGTTTCCACATGGAGCCTTTTTCACTCACAAAAGCTTTGGGCCATATTTTTACACACCATTAGCTTCGTGATTTCCATTTTCCTACTTTCTGCGATTGAAACAAACCATTTAACCACTGACTTAAAAAAATATTTTAGAATGAAACTTTAAAGATACACGAAATAAAGAACATTAAGACAATATTTACCACAAGTGTTTTCGTCTGGCCTTTTTTTTTTTTTTAATTGTCAACAGTATTGATTCGGCCTGCATATGTTGTGAAGAGGAGGCTTTTTGTCCCCCCCCTTCCCTGTTGATGAATCACTTTCATTTTACACACAAGCGGTTTTGTCCCTGTCCCCCGGCCAGTGCTACTATGACCAGACAATATGAGAGCAGCCAAAATAGGAAGTGAGCACAAGTGGAGACCGTTTCTGGCTCCAGATATGCGACTGTGTGCTGGTTCTGTGTGTGAAAGAAGAGCTTGGAGAGAGAAGGCAGTGATTCTGTCAGATGGATTCTAGAGCAGCGAGGCCGAGAGACGAGAGGGAATTAGCTGGTGGCGGGGAAGGTTGGTGGTGTTAGTCACGGTGAAGCACATCATAAAAAGTCAAGTTTGCCTCCGTCCTCTGCGACAAAAGGTCGTCCAACCACAGAAGAGCCAGCTGCAGCTTCGTGACAGCCAACAGAATAGACGATCGCAGTGACCTCACTGCTGTTTGCTGAAAGCACCTGGTGGTTAAACTGAACATATTGGTCCATTTTGGCCTCGCCAATGACAATCCAGTTCCGCAATTCTGACCTTTCAGAGCTACGGTAGTCTCTGCTCCATATCCTCGAGCCTCACAATCTGTGAAGGCTTTGCTCCTTAGCGCCATCCTTTGATCTACTCATGAACAGGTGGTCCAAGAATAAATTATCTCGGGGGTTTATTTGCGATAAGCACTTGCACGGGATCATTAAAAGATGCTGACCATAAAAGAGGGCTTGCTGAGCAGGTTCAAACGATGGCTGCTACGCATAAATTTACGGGTAGGAAACTTATTCACATCAGGTGGATTTATGACCTCCCTTTGTGTCGAGCTGTTAAAAGTGGAGGTAAGTGTGGAAATCAGCCAGGACAGACAACGCAGCAGATAATATTTATCTGTGTTGGGCAAAAACACCTGGACACGTGTGAAGAAGATGTGAGGAAGATGAAACTCTTGACCGATGACGCCCAATTAAATATCAAATTCTCCAAACGGCTCTTAATCCATGTTGCTGTTTTTATCTTTTATTTTTACGTCTGTTTCTGTAAACGATCCATTTAGTTTCCAACTGACATACGAACGCGGTACCATCTGCCACTGGGTTATTTAGACACTTTATATGTGGTCTTCCTGCTGTGTCGAGGTTGCCCCCTTTTCGAGATGTTCGGCTTCGGGGTAAACCGTGTCCAATAAGTGATAACAAAACTCACTCAAAGGACAATAAACAGCTGTAAAACGTTGACTAAGATTGTTTAGACATTCTCAGGGTTGCTGTCAAGTAGGTTTCATTCACAGATAAAAAAAAAAAAAATAGTCACTGAAAATAGCCAAACAGTTCTAGTTGGTTGAGCGAGTTCAGTTTTCCATCAGATTATTCAGATTTTCTTGCTGTATTGGGGTCCTGGATGTTGGGCTCCTTGGACAGATCCAGGTTTAAAATTGCCAACAGGACACAGTCAGCCAGAAGTCTGCTGAGCTGGAGCTCTCATCTGGATTCACCCCGGCAACAACGTGTGTGCAGAGGAACGTTGTTAGTTTGCTCACTTTGGAGCCGTGGCACAGAGGAGGATTGATCTGGACTGCCAAGAACACGGTCCCCTGTTCAGGCAACACCGTGTGTGTGTGTGTGTGTGTGTGTGTGTGTGTGTGTGTGTGTGTGTGACCGAGGAGGAGATGAGGAGACAGAAACAGGGAGTCAATGTGTTTGGCAGTGATAACAAGGCCGAGCAGGACAAACACGGTAGGACAAGGAAACAAATTTTCTCCTCCCGTCAAAAAATAAATAAATAAATAAATGAGAAGGAACCAGAGAATAATTTGGATCCATGACAATTTGTTCTTGAGGTGGTGTCATGGTGTTCAAATGTAATGTTGAATGTATGACCGTCAGCGAGGACCCTAATTAGTAGGGCCAAGTTTGGGTTCAACCCGACAGTGGACCTTCTCCTTTGTTAAACCTCAACTTTGGAGCTTTAGTCAGACAAAAAGTGCTTCTAGGAGTTGTTCCCTCTGGCAGCCAAAAGGTTGCGCTCCAACAAGAGTAGGTAGTAGTCCTTAGTAGGTAACTAAGTCACTGGACCTCACAGGTTTAAGGTCACTTGTTCACACCAAGTCCTAATACCAGTGGAGTTGTGTGACACACGACTAACAAAAGGACCTTGGCGTTCGCGTAGCTGTCCATTTTCGAGTGGGCGACCGCAACTCGGTAAGGTGAAAGAGTTGGAGAGCGACAGTGGAGTCTGAACAGAGGCGAAATACAGGAACAGGAAGTGTGCGCCGACTGTCAGCAGCAGCTGACGGGGGAGCTGCAGTGCCTCATTAAACAAATGGCTTTTGAACAACTCGTGGCTCAGTCCAGGCCCATTTGTAGAAACACTCATCATAGCGGTGGCAAGTGAAGGATTTTTTTATGACCGTCAAGGCCGAGTGAAGTGTGTTGAGCTGCAGCACGAAGGCATTGTTGTGTTCAGGCAATTGTGCCTCCCTCTCAGCTGATACTGCAGGTCCTCAGGATAACTTCTCGAGCTGCAAACTCCACAGGTCAAATTCACATTAGTGGATAAACTTTTTTGAGAGCCATATATTCACTTTGGATGTATTCCTCCGAGCCACCAAAGGTCAGTACAGTATAATGTACAATAATAATCGTCGTAGTCCAAAAACATGCATGTTAGGTCAATTGAATATTCTAAATTGTCCGTAGGTGTGCATGTGAGTGTGAATGCTTGTTTGTCTCTATGTGGCCCTGCGATGAACTGGCGACTTGTCCAGGGTGTCACCCTGCCTTCACCCTAAGACAGCTGGGATAGGCTCCAGCAGACCCCCGTGACCCTGAATTGGAATAAGCGGGTATAGAAGATGAATGAATGAATGAATTATCAGAAATAAAATCCTCAAGCCCCGCAGCGGACGGAATTAAGCACATGTCCCGAAACACGGATTGCGTTCGCCGCAGCTTCATCAACATTCCGGTAAAGAACCCACCTTCTGATCTGTGATTGATGCTTTTTTCTATCAGCGGCAGAATGTTCACACCAAATTGGATTTAAGAAACACATTCGGGCGCCGGCGGCCCGCATCAATCATAATATTACAACAGCTCGATGATACGTCCAATTTTCGGCAGCATAAACGTAAATCGACCCACCGCTATCTATCATTAGACATTTCCTCCTATTGTTTTCGGGCGGCGGTAATACATCCTGGCTGACAGAGGGTTCGAGGTGGGCAGCACACGCACACACACACACACACACACACACGCCATTAAATATGGGCTGACATGTGAAAACAGTGCTGGAGTCGTAAAACACGCTAGCAGAGGGAGAAACACACCAAAAAACATCGGATAGATAGATGTGTTTCAGTTTGACAAAAATAAACAAATACACAAACAAACAAAAGACACTGAGGTTGCATCTCCGACCGTCACTGGTTGCCAGTGGAACAGAATCGATGGGAGGTCAAAACGATCTTGACCAACCTCACCACCAATGTCAATGCAAGTTCAACAACAACGCTACATCCAATCAAAAGAAAAATACGATGACATTTCAATAAACGTGTGAGTCACTGACAAAAGTCTGAAAACTTTATTTGTCAAGTGTAGCCAAAATGACGGTTGTGCTTCCTCAGGAAGCCTTGGAGCTCGGCAGAGGACGACGAGTCTCACCCACACACAACAATCTGTTCCGCCCCCCGACCTCAGCGGGAAGATTCACAGGGCATTCAGCTCCACGGGCCAGAGAACTATTGAACAATAAGCTCAAGCGTCCCACTCACACCTGCACGCACGCCTTCCTCAATCAAGCGTGTGGGCAACACGGCACTCTTTCGTGCTCTTTCTCCTTCCCGTCGCGCTTGCCCACAGCTCCGCCGAGCACACGGAGGACGGAATACGCTGGAGCAACTCTGCCACATTCTGGAAACCGTCTTTGAGTTTCAGGGGTTGTTTTTTTTCTTTTTTTCTTTTTTTTTCAGACCTGCGCTTTCATTAGATTTTAATGCAGCCCCCTGCGTTTTTCCAATTATAATCTAAATGTATGACTTGCATCTCTTATTTGACATCTTCAGTTGTGGATGTGATGTGTTGCTGCATTGAGAGGTGGGGGCAAATTCCAACTTTCAGATCCTTTGTTCCTTTTTTGAATTCCTAATTTTCAATATCAGTCCGTTACATGATCCAGTGTTTGGATTTGGCTGGAAAACCAAACACTGAAATTATATTAAAGTGAAATTATGCAAGTTAGTCGCTTCTTTACTGGTTTGGTTGCCGTTTTAATCTAAAGAGCTCCCCCTAGAGCTTTGTGCTGAATATCATTGTCACAAAAAAAAACTTACAGCTACCCGGACCTCCAAAGGCCGGTATTCAGCCATAAAACATTCTGAGGGGGGTACAAAGAGCCTCAACCGACCCGCAACACATCACTTAACCATCACAACAACAACAGTTGTTGCATCGGTCCTCAAAGCCTGGAGCGGACACACGGTTTCAGTCTCATTCTGCTTGCTTTTGGACACTGGCTGGATTATTTGCTCTCCGTTGGCGGCTGATTCCTGCTGAAGCGGCACATTTCCCCTCGCGCCTTGGTGGCGTCTTGGCGTCGGCCCTCCGTCGCAGCGCGCACGCCGGAAGGACTTGTGGGAGCATGGACGGGGAAGGTTGTGGCAGCTCGCTGCATAAATGAGGAGCTGAGCCACGAGCCCCTGAGCGAGGCTGCAGGCTGCAGGCTGCGCTGGCTGGCACACGCACACACACACACACACACACACACACACACACACACACACACACACACACACACACAACACAAATCCTCCACTGATATGTGGACTCACAGATCCACTAACGTCACAAACAACAACAGGCGCCCGGAGGACACTGGTTGCAGCAACATCACCCTGGTAATGAGGTTGTTCTGCCTCCTCTATCAGCGACTTCCTCTCCTGCTGTGTGTGGACCGAACGCTCCCACCGCACCAAACATTTCCCCTACCTGCTTTGCCTCGCCGATGGCTGAGATCAGTCCGACCCCTGGCTTGTCGTAAAAAGCCTTGTTTTTTTTTTTTAAACCCAATACTTTTCTCCATCTTTACACATTCCTGTTGTGACGGTTTGGGTTCATTCCTTTATAAATAAAGTCGCAGGCAAATCAAAGCTGGTCCAACACCTCCCTGTCTTATTTCTCCATTACTTTCGGCGACACTGCAGTATTTTTCATTTAATTCCTTATTCCTATGGGCTAAAAATCCAAACTTTTGCCTCACACGAATAAACAGGCCAGAACAAATTAAACCCTTCTCTTAAACGTCTATACATTCAATTCTGCACCTCACATGATGTATTTAAATGAGCAACATCAGACTCCGACTTGAGCAGTGTCCTGATGCAGCAGAATCAGAAATGACTTTGATGCCAAAACGAGTTGACTTTGACGGGATTAGTGTGTCACCCTGCGACCTCCCTCGACAGCAGCTCCGGCTCTCCTGGACTCTCCAGGACTTGGAAAGATAATCCAGGACCCCCACCATGCCGGACACCAGCTGTTCAGACTGCTGCCTTCTCGATAGAGGAGCAGGGGGCATTGATTTAAAAAACAAAAACAAATAAAAATAAAAGTTCTGGGTTGCTCTTCATGAGCTGCAAGGACACTCGAATAATGTGGCGACTGAGGCTGGAAGGTAAAGTGACTTGATTGGAAACTTGACTGGAGTAGCTCCCACAGATGATGTCAGCAGTGCAAATGCACGTTTGCGACTATTAACTTTCGTTCGGAGGGTTTTGAAGCGCGAGAGGAATACAGCGAGTACTACTAAAGTCAAGCGCAGGGTGCGTCCAGAGCAGAGAGCAGCACTAGAACTTCTGGCTTAAAGAATCAGTTCAGCTCAGAGCTTTTCCAATCACGTCTTCACTCCAAATACCAGGTCATTTATTATCTGTCCTCTATTCTCACCACCTCATTCCGATTTGTCTTTTTGTTTGCATTCTGTTTTCATTTCTGTGCGGTTCAGTAAAGGCCATGAAGGCGACCGCATCTACCTGGTTTCTTCACAACATCGAATCAAAATGTATTTTCCACGACAGGACAGAGACAAGCTACAAGGATTTCAGTCAAATCGTCAGCAAATGTTATCGGCGCCGTCTTTTCCACGGCCTGCCTGTCGTTTACAATGCAAACAAAGCCTTGAACAAGAATTCACTCCTGGCCTGCGGTTATGCCTCACATTTAATTACATTCCCATATTTACAACAAGCTGTTCACACTGGTTATTTGCCACTCGCGCATTCAAGTCAGAAACACTGTGACTCAGTGTCTTGTGCGCTTTGTTCATTTATTTGACATTTGTATGGAAGCTTTTGTCAGCGATGAATCACGTAGAGCTTGAAAGTCTTTGGCAATTTTGACATTTTGACAAGTAAAATAAGTTGCTTTTTTTATGCTTTGCGAACGTCACTTCGCATAGATGATGTGCGTAATTACGGCGTAATTACAATTACATTGAGGATTAGGAGGCGGTTCAGCCACAGTTGACATGTCACACATTTACTCCACGTCATTAGGTTTAGGATTAGAGTTGAACCTAACCCTTTAAAGTAATCCCACTTCCTGGATTGAGAAGTGCATCATGATAGATTCCAACTCCATTTGGACTGTTGTTGGTGGGGAGCAGCTCACCGGGAACATCCAGCGTTCAAGTCCGGTCCCTTTTCACAAACGACTCCCAGATTCCCAGTCGGGGCGACATTAGGCGTCTCGGCGGCCTCCGCAGGTTGCCAATAAATCATTGGCCATGCAGGCCAACAGGCCGTAATAGAGACAGATAGTCTCTTTTAGACGGCATTAATGAACTGCTGTTCCTGGAAGCGAGACGGCCGACGGGGCCGATCGATGGCGCATTGTTTCCTCCTGTGCGACACGTGGAAGCCGAGCCGCCGTCACTTCCACCGTCGGTCCAGGTGGCCAATTAATATGGAGGGCCATTTCTTTACGAAACAAACACTTACTTAAATTGTGATTCGACAGATTTCCGGCAAAGACGCAACTCGCCTCATTTGGTTTGTCGGTCCGAGGATCCTAGAATCACATTAAGGTAGATTTACCAAACTGTTAAATACGTTTTACTTCAGAAACCGTCTATTTGACCGTCTGTTTATTGACAAATCTACTTTGATGCAGTGCGCTGTAGATTCTACAAAATCTGTCGCTGCAATGTTTCTTTCTCTCTTCGTTTGGTTCGCTTCTCGTGGAGAAAGGACACTTTTCAAATCCAAACGCCTTCAGGGTTTTCTGCTAAACTCTGAGTATCCTTGATTCTTTGACTCAATTCTTTGTCCGCCCAACAGTGCATTCGGAGATAATCTGCTTTAACTGTGTGGATGTGTGGGAATAAAATAGAGAAACACAATTTTACAAAATGTTTTCTTTAACCAGAGTCCATAAACATCCTGTCAAGACCTCATTCTGTTGATTGCACACTTTGTCCATAAGTTTAAATGCATTTTGCAAATTAAAGAGACGCTAACATGAGAATGTAGGGGGGGGTTAGGAGGTGGCCATCATCTATTGGTGGGCATCTTGCAGGTGGACTCACCTCGACGGAGGCGCACCAGCAGAACATTCTTCCACACTGCACTGGGCTTTAAACCGAAATCTGAGGCACAAAACTCTTTTTTCAGCCTGTGATGAGTCGACTCCAAGCGAACGCCGTCCTCCAGGTCGGCACCCTTGGCTCAGCTCTCCACCTTTCCCACCTCTGTTTTCCGCTCCAATCTCCCATCTCTCCGCTCCATTCTTCTTTCCTCCTGCCTGATTCCTGTCGGCAACTCTGCCATTTTCTCCTTATCTACTCTTCAGCATTCCCCCAACCCCCACCCCCCTCCCCCTCACTCTGCTTCAGAGCCCTCTGCCGCTCTCGGCTCTTCCTCATCACTCTTGGCTTGCAGTCTTTCATTTCTTATTATTTTTTAGATCAAATGCATTCTCTCACTTTCTATATTTTCCCCTCCTCTTCCTGCCTTCCCTCCTGTGCCCCCCCTTCAAACTCTTCCTCCTCTCCGTCAGTGTGTGTCCTCCCTCGCTTGTTCGCCTGAAGATAAACGACTGGCCGATCCACTCATCCATCTAGTGGGCAGCATCATCCATCTATCCGACCAACCAACCGCGTGTGTGCGCGCAAACACAAACACAAACGCATGACATGAATGCCCACATTTCGCACACGCGCGCACACACAACCCGTCCGTACAGTTTTTGATTAAACGGGCTCTATGGAGAATCAATACCTTCTTCATTACTGCCTCACCTCTGTCCCCTCTCTCCATCTTGACCGCTCCACCACAACTCCTGAGCCTCCTCCGCCCGTTCTCCTCGTCCTGGTATGACGAGGCGGCCAGGCCAGGACTTTTGGTCTTTCCACAAATGAAGATTCGATCTTTCATTTATCCTCTGAGAGGTTGTTAAGTCACTAAAGTCAGAGGTTCTCAAAAAACTGTGGTCACATTTCTGCTTGTACTTTGTTTGACGCCGATTACTCAGTGCAACCTTGCATGACTCCTGTTATTGTTACAATGTTTCTCGGCAGCTTTTTTTTTTCCTGCTTCCTGTTTTTCTTTTTTTTCCAAAACCTTGACTGGTCAACATGAAGTTCTCTCTTCGAGGTAACAGTGCAAAGAAGGCTGCTTACACCATTATTCATTCATTCATTCATTCATCTTCTATACCCGCTTAATCCTATTCAGGGTCACGGGGGTCTGCTGGAGCCTATCCCAGCTGTCTTAGGGCGAAGCTTATACCATTATCATATACACATATATATATATATATATATATATATATATATATGTGTGTGTACACAACATCGAAAGTGTCTTCTTTCTTCTGGCGTGACACTGTTTGTGACTACTGAAGAACTTAATGCTGCACAACGCAACATTGAGAGAAAAAAACTGATGCTGCAGCTCATGACTGCGACATCGAAATAACATTTTTGTAGTCAAGTGGATTTTTGTGTGTTGCAGCTTTTGTACAACAGGAAAAAAAAGCTTTCCACAAAAAGCTATTAATGCCATCCTATAATTTGTTTCATGTTGACTTTGGTCTCCCACAGGCACTTTGCACACTCTGCTGCCTGGATGTTGAATTTGTCTGAATGAAATGAACCAGGTGATAATTAACGCTTGAACGTTTGAGACGGAAAAACCCGCAGCCACTCACTGAAGAGTCGTCAACACCGAGAAACAGAAGATTTCCCGTGTGACGGCCCCCCCGAACGGCAACTCTCACAAAACACCTCTCCGCACCGTTTGATTAAATCACTGTCGTTTTTAATTCTCTTCTTTTTTATTTTAATTGGAATAAATTGATTTGGACTTTGGCAGTCTCTCCGCCTCGACTTGCTCTGTCTCCACTCTGCAGCTGTGCCTTTTGGGATCAACACTTTTCAAGAGCCAAACCCTAAGAAGTAATGAGAAAGGGGCGTTGAGTTCAAGCTCGCTAAGAAAGACACACGCACGCGTGCGCACACACACCCACACCACTCGCACACATATAACAGCAGCATACACATTTGGTTGAGGATTTGAGTCTGGGGGTGTGTTTAATTTATCCTACCAGAGCAGATTAAAGCCCGAGCTGCTAAAATGTGTCCGCCCCAGGCTCTCTGCTAAAATAACAAGCACACCTACAGACACCAGGCATGGAAAACGATATGGCACGCACAATCAGATTTTCTGCATGTTTGACGCTATAGTCATCACACAAAATGCTTTTAGCTTCCAACATGATGCTGAAGGGGCCTGGAGGATGGAGGGGGTGCAGCAAGAAGGAGATTTAGGTTTTTTTTTTCCAATTGGCTGAGAATGAGCTGAATGTTGAGGTTTGATTTTATCCAACGGGACATGATGGTTTGTGTTGTAGAGTGGATCATTTGTTCATGAGAACCTGGACGAGTCCACTGAGTTTACACCTTCCTGAGGTACAGTGAAAAGATCATAATCACAGTGTGCATCGTATGTCATTGGAAATTAAAATCTGTTGTTGGATCTTCAACGACTCTACAGTGGCTCTCACAGTCAGCATAAAAAAACATAGACTAAACCTTAACCTACTTTTTGAAAATGCTGTGGAAAGCCGTGCAAACTGTTGCCATCGTCACGTGTAATCAAACGACGTCATCAACTATTTTGCAATTGAAATCATTTGGACAAGGACACTACCGGGCGTTGAAGGGATTAACATCTTCTGTGTAAAGACGGAGTTAAAAACAGTTTAACGTTTAAAATACATTTGAATTAAAATCACTCCAAACTGAGCGGGGGCTTTTTCCTCATAGTCATTTTAATATGAGCTAAACTTCTGCTCTCCTGAAACATTCCAAAATGAGAAACGTCACTGGTGGTGTCTGATGTCTGATACACGATTAGAAACTGCATGTTGGAGCAGCGATGCCGCAGCAAGGGGACATCCCAAAATAGAGACGTCACACACAAATCATTGCTAAGAATGTTGATGATGCTAATGTTAATGCCAATACTAGCTAACATCACGACTGGCTTACTTCGCTTCCAGACACTAGCGTGCGACTAGCTTTGCAGTGTGGCTGGTCTTTTTGTTGTTTGAACAGACATAAAACCCTTTACAGCCTCGTTACCTCTTCCCTAGCAGTGACTCCCTTTGCTGGTGTCAAAGTACATATTGAGCAAATTGATTGAACATTTCAGTCCCCCTTGGGTAAAGTGGGGACCATTTGCAACTGCATGCTACGGAGAGACTATATTTCAATGCTGACGACTTATTGGGAGAATTTTTTCAATCGAACTTCATTACCACAGGCGCAGCGCAGGGTCGTGTGTAAATCACATGGGTATAGTCGCTATTTAACCGAGTAACCCTCCAAAACCTCAGTGGAACCTGCACTGAGAAACTCTGCACTAAGAGCCGCTTTGATCCTAATCACAGTCCCACAACCCCAACACACACATTGTTAAAGCCACAGAGTTAAAGACACACACACACACACACACACACACACACACACACACACACACAGCAATGGATCAGCAGCGAGGTAAGTGAATTGTCATCGGCAGCCGCTCCGCTCTGTCCATCCTAACCAATTCATTAGCGACCTGCTCCTATCAAGCCCCTCCAGCTGAGATGGATGTACGGGGCGCTGCTCATCGGCTGCTTCATATTCACATCAGCAGAGAGCGCCGCACGTCTGCCTCTAATTATTTTCTAATTTCAGCTTGTTTTTTTCATCTGGACCTGCTCAGGCCTGAGGAGGAAGGTGGAGCTTTACAGTCTCACGGCTGGCGGAAAGTCATTCCCTTAAATGGTTCCTATTATGAAAAGAATACATTTTCAGCTCTTTAACGTGTCTTCTTGTGGTACCAGCGTGACAACCAACACACCAAGTACAAAAGATTACAACTCTCACATTGCTAGAGCAGTTGTGTGTTACCGTGTTGCTGTCCTGAAACAAACCATTCGGATTACGCTCGACTTTCTACGTCACAGGTCGAGCTGATGGTCACAGTAACAACTCCGCAGACGTCCTTTTTTTTTTTTTTTTTAAAGGGTTTGCGAGATGTCACTGCAGTCCTCCATGCTGAGTGCGAGCAGCCATCTTCCTCGCTAGCTAGCGATGAGCAGTTGGCCAATCACATTTACTGTTGCATGCCCACAAAACATGGAGGGGCAGAATCGAATTTTACAAGCAAAACTGTGTGTGTGTGTGTGTGTGTGTGTGTGTGTGTGTGTGTGTGTGTGTGTGTTTCCACTGGCTGGGTGTGCCATGGAATCTGATGATATTTCTGTGGAGAATGACGCGGACGTTTAATATGACCTTTCATCGCTGGGAGATCCACCAACAGCAGACATCACTATCAGAAAGGATCACAAGCTCCCACAAGAGACGTTAAATAAATTACTATTTGAATATTTAACATGAAGTTGTGTGTTTCTCACGAACAAAGACAGTTCAACAGTTCAGCCCTTCTACGGCTATGTGTTTTTTTTTTTTTTTAAATTTGTGATCCGGTTAATGTCTATAAAATCAGGTCAAGGAGAAACAATTTCTGTTAAATCAAAGCAACGTTTTTGATGACTTTTGTTGCGTGTGTCCAATGTCTGAATTTTATATGGGCACTCATGAGAGGATCCCACGGAGATTAAAACATTTTTTTCAAGGCCACCTGGTGGTCGGCTGCAGCATTTCACCACAAACACCCTCCTTCTTAGGTTAGCAGATGTGACGATGATTCAATATGAATAATTAATAGAAGTGATGAATAAATTAGTCGTTGGAGCGGAAGACAGTAGAGTGATTTCGAAAGGGAAAAAAATAGAAAGAAAATACTCCATCATCAACACCATCATTCTTCAAAGTGTCAATGATGGTTCCGCACGACGGCGCAGACACATGAAAGACAATCAGTCAGGCTTGAACTTTTTCAATCGGGCCTAATCTGCTCCCGCTGTCGAGCTGATTCATTTAAAAACCAACAAAAAATGAGAAACTAAAAGGATCATGATAAAGAAATGCTCACTAACCTAAGTAACATCTTCATTTTGGTGATTCTACTGCGCTGAATGTAAATCTAAAATTACACAGTGCAGCAACTCCTCGGCCAACTGTAGAAGGCATTCAACTACTTGGAAACAACATCATTATTTTAACATTCTGTTATTGTGAGATCCCGACCCTGCTGCTGCGGCACGCGCCCTTCACGTCTGCCTTATTTTTACCCTTCCGCACTTCAACTTTATTAACGTCACCGGCATCGCCAGCTTCCTCCTACGTCGTTCAAAAAAGAAGATGGAAAAGAAGAAGAAGAAGAAGAAGAAGGGCAGGAACTTGATAGGAGGGGCTGGAGATAAAAATGATGGGCGCTGTCATGAAATGAGGACTAACCTCCCTGCAGAGACCCTGAGAGGTAAACTGAAGCCGTTGAGTGTTTCTCCGCCTTTTATTGTGACCATCAACCATCCTGACGGCAGCGCAGCCACGGGCTGTCATGCCGATACATCACCGCTGATCAACGGTCGAGCACAGCGGCCACTAGTGCCGCCACTAACCACTCATTTTCTGACGATTAATCTTTCGACTAATTTTTCCATTAGTCGACTAATCTAAATGACTAATTAAAAAAAAAAAAAATTTTTATAATTTCATTGTGTCCATTTTATTTTGAAATCAGCTGAACAGCCAGAACATTAGTAACTAGTAGCCTGTGCCATAACCAAGCTTGAATGTTACCAAATAAAATACAAATCTAAACTAATTTAAATAGCTTCATAACCGAATGAAAAACACACAAAAATCTATTATTTTTTCCGAGGGTCAGTGAGTAGAGGAGAAAAATATACAGTTAGCCTACTGATGTTGACAAGAAGAAGCCATTCACACCTTAACATTGACATCAATATCGGCCTACTTTTGTTAGAAGCAGACCAGCAGAACGCGCACATTTCAGATGCAAAACAAAAAATAAATAGGCGGTCAATAGTAAGACAACTCGTCGCCGAAAAACATTGTCCTCGACTAATTTGCATAGCTGATTATGTCGACTACGTCAACGAATCGCGGCGGCACTACCGGCCACTTCCACCAGGTGCTGCGTCACCTCGTCCCACCACAGCTGACGTTGAAAACCTCCGTCAGCGCACACTTTTGCGTCATCGCTGCGGGATAACGAGGGCGAATCTCGCAGCTGCGGCGCAACAGTTGGATCTAAAACAGAAGCGGCGCCTCGGTAATTACACAGGCCAGCGACTGTTTAAAGCTCGCTTACATTAGTAAACAGCTCAGTTTTTTTCTTTTTTTTCTTTTTTTTTTTGCCGTTGTTTCCAGTCCATTTTAACAACAACAGCAGCAGCAGCAGCAAATTAGCCGCAGCGCCGCACGGTTGCGAAATGCATCAGCTGCCTTCTGAAAGAGCCGAAACTTTGAAATAAAAACTGCAGCCAATCCAGTCAAAGTGTCCAAATGATGAAAGAGCAGTGAAAGTAATGAAATAAGCTTTTGGCGCATGCAATAATTTATTGATAATTTATGGCTTCATTTACACAAACGAACGCAGCTGTGTGTGTGCGCACACACACACACACACACACACACACACACACGCACACAGCTTGTGCTGCCGCCTCCGCCCTTCCCGACAAAACCCGGGCTGGATTTTGTGCTAATTAGACCCAAACAAACAAAATAACAACAGACAAACGCAGCTGACAGGGTGGCTGATGGGAGCGCGCAGCCTGGCGACGGCTCATATTTTAAGAAATTCTTTTTATAGACCTCTTTGCCATGAGTTTTATGCAAACAGTGTCACGCAGAGAGGGGGGGAGATGAAGGGACCGTCACAGCCCATCAGATCGCACAGCACGTAATCAGGCACCTTTCCCGACTTTTTTAATTATTCAGGGAGAGGAATAAAGACGAACAAAACAAATTTGACGTTTGTAGTCAACAAAAGGTCATTATGCACCCGGAGACAAAGATTTGATTGAAGTTGGGACATGATCGCTCATGATATAGGGCAGTTGGGTCTATTTAAACGAGACAGGACAGACTTCTTTGTAAACCAAACAGCTTGAGAGTTGTTGTTTTTTTTTTATCATTATTATTTACTTGATTTAACTCCAAATGCAGGTGGTGGTAGGTACTGAAATATTTATCCATCACAACTCTGCTGCTCAGACTGCAGGCTTCTTCTAAAAGCCGTACGACGCCAGCGTTGCCAACTTACGACTGCAAACATTTATTTGTTTTTCTTCTCACTTTCTGCACTTCGTAGCTGACTACTGCATTTACACACTACCTTCAAGTGATGTGATAATTGGACTGAATATCGATTTGCCTGTCGGGGGATTCCTGCAATTAGTGCAGATGACGGCGACCGAGCGTTCGTGTTTATAGAAAAGCAAATGCCAAGCAGACGTCAAACCGTGGCGTGCGCGACGACATGAGGACCAATCAGAAGCCTGGGGAAAAAAAGGTGCTATTCTACATTAGTGGAACAACAGCAGCACGGTGCAAAGAGGGAGTTGTTTGAAACGGCACGGGTGCAGAGTTAATGATTTGTGAATGTGGACCTGAAATAAAAGCTTCATAAAACACAAATAAAAAGACAACAAACAAATGCTTTTCTGCTTCTTTTCTGTATGCACCTAAATAGTAAGACACACTTGAAATGAGCAACAAAATCTGTTTTTGTGCATTTTTTTTTTTTTTTTATTTAAAAAAGAAAACGTGTAGATGAGGCATTGGCAGAAGCAGCAAAGCTAAACAAAGTCAACTCGGGACTCACCGTGTTTCAACTGAACAAATGAAAAAACCTAAATGAGTCCAGATTAGAACATACGCACTGATTGTACTGTATATCTAACTGCTAAACTCTATAATGGTTTCATTTATAAACTACTACACATTTATGAACTAAGACAGATTGTGGCCTGAACACCAAAGTAATACCACCTTACTTTACTTTTTGCAAAATTTTTGATTTCTCCGACACGGAATTGCAGAAAACATCACCCCCCCACCCTCCCCACACCCGCATGTGACGAAACCCTAATCTCTCCCTGTCCACTTTCTGATTGTGTGTTTCTCTTCATCGCACACCCTGCAGGAAGCCGAGAAAAACCCTCGACGCAGGACGTAACGAGCGAGGCTCTGGCCGGCGGCTGCAGACTGGCATTTCAGCTGATTGGCACTGCAGGCGGTTCTCACCGCGGCGCACGCTGGATGCTAATGGGAACCGCAGCCCAGAGGATACACTCGCATTCTAGACTCTTACACGTGTGTGTGTGTGTGTGCACGGGCTTGTGTGTGTGTTTGGTGGCTACTGTTTGACATTTTTGTCCCACGCTCTTATTTCCCATGCAGGCATCTGAGGATCATTAAAATGTGTGCGAGTGCGTGTTTGCTGTTTCATCCTGCGCTACCACGGGCTGCACATCTGCCATACAAAGAGCATCTGTGTCGACACGTACTTGCGTGCGTGCGTGCGCGCGAGTGTGTTGTGATTAGATTATGATTAATCCCCTGCGCTCTCTTTCAGCCTTGATTATCGCTCAATTCATCACTCACAGCAAGAAGCCTTCGGAATCATCACTGAGGTTGTGGGTTTGAATCCCCGGAGAATATCTTTTTTTTTGTTTGTTATTTCCTAGATACATACAGCGATGCACAAAGCATAAAAACATTTTTTTTTTTTTTTTGTCCACGTTTCCATTTGGTTTCTCCCCAGCCGCAGGAGGAGCGATGAGCTTTCAGACCTCATTCTGTGCTCAAGCCTGCTTCTGAATACTTGTCATGTCAAAAGTTAGCAAATCGGGTTTGAGCTCACGTTCTTGCTTGCAAACTTGTCAGGGCTTCTCAAAAGGTTCCTGTCAACCAGGAACATAAAGACGAAAAAAAAAAAAAGAACTTTTTTTTGGCTTTCAGCGTAACAATCTTGATGAATGTCAGAATTCTTCCAGTAACCTGCTGAGGTGTGTGTGTGTGTCTCTCTGTCTGTGTCAGAGCAACGTCTCTGGCTTCCATTCATTTTCCATTTATCTGTACAATCTAACCAAAACCCAGACTCTAACTACGGTATGTCTGACTCCTGACCTCAGTCCTTGTCTCGCCCGGAAGCTGAACCTTTTACTGCAAAACTTAATGGTCAAGATGAGGAGAAAAGTGAGGACTGACCAAATGTCCTCACTTTGTCGTCTGAAATCACATTGTCCTTAAATGCTGCATTTATAAGAACACACACACACACACACACACACACACACTTGGTCTGAGTCTGCGCAAACTAGTCAGTCAAAGCGGTGCGCAAGTTGAAAGTCTCAGCGCTCTTCTGCAAAAGGCAACAACAGAACATTATTAGAAAACTGACCATTAAATCCGGCGCAGCAGCGGAAAAACACTGCATCTGCCGTTTGTTTTCTGTTGCACCTCCTGCGGCGTTGGCAGGGCCGGTTGTTCTCAGCGCCGGTGACAACTCGGGTCCTCACGGACTTCTTCTCCGTTTTGTCAAATATGCAGTTTTGGAAAACTCTAGATTAGAGGCTTTTGTCTGAGGCGTGTTGTAGTTCACATCCACGCCAATGCAAACACAGTCAACGACGCAAAGACCCACAATGGGAGTTGTATGATAAATGCGTAAGCCTCTCTGCTCCTCAACCTCGCTGGGTGTCGACGTGCTGATGGGACTTGGTGTGTTACTAGCTATTGTTGTCATGATTTGGTGTATATTATTGTAACATCAGTGGTTAGAAAACGTTCTTGGGAAGGCTCTCGGCCAATCAAAATGTTTGGTTGGAATCAGCTGTTGTGATGGCTGTCATTTACTCTGTATTTAAGTATTCAGTTGCCCTATTGGAGCCTTTTTTTTGTCATTTACTTTCCCTCCACTCCACCCTGCCCTCCTCCCGATTCCTTCCTTCCTTTATTGATAGCTGCCGTTCCTTTGACCTCGAGATGTCTATTTACAGCCAGGCTCCCTCCGACCCTTGCAGGATGCTGCATGCTCAGTCCGGTTAAAAAAAAACAAAGAAAAAAACCCCACTGTGCTGCTTATTCAAAATGAATTATTCAAAAAAATCCTTGCGGACAAAATAAATGTAATAAAATGAATTAATTGAATGGTGTCAACGTGAGATATGCTCTCCAACACTTTTCTGCATTGAAAACATCAATATTTGATTGAGATTTCTGAGCAGCTCCAAGTATGTGCCGCACGTCAAACACCCACAAATGTCGAAGTAAATGTTTCCTTAGCTGGGTCTTTTACATCTCCATGTAGTGAGGAGCCCATAAAAGACACTGAGACACCATTTGAAAACAATTTTCTCACATAAGTGCATGGACCTTCGGTCTTTCCAAAACTATTAAGGTTTTCACAGCTGAACACTTCTGTGCCGTGAGTGTTTTGAGAGCAAGAATATGCTGGGAGGTATGTGAAAATACTAATAACATTCCAACTGCTTGTTGATTTTAGTATCCACGTGTTGCTGCTGCCACCACATCCTCCTCCTTTGGGTGCTTCTGAATAAAGCTGGTGTATTATTGCCCACACAGTTAAACACACACGACCTTTACTAGACTTTTAAAATCTTATTTATCTACTTGAAATGAACTTTCTGCCGTGGTGGCACTTGAGTTTTACTGATTTTAGATAGTGACATCCCACAGAATAGTCACTGTGTTCTAGTTAGCCAGCCAAATTCTGACATAAAGGAGATTTTGTCACTGCACCATCGACGCTGGTGGCTAATCGGTCAAGTATGTTGCAACCAGCTTTAAGGGGGAGCTTGCAGGTGCAGCTGCTCCCTGCGTTGTTGCAACTGAAAGGAAGCTGGATGGTTTTGAAATCCCAAAACCGACTGAAAACATTTTTGACTGGAGCTGTCTTTAACTTTTAACCCTGAAGAACTGCAAGGTTCATCTTCAGACGTACTGACTCGGACAGTCTTTGGGTGTGTATGTATAATGGAGTGTGAAGGGGAAACATCACCTCTTCTAATTGTCACCATATAGGATTTAGGGTTTTTTGAGAAGGTTGCATTTTGTCCATCCACACAGCTCTGTCCCCCTTCAATTGCAATTTAGAAGCTAAAGATTAAATGTGTAAATCTCTGGAACTGTTTAACTCAACTGTAATATGAAACTGAAGGCTACTCATGCTGAAAAATTGCAATACGGTTTCATTTTCCATGTAGCTTTTGACATTTTGGTCATATTTACAGAGACTACGAGCTAAAGTGATATGCATAAAGGCAATGTTAGCACTGTGTGCTAACAGGGCTGCAATTCACATATTATATATGTGAAACTACAGTATATACCCATCCATTATGGCCTTCATAGTTTGTGAAGTTTTTGGCAAAAAAAAAAAAAAAATCCATAGACTAGAAGGGCAAAGACTATTTCCATCTGTCTGAATATTTTGTTTTCAAACCCGCTTTTGTTTGGAACATCTGATGCACACAATGCGACAAACGCGCACACACAACGTGAAGCTGCATCTAACAGGATTAAATCTATGAATTCTTGCAGGCTCGTGCAGTCGGTAGAGGACTCACTAAATACTTTAATGAGGCATTGGGATGCAAATGCATGACACATTCCATGCACACAAACACACATGCATATAAATATATATATAAACTATTTATGCATGCACATATATCCTGTTTGAATACAAAGATTTGAACTCATGCAAACACATGACATAGCTCCTCCATGCGCACACAAAAGACATTAATGCACGCAAACATGCTCCACGCTCATCTTTTTAAAGGAGGCACAAAGGGAGAGAAGAGCAATGAATTCACACAGGAATGGAAAAGGACGGCAAATAACCAACAAAGGAGGACAGAATAAAAAGCAGGGGCAGCACGAGAATCATATGCACCGCTTTTCCAAACACAAGTCTGGACCAATGAACGTTTTTTTTTTTTTTTTTTCCAGGAGATACAGGCATTAGCTCCAAGTGGGGGTTCATTGTGACAATCCCAGTACGTTAATGCAACAATAGCAGCGGCAGCAGCAGCGACGATGGTAGCAGTTTTATTAAAACTGAGCTGCACTTCATTACAAAAAGAGCAAAGAACAGCAGCGAAGGCTTTTATTCCTCCACTCAAGACTGACTTTGGCAAGAGTTGAGTTGAAAACTGCACCAAAAGGAGGCTTTTGGAAATCTGGATGGCTTTGGCTGGTACAGACCGATGGTTCATCCAATCACCTTTCACTTTTGAAGGTGTCTCCTTCTTTCCACACTCACTCTTTCTGGGCTGTTTCCCAGATACGCCAGTGAAAAAGGAAAAATATCTCTCATGCATGAATGAAGCATTCCATCAGGCGAGCGAGGTTCAGGGCTGTGAAGCAACATCTTTATAATACTGTGGGCGAAGAAAATAGAGCGTGATGCATTGTGTGTGTGCTGAATTCACGCGCCATTTTTTTTTTTTTTTTTTTAATTTTACGCGTGTCTTCAGAGCAGCGTAAGCTCTGGCGCTATTTTAAATTCGCTCCCAGGTATATCCAATTAGGGTGAGACATATAAACAAACGCCGTCTTGGCTCTGATTATGTGTAAGTGGTTGGGTGGGTGGGTGGGTGAGTTGTAGGCCGTTCTCATGGAGTGCAGTGCTACTTTACTGAAGCAAAAATTGTTGTTGTGGTATAAGCCCAGCGATATGGTTATGATAAGGATTTTCCAACAGCAGGACTTTTATAGTGTGTGTGTGTGTGTGTGTGTGTGTGTGTGTGTTTCGGCTTTAATACCTTGGCACCTACACTGAAATAGACCTGTGAGTTTATT
The DNA here is from genome assembly GCA_009823395.1 of Thamnaconus septentrionalis. Lineage (NCBI taxonomy): Eukaryota > Metazoa > Chordata > Actinopteri > Tetraodontiformes > Monacanthidae > Thamnaconus > Thamnaconus septentrionalis. Next base: position 3,272,240 of record CM020506.1, on the reverse strand, counting down.
AGTTTAGTTTATTAGCCGGGGCATAATAATGTGTCAGTGTGTCGGAGTAAACACAAAGTAGGTATATACATATATATATACACATATATACATATACATATACATATATACATATACATATATATATATACATATACATATATACATATATATATATACATATACATATATATATATATACATATATATATACATATATATATATATATATATATATATATATACATACATAGACATATATATATATATATATATATATATATATATACATACATATATATATATATATATATATATATATATATATACACGAGCCAGTAGCTACTAAACTCTGGTTTTATCAGAACCAATTTAAAAAAAAACATTTTAAAGCCAAAAGACGAACATAAAAAAGGCGCTGTTGGCTTTCCGTCACACATCGGGGTGCAGCTGTGGCTAGCCACAGTGACATGAAGCTATTTGATCAGAATGATCATTTTCAGAGTATTTCATTGAATTTCTTGAGGAAATGCGCTAAAAAAAAAAATGTTGGGAATTTATAGGCAGCTGGTTAAAACCAGTGGTAACAAATCTGATTGAAATGTGACAGACAGAAATTTTACTCGATCATCTCTGGCATTTTGCCTCCCTGATTCAAACACTTTCTCTGGACTTTTGCAAAGATGGATACCCTTGATAAGTACAGAGACTTTAAGAAAAACTTCTTAAAAGGGACTTGGACAAACTTTGGTGGACGACATGCTGAATCACAGTCCCACCATTTGTTGTTTTTGACACCAAGGTCAGGCTCAACTAACCTCAGGGAACGAGAAATGATCTAAAAAAAATGTCAGACGAGACTTTCGATGTGCATCATAAACACAATGCAAGACGCTGACGTCCCATTACAGCTCAAGGGGGCTATCGTTTTCTCGTGGGCGAGATGTGTTCCACTGATGATTTTCAAAATGAAAGCAACAACTCACCGTGTTGAATCTGAGCTGCGAGAGCAGAAACATCAGCGGTGAAAACCCAAACACGGTGTAATTTCAGTGGGCGAAATGGTCAACAAATGACAAACACTGCAAGATACAAATACACTACAGTAACTATTTGCGTCAGAAAACGCACACACAAACATGTGCGTCTCTATCTTACATTCTACATTCAACACACACAGCCGACACAAAAGCTTGTACATTTATTTGGCTTTTACAGTCGCATTATCCGACATTCTCTCTCCCTCCCTCTCTCCCTCTCTCTCTCTCTCTCCCTCACACACACACACACACACACACACACACACACACACAGAGCACCAACAGGACCAATAACAAGGGTGTCAGAATGATTGACCATCCCATAAGAATGTATAATAGCACTTGCCTGGTCCCACAATGCACTGCAGCTGGTTTTTAAACCACCATACAGGATGTTTTCCACTCGCCCTCGAGCCTCCAACAATAAACCATCTGGTCAAAAGACATCTGTAAGAGGTGGCTGCCGTGTTCACATGTTCATGGATTTTTAAAAATATAGTAATCTGGCACGCCAGATGGAGCGTCTCCTGAATCCTTTGGAATTAGCTCACGTATCCATCTGCTACGCAGCCCGAAGAAAGTGTTTGTTCAGGAGAGGCAAAACCTTGAAGGTGACTGATTGAATAACACGTCTATTGCACTGAAACTGACCAGTCAGATTTGCCTTGGCGAGCCCCCACAAGGTCTGCATAAAATAAGGTATTACACAGCTAATACAAACTAGCTGCGTAATTTTATGAAACATCTCCCCTCGTAAAAGAAAAACAAACGAATAAAAAAACAAAAAAAGAAATCTACCACTGTATTTCAGACATAGCCTCTCTCATTAGCCCTGCCAACCTCACTGCAGAAATGAAGCCTTCAGTTTCTGGTCACAATTAATCCCAACAAGTGCAAGCGCATCGCTGAGACAATGATAACAATGACAACAACAAGGAAATCGAGAACAAGTGCGACGAAGCGAGGATGGTTTGCACTCGGAGAGCTCGATTATATTCAGCACAGCATCGCTCACACCGGTGTGATGTCCTTACATAAATGCACGTTTGTCCTAGTCGGCAACGGTAGCTCGTTATGTCATCTAAGAACATTCCAGTCATGTCGATGTTAATAATATGCCTCCAATTAGCAAGTGTTATTCATGTTCATCTTCCATACCTGCTTATTCCCGAGCTCAGGGTCACGGGGGTCTGCTGGAGCCAATCCCAGCTGTCATAGGGCGAAGGCAGGGTGACACCCTGGACAAGTCGCCAGCTCATCGCAGGGCCCAATTAGCAAGTGCTTCAATTTAAATCAAATTCTGAAACACAGATAAGCTTTGGCAAAGATTTTTTAAAAGCATCATCGAGAAAAATACCTCTTTTTAGTTAGGAAAGCATAACAGTATGTATTAGTCATCTTTGTCCTCCTGCGAGCAACGCCAAAACCAAAACCAAAACAACACCAAAGTCGAATACTCACTTAACACCCATGTTTTAAAAGAGAAAGAAAAAGAGAAAGAAAAAAAACATCACTGCGGGGCTGCCCTTGAGCAAGGCACTCAACCCCAACAAGTTCCAGCGGAGCTGATTAGCAGCCAGACTGGCTGTGGTTGTAATGGGATCTGTCAGCTTCAGGCATGCATAGGTAACAGTGTAGTGCTGAACACAGGGAGCTCGAGCATTACAAACTTTCCTTGGATAAATACCTGTTAAATAAGTAATAATATTCGTGCTGAAAGTTTAATGCCACCCTAATGTGGGTATTGGCAGCTAAAAGAATGGCGACGCTGGGTTTTGGTTAGCTCGTCGCTTCTCAGCGGAACCAATTTACAGCGGGCTGAAATAAGAAGCTGAATTATTAAAGCCAAGGAGAGAAGGAGCAGCGCGAACTGTTACTGCCACCGTTTCAGTCATCGGACGGGAGTGAAGCACTGGAATAATGAAAGAGAAACAGTGGCTGATGGGAGAAAGGATGAAAGATTCTCTAAGGTCTTGTTCAAATACGGTCAGGGCTACTTCAAGAAACCAGGACGGCTGTGGCCTCCGACATCAAACAAGAGAAAAATCATTATTTTCAATTTCAAGTACTAGTGCAGCCAAAGCAGTTAGCATATTTAGGTAAGGAGGTGCACAACCAAAGTGACAGTGCGGTGGCTGTAGTAAGCATGATGAAGCGCTGCGCTAATGTCGGGCGTGCAAAACACAGTTACAAAAGTTATCCAAAGCACAACTGTACGACAAAGATACTGCATATGCTGACTTTGGATGAGCTATATAGTAGCTCCAGCAAGCCACAGCTAACTAAGCAACATGGTCGTAACGACAAAGCAAAGGTAACAAAGCTAGTTTTTCAGACTAAATGCAATAGCATAGCACGGAAAGGTCTAAGTTATCGGTTTCACAAGAGACACACCAACAGGGAAAATGGCACTCTTGATAATTACTGATTTACTGGGTTCTAACTGACTCAAAATCTTGATTAATTGATTCTGATCTGTTGGTAGAAATAGATATTCATGCCTCCTTCATATAAAAACCTGGCGCCTCAACCCTTTGAAATAAGTCAAGGCCACTAATTAAGGGAATGCCGGAGAGAAAATGTTCAAGTCATTATCCACCCATTTAAAAATGGTTTTAATAATCTGGATGGATGGATTTCGATTTTCTGTATGTCCTACAGTTACTATTACTTAAGAGTCGAGGTCTGAGCCATGAACAAGACTTGTGCTCCACTAACCTACATTTTCACCCAGAATTAGAGCCTAGCTGGACAGGTTGCTAGTGCGTTCGCACGCATGACCAACTGCTGACGTGACATTATGTTGCAAGCTCACCTTTGAAATTAGGGCCGTGTGATGTTCGCTTCAGAGAGGATCAGTCTACCTTTGGGATACAAGTCTTGGCATCAGCGCTGAGAAAAGACAGATAATTACAGAGCTTATTGCCAGCGTGCATTTTATGCAAAGGTCATAAAATGTGAACATACATGCGTCCCAGACTTTAAAGTGTTCCAGCGGCAGTCAAAGAATTACATGTCGGACCATGTGATATAACATTATTCTATCATTTGCATGGAACCCCAAAAGGAAGATGTCATTCCTGTCAAACTGAGCAAAAGATAGAGACAATCTGCAGATGTGCATTTGTTTTGGCCATTGTTGCGCTTCTACCATGGGGGACCAGCCAGAATTTCCATCCAAATACTTAAAAAATGTATTAAGAAATGTATCAATAATTTAATGTCCATCATAAAGTTAGCCAAAATAAATGTTCAATATCTGTGAATAATTGCGTTCGACAACAAATCACACAAGATTTGAAGAAGATTGTTGCCCTCAACCAGTCTTAGTCTCGCACTGCCACCACTTCACTGGAAACAGAGATCCCAAATTATTAAGAATTGAGAAACAAGCTTAAATTCCCCATAAACCTCTTCTTATTAACGCCAAAGGGTAAAAAATATTTTAATTATTTCCGACCATTTCCATCCAGATAAGTGTCTGTCATCACCCGTCTTGCTGTTCTTTTCATTGTCTATTAAATAACCAGCGTGGTTGAGGGAACTTGAACTGAGCAGCCAATTTAACCAACGCTGTAATTTGTGTGGGAATAAATTGGCTCCTACATCAACCGAATGTAACGTTCTTCACGTCGCCCTTTTGCTGAACTCCTGCTGCAGCGACACCTTTTTTCTCTTCTTCTTTTTTTTTTTGTTCGCCCCAGTAATATCCCTGGGGGTAAAGAGTGGGACGGGTGGATGGCAGGTGACCTTTTCGACTTTGAGCACGGAACTATGGGTATTGCCACGAGGTGAAAAGGTGAAGGATGGGAAATAAGAAGAGAAAAATAAGGGCATCAGGGCTGGAGTAAGGTGTGTGCTTGTCTTTGTCTTTGTGTACAGCTCTATGCTAGATAAAAGTGTACCAACAGAAAGCCGGCGACAAACATGGGACGACATCGTTAGCATACACAGCGTGAAACCAACAGGGTGGAAGTACAAAGAGCCTCCTATGGCGGCCCAAACAGATAACAAACAAGTATGGAATATGATTAAAATAATGCATCTGTGTGTGTGTGTGTGTGTGTGTGTAAGATACATGGGGGTCTTCGGAGGAGTTTGTAAATTTGCTGTACTGACCCAGTCAAAGGAGGATGAGATCTAACAATGCCACAAACTTGATATCCACTACCTATGAAAACTACTTTTTACTTTAGATCTGCTCATCAAACCTACAGTGGGATCTGCTCTTCACTTACTGCTACATGCAGTAGCAGAAAGCAAGTTTCTCCTCTGATTTGAATCTGCTCATTGTGTTTGGACAATCTCAACAAGATAGTATCAGCAGACCATGAAGCTGCACAGTGGAGAGTTTTCTAGTTACAATCTGCGCGAAGGCGGCGTTAAAGTGCACGTTTGTGCTATCGACTGACTCTCTTATGATCCAGCCTCCAGGGTCCAGGTTACTCCTATTGCTTGTCCACCGCTAGATTAATATCAAGAGTTGCATCGGGAAGCTGATGGCTTAAAAGGGAGAAACTAATAGATAAGCTGCATGTATGTAAGTATGTAAGTGGAACTGCATAGAACTAAGCACACGTAGTCAGTTTAACTTCAAACAGATTTTTCTCCTTTCCCTGCTTTGGCATTGGGGGCAAACTGAAAGCTGTGTTGAATCACAAACAACATCATCAAACAGTTGAAAGCAAACCCAAATCAGTTGGGAGCTGCTGATAGCACAGGTTTCCTCTGTACGATCTGAAAATCAATCCGTCTGCGGTCAAGTCGAGGTAAAAGTTGTATCTAGGTAGGTTTTAACTGATCACACACAGAGTCGGTTTCAGCTGCGATCGTTCAACATCGTCTTCACTCGCCAACGTTACCAATCAGCTGCAACACAAACATTCAGCACGACGGAAAAGTGGCATTTAAAGCACTAAAATTCAAATTCAGTTCTGTTCAAAATCTGCAGCACGTCTTCCTGCTCCGTCGCTCACACGCCTTTTTCAATTTTCTGAAAAAGACAGATGTGGCGTTTTTCTATCGAAGAAAATATTCTCTGTCATTCATATTTGATTTTCTTTTTTTACCCCCCGTTTTTTTGACAGCTACAATGAAGCCACAAACTCGAATCACACGATCAGCAGAGACACAGCTGGGAACAATTAGCGCCATCAGCAGTCTGACAAAAGTCGAAATAAAAATAGAAAATTAAAGCTGGGCCAAGAAATACGACAGCGTTTATTTGGTGGTAGCAACCATTTAATGCTGAATATCACTTTGATATTTTGATCTTCATAGTGTGGAAACAGGCGAGATTAAATACATTGAAATACACCGAATGTCTTCAATGTATCATTCTATTTTCTTCCCTTTGGAGATGTAGATAATTCACTTGGCAGTGCAAAAGATCAAGCCAGTCTTCAGGTACAGCCAATTATAAATAAAAGGCGTTACCGCTAAGAGTGCAGGTATCGGGTATTGTGGCTCTGATTTTAAAAGCAACACACTGCTTTACACTTTTCGACATTTTATTCACACTCTCTTGGCGGCACTCTGAGCTGTCACTCCCAGTCGTCTCAAGGGGAGAGGCGGAACATCGGGGGTGAGAGGAAGAACAATGATGGTTTGTCTCCCCGAGACACGCAGACACACACACACACGCACATGCACACACAGCAAGATGGAGAAATTGAATATCACAGCAGATGATGATGATGATGATGATTATGATGAGAGCTACCTGTGCAATTATCCTCCCATTGCTTCATGCAGCCAGCAGCTCCCTCCCTCTTTGTGATTGTGTGTGTGTGCGCGCGCGTGTGTGTCTCATTTGGCTTCTGAACACATTAGAGTGTTTCCTGGTAACACACATAGGCACACACACACACACATGCGTGCACACTCAGGCACTCGCCAGCCAGACATTTTCTTGCACTCTGGACGGACAGAACAGCTGGCGGGACAAAGGAGTGCGGCCCCATTTCCATGGCGAGTCCTTTCTAAATCCTTTTATTTCAGCTTCAGTTTCCGCTCCTGATTGCAATTGATTTCCTTAACAGCTTTTCCAGAGATGCTCTTCTGCACATCGCGGCCAAATTCTTTTTAATCCCCGTGGCTGGGGTTATCTTAGAAAGAGCAAATTTCCTCCTGATGAAAGCGGCGAGTCTTTTCCGGGAGATAAAGAGTGTTAGTCTGAACGTGGCCACTGAGTCAGTTCACACTCTCAGCTCTTCAACTCCCAGCTGTTTCGTCTTTGTTCTTCCTTTTGGGCTTGATGTGATTCACAGTTTGTTTTGTTCTCACTAGGAAAGTCCTCTCAAAATATCCAGCGCCTTCTCCGCTCTACCCGGCCGTCTCTGTGGAAACCAACACGCCTCCGACTTGTTTGAATGACACATAACATGAGTCACAACCACTGCAAAATAGCAAAAACCATGACATGACATCACAAATTAGGCAAAATGAGGGTTTGGGGAAAATTTCCTCAGGCTTTTCCAAAATAACATCTGATTTGTTAAGCAGATGACACATGGAAACATTCACTTGATGGGAAACATATGAGAAAATGACTAGTCGTCCAAATGGAAATAACTTTCACCAGAAAGTTCAGTGGTCAAAACAAAACAGAAAATCACTGGCTCTCTTTTCACTATCAACAATAGATTGTCTGTCAAGGTTCTCATTGGACTAGTTAGGTATCTTATAGACATTTTTCTTCTCATCCGAAAAGGCTTCTCCAGTTATGTTTTTGGTGCTTAAACATCTCTCATGTCGGTTAAAAAAGAAAACAAAAAACGTTTTCAATGAGCATGAAACAGAAACTCCCAGAAATGAAATCAGCCAAGTATCGCTCAAACTCGCGCTAAATTCAAACTGACTGATGGTCAACATTTTTGGAACACTTGGCACATAGCGAAAATAGCCATGACAAAAACTAAAAAGCTGCAATATCATTGTTACACTCTATAAATCATTGATTTATTTATTTTATTTTTTTTGCCAGCAGGGACAAACTCACACAGCGAGGTGCCAAAAACATCAGACTGCCAGCCTCCAGCTTCTTAGACTTCAACTGTCATGGTGGCCCCACTGCCCAATCTACTGCCATTCGGATGTAGAAGACTTCAGAGTCAGGAGAAGTTCTTTCATGAATGGAAGGAAGGAAACACCCACAGGGTCTGTGCACTGGGAACTACTCAGAGAGAGCTCACACGTGTGGAAACATAACGTGTGAATATATCGTGCTGGAAGCAATGTGAATATGTGTTGTATATGTTGTGCGAAAACCAAAGCTCATGACTGTACAAATAGTGGGGGAAAGTACTGCAAAGGACAATAAAGTGATCCGTCTATCCAGTGAAAATATCACCAGGAAAATGTGAGACACTCGAATCATCCAAGGCCCTGGTGATGCCTCCGCACGAGAGAGCGACAATTGTCCAAATCCCCGGTGTTTGTTTCACAGTGGCTGTTATCCAGCAACTGGGTCAAGTGGCTCCTCTGCTACAGTGCCAGTAAACAGCGTGACAGATATCAGGCCGGGGCTCTCGTGCGAGTCTCCTAAGTGCTGAAGAAGTGGACGACTTGGCTTGTAGAAGTTCCCGCCGAGTCTCCACTCCAGACACCAGTCAGCCAGTGCTGAGCCAGAGACCCAGAGCTCAACTTGGTCTTTCCAAAGAAAAAAGAGCTCATTAAAAACTTGGTCTTTAGTTGGGCTATCAGGATGTGACACATATTGTAAATTAAAGTCATTGTTGCCCAATTATGTTGCATTTTTCTCGCCGACCTTGGGAGAGAAGCTGCGCGGCAACGGAGAACCTCATTACGCCAGCGTTCAAGTTCAGGATAATCACTTTGTTCGTCCCATACACATGATTTACGATGATATTTGTACTCTGCATTTGACCCATCCACCCCTGAGAAGCAGCAGGCAGCTAAATATCCTCTTAATAAGCTCCAACCGTCATAACAATAAAGGTTGTTTTTTTTATTTTTACATAAAGATCTCTGTGAACCCAAGAAAGAAAAAAATAACACCTCACATCAGCAGTTAAACAGAAGAGAAAGTCCAAACACTGAGCAGAAGTGAAAATAGTTTGAATGTAACGCTGATGCATAACAACAGATGAGCAAAAAAAATGATCGCATCTTTTCAAAAAGTGTCCTCAGGTGACACGGACCCGTCTGTCTTCTGATGTCAACCTCCCCCAGCAGATACCTGGGCAGCAGCAGCAGCAGCAGCAGGACCAGGGCCAGCAGTCAGCAGCAGCAGCAGCATGTGGTCCAATACACCCCACACCCAAACCCCTCCGGGAAGTCAGTGGAGTTCGACTGGGAGCAGAGACAGCTGCTTCAGAAGCTCCATTAATGGAGGCCAAGTGACAGTGGGCAGCGGCTCAGTTGGTAAGAAAAGAAAAGAGAGAAAAGTCTGTCCAAAAAAGTTGATCCAAAGTCGAGAGAGAGAGAGAGAGACGTGGACACACAGAATATCCTCCAAAGGTTTTCCCAAATTAGCTGCACCACAGTGCAGAGCTGCATGACATTTGGAAAAGAGGCCATATGCCATAAGCTCAGTAAGTGTTAGTAAGTGTTGCTCCCATAAATTCAAAAACACTTAAAGGATCCCTACTTGGATCATATTCAGATTGAATAAAATCATTTTGGTGGTCTCCTTCCAAAAACAAACTAGGATTGTTTGTTAATATAAATCTTCCACTTTGAGCTGCACAGGCCAAACAAGTGTTTCTCTCACTCAGCCTGAAGAGGCTGTCTTGGCTCTCCTTGACAGCTACACAGACTGTTCGTACAGAGACAAAAGCAACCACTATCGTGTGTACAAAAGGATCATTTTTGTTTTGTTTAACAAGTTTATTAACGGATAAATATTTCAGACCACAAACAAGAATGGTCGAAAGATGAGGAAACGCATTTTCAACAGGCACCACTCAGCGCATAATACCACATTTCCATGTTTCCCTCAGACAGACACACACACACACACACACACACACACACACAAAGACACACGCGGTGATTTGATAAAGCAAAGCCGACGGTAATCATATGCATTCCAAAAGGTCACAGCGTTCCTATTTCCATGAGGAGTCTTTGGCTGCCTAAACACATTACTCACTGGATTAAATTCAATCACCTCTTTCCAACACGCGTGTGATTGGGCAATCCATTACCACACCGCACGCACCTTCCCGCTGACCTCTTCCTCTCTTTCATACGTACTCATTATTCACATCTCCGAACGCTAGCTGAGTTTCCGCATATCCACACCGTCGGATAATGATGTTGCTAATTGACTTCCTTATTTCAGAGTGGGCCGTCTGGACAACGACAGGGCGGGTTAGGGCGAGCTAACACGGCTACTGACACACAGTCACGTCTGTTTCCATCAGGAGGATTCAGTACAAAACCTTTTGAAAGGAGGTTCATCATCGATCCAGTCGTTGGCTTGGTAGTTTCAGTGCAAAATATCTATAAATCTAATCGGGCTACTCAGTGTCAGTGTCAGAATCACTGCTTTTCTGATGTGAGGTGAAATGAGAGATGGCAACAAAAAAAAAAAACAACAGACTTTTAGCTTCATCAACAACGAAAAGCATCGAAAAGCCACAAAATTGTCAAATCAATCCGAAAAGGCGACAGGAAAGACGTCACACGCTCTCAACTCAGTGTCAGTTGCTGTGTGATTCCACTGGCGACAGACACTCCGTGTCTTAAAGCACAAGAGACACAGATTGGACTTGACTGGATTGAACGGAACCGCCCACCTCCTGCTTTGACCTTTCGATTCATCCTTATCTAATCTCGTTACTGAGGGCAGCGCTGGAAGATTTCAAACAGGAAGAGAGGTCTGCTGCCCTTATGCGCCCCCCTCTCCGATCAATAAATACAAAATACTACCAATAATCATTACAATAAGGGGGTTAACCACTTCAGGTCTGAAATCCAGCTCATCCAAACCATTGAAGCCCTTTACATTCTACAAGCCGTCATCGCCAGATGAAGCGAAGAGAACAAAGACTAGTGGATTCCACAGTGTCATCATTTCCATGATGGACACGTCATACAGGTGGCGTGAGGCACAGACACACCAACCTCGCCCTTCCATTCGAGCGCTCTCTGATTTCTCTGTCGTTTCCGATTCGCCCCGACAAGCACTTCAACCACAGCAAATAAAGCAAATGGCATAAAATTCTAATCAAAAAAGAGAATCTATGGAAAGCGCCAAGCTCTGTCTTGCTGAATCCAGGGGGAGCGTTGATGAAACACCGTCTACAAATGCAGAAACAGCTTCAAAGTTGAAGCATCTTCTCATTGTCCATCCATCCATCCATCCATCCATCTTCTATACCCGCTTATTCCTGTTCAGGGTCACGGGGGTCTGCTGGAGCCTATCCCAGCTGTCTTAGGGCGAAGGCAGGGTGACACCCTGGACAAGTCGCCAGTTCATCGCAGGGCCACATAGAAACAAACAACCATTCACACTCACATGCACACCTACGGACAATTTAGAATATTCAATTGACCTCACATGCCTGTTTGTGGAGTGTGGGAGGAAGCCGGAGAACCCGGAGAGAACCCACGCAGACACGGGGAGAACATGCAGACTCCACACAGAAAGGTCCCAGGTCCGGGCCCCAGAATCCAACCCACCACCTTCTTGCTGTGAGGCAGCAGCGCTAACCACTGCGCCACCGTGTCGCCCTCTTCTCATTGTGTTCAATCCAATCAATATCACCCCAAAAGGGGCTGTCGGCTCACGCTGTTGCCCTTCTTTCTTTCTGTCTGAATTAATATTAATGTTGCCATGTGGGTGCGGGCAGGGGGAAGCGGCGGTAAACCATTTGAAAGGAATACAATCGGCTCTTGTGAGGGCAGGAGTTCAGCGCCGCGGACGTCTTCCTCCTTCCCCCATGGTAGGAAATCACAGGGTGGACGAGAGACGCGGCCGGAAGCGGCGCCTTTGACGGACTTTTGCGCGCAACGTGACAACCGAGCCGTCTTCTGTGAGTACAAGGTTGCTTTGGCTGCCTGCCACGTGCTGAGGTCAGCGCCGGATGCACGGATGTACACGACGGCGAGTGAAGTTCCGAGCAGCTGGACGGATGAAGGGATGGAAAGATGAGTCGATCGATGCGGCCTCAAAAAAGGAAAAACGCCTGTGTCGAGAGAGAGAGAGAGAGAGAGAGAGAGAGAGAGAGAGAGAGAGAGAGAGAGAGAGAGAGAAGATCTCTCTCGCTCTTTCTCTCTCTGTCCAGGAAACAAATATTCCTGGATTTGTGGGGGCTTTGAAATTCCTTTTGTCAGAGGTCTTTAAATATGCTGCGCTGGAAACTACCATTAAAGGGTAAGAAAATGAGGGGGCGTCATGCAAAAATTGAGATCCTTTTCTTTAATTCTATCGCATTGACAAAAAAAAAAAAACACAGAAATGTGATGAGATGCACAAATGTCCGTCTTCCAAGGGCAATAGTTTGAAATCAATAGCTGCCCTGCACATCTCAAGTCTATCATAAGCGACGGCATATCTGTGATAAACCCCTTTGATGCCATCACAAAATGTTAAACCAGACACACGCAAAAATCTGATTCGACTTTCAGATTTTTACTCCTAGAAAATGTGGATGAAATGAGTTTTGTCCAGCATGTGATATTCTACTGGCCGACTGCACTGTATGTGCCCTTCCGTATTATGCTGCGTCGGACGAATGATGATCTGATACTGACGCGCACTGCTTTAAATTCACTGTGTAACACATCCCTATTACATCTGGTCAAAGGTGTTGGTGATAAAATGCAACAATTTGATCAGGAACTTGGCAGAAAATCCAGGTTTACCTCACAATCTTTGTCCACTGTGCACACACACATACACACACACACACAGAGACACGCGCACACACAAACACACAGACACGCACACATACACATATCACAGACTCATTACCTCATTTGCTATGAGTCGCGCTCGCCCACATGGCAGCTTTAAGCGCTAAAAAGAGGGGAGGAGCGTGAGGAAAAACACACAAATGCACATAATTGCGCAGGCAACGGTCTCAACATGGTGCCGCAGATGCGAGTGGCGCCGCTCCACCAGCGTTTTGCATTCTTGCGCATCTCATTGCAGGCAAAGATCAAAGACAAAATGCAGGGCGGATCTCGCCAGCTACAGCGGCTCAAGTCTTTTTGATGCTGCCATCCAGACTCACACTCACGCCAGCCCACGGTCACGCACACGCACACACACACACACACTTAAGCCAAATGTTGCAGAGCCGTTTCAACGAGCTGCTCATAGTAAGCATGGTTGGAATGGGAGGGCGGGGGGGCGGAGGGTGGGGGGGGGTTGAAGACGGCTTAGTTTGACGCGTTGCTCCAGTTTCAGCATCACACCAAATGTGTCATAATGGCAACCAGCCAATTTTTAGGCAGATGGCAACATCACAAAAAATGTCTGTTTAAGATGTCAGTTAATGCAAACACTTGCTGGGACTGGATATTGTAGACACTGGCAAGCACCAGGTGCATAAACTCAATAACCAAGATGTTTTGCTAAAATAAAACCACAGAATAATGGAAAATAACACCGATGAATGAGTATATGTCTATTCTGCTAAAGATTCCAAGCATTCTCACTGACAATCTCATCTTCAATCTCATCAATCTCAAGTTCTATTTCGTCCAAATGATCTGAAATAAACAGCAGTTTTTCATCAGGGTGGGACGGTAATTTTTTTCTCAGGCGTTCCTAAAAGTTCAGTTCCCAGACCCACTTTATTGCCGCACTTTGTTCAGAAATGGCATCCCATTGAGCTTCCCAGAGGCTGCGAGGCAGCAGACACCCTGACTGAGCAATAGGATGATTGCCGGCAGCAGCTGCTCCATAATCATTTTAAAATATGGAACTCTTGCTGCCAGTTTCTGCATCAGAAAGGAAGTTTCACCACTAAATTTGAGTCGAGATAGAGAACGGAGCAAAAACGGTCATTTCACGAAATTGCAAATAGAAATCTGCAGGGCAAAAAAATGAAAACATCATCGAAAACAGAGGCGTCAAGACGGTGTTAGAGCAGGACGAAACAAACTGTTGCAGAGCATTAAGATACAGACAGAGGCTGGTGGAAGTAAAACTCTTTACAGCCACTTTGCACATCTGTAGTGATAATTTCCTGACTAACCAGGAGCTGACCTCACCCACCTTATAGCACACGTAAGTGTGTGTGTGTGTGTGTGTGTGAGAGAGAGAGAGAGAGAGAGAGAGAGAGAGAGACATCTGGATGAGGACTGTGATTTGTGAGGCTGTTTTCAATGCGGGAGGCTACAGGAGCAGATTAAACTATAACTCAGCGCTGCAGGGCGCAGTGCGCCGCACAGATATGCATGAAGCATCGGCGGCTGCAAACGCACACATCAAACGTGAGCGCACATCCGTCGGGAAACACGCACGCCGACAGCGGCGAATTCCCACGTCGGGTCGACAAACGGCACCTAAACTCAGCTAATTTGTCTTGAGGACTTCTTTTCATTTTCTGTCTCGCCTCCGTCTCTTTGTTTTCTCCTCCCTGCTCCTGAAAATACGGTCCGTTTGTTTTTTATTGCAACACTTTTCCCGCTTTATCTCAATGTGTTAATAACACTAATTCTAATTTCCCCTTTTTAGGGGAACGTAAGAGTAAATATGGAGTTTTACCCATGAAATCTGGTCCGGTTCAACACATTGTGGTTATTACCATGCGGTGCGCTCGCCGTGCAAGAGGCATGGCGCTGAATAAGGCTGCTAGGTTTTCAACAGGATCAATGGGTTTTCCAGACCTGACAGCTTCATGCAAATGCAGAACAACGCAGACGCCCGGCATGTTATGTCAGCGACGAAAACATTCACTTGTTCAGTCAATGTCGAGGTTGTCTGATGACTCACCAGCCAAACAAAAAAAAAAAAAAAGCTGTCAAACTGTCATTTCAGTTCATTTTCCAGACATGCAGATGTCCCGCATTGCAGTTTTTAAATGATGCCTCTTCTTCATTCAGATTGCCGTCTTCACTAATCTTGTCCGATTTGTGTTTTATCTTGGTCGTTTGTTGATGACTTGGCTTTAACGTTCGGCTCCACTCTTTATCGTCGGTACGACTGTTAACGGCCACGTTTAGTTTGTATTCGTGAGCATTCTGCTGAGAAAAATGAGTGTAAAGAACAACAAGAGAGTGTGTGTGTGTGTGTGTGTGTGTGTGTGTGTGGCCATAAATGAGCCTTGAAAGTGCTCGACACTCAGCACAGCAAAATGTTACCTCACTTTAATTCACTCATTAGCTCCCCGTGCAGTTGGAGGCGTATTGGCAACGGAAAATTAACCTTATTAAATCGATATGTTTCCATCAATTGGTGTCTTTCTGGCCCTCGCTGATTCGTCGGCCACGGGTGAGAAAATTGACGGCTCAGGAAAAAGGTTAATTGGGTCTAAGTGAAGTAACTTTTTTTTTTCTTCCTTCTTCCGTTGTTCCTGCCTCCTCTCATTCATTTAATCAATTGGACGGGCGCAGCATGGCGACTGCAACGTTTTGGTCCCACTGAGAATCAGTTGTCTGGTTCTCGTGTCCATTTCTGAGCTGGGAGTGAAAAAAAATAATCATCTTAAATATTACATATATTTACATATACCAGACACTCAGACATTCACGACGACAGTACGTACTAGATTTATTGTGTCTTTTATTTAAAATGTTCTGCACAATAATGGCTCATTTGATCAGGTTCAAAGTCTGTAAAGATTTTGAATTGCAAACATCACTAGCTGATTTGTGGGAAAGATGTCAAATAAAGTCAAACTGAAGGGCAATGCTGATATTTAAGTGGCTCATGTAAAGCAGAGGAGGCTCCAGTTTATCCGGAGCCATTTTTCACGCTCACTGTTGTGCAGCAGCTCAAAGCAGATAAATTCAACGCACGATTATAGCTGATTTTCACGATAAGTGTCAGTGAAATGCAACCAGCACTGGGAGATAATATTGTTTGCATGATAAAACCTCAATAAAACAACCTCAAGTGTGGCCTTGGCGTCGAGAAACCTCAGCGTCTGGCGTCTTGGAGTAAATTATCGCCCTGGCAGTCGTTGTTTATCGTCCAATAAACCCCATCAACGTTTTGCTTCTTTCGCACTCTCGCACCGCCGATCATAAAACACTGTGTCCAGTCTGGGTGCGCTCAGCTCCTGCCGGATGAGAGCGGATGAGTCACTCATTCAGAGAGGAAGGATTACATTCACAAACGGAAGCAGCGGCCAGCCACCTATCAAACAGCTGTTGTCTCATGATTTTCTTTATTTTTTTATTTGTTGTTTTTCGCTGACCAACCCATTTCTCCCGAATCGAATATGAGAGGTGAGTTCGAGCCAGTTTTCCAAGAATCTTTAGTCATCACTTTTCCCTCTTTATTCAGGGGAGTCCGCAGGAGAGTGTGGCTGTCTGAGGGGAACCCGCCGTGTCCGCGGTGTTTACTTCCGACGACCGCTGGAGTCAAAACCTTCCTGCCTGCCGGCTGGTGTGTTTCTCTTACTGCTGAATCTGCATAAAAGTCAGGCCTTAATATCTTATTTACTCAATATCTCAGACGAAAGCCTTTAGTTGGACGCCAACTGTTTTATATTCCGCAGGCCAGAATGTGATTTATTGATCACGTGACCAGTGGGCACTCAATGATTCGGAACCAGTGTTTCCTGTTGGAGCTGATTCTATTAGGCTGAACTGCACTAAATAGCATCATAATACATCATATAATTGTGCTTGTTTGTTTGTTTAATCGTTTGTTTGTTTTCTGGGCTCATTCTTTGATTTTTGAAAGAGTGGAACAACATGGTCTGGGCTTGGTTAATGAAGGCTGTGGCTGGGAAGTTCTTGTACTGTGTAAAACGAACTAAAAGTTAATTAAAAATGAAAAGTGGCTGCTGAAAGGAGAAACCCAAACTACACTTCAACCGGCTCCCATGCATATTTTAAACATTACAATACAGTATTTCCCCGTCGCCGTTTCTCCAGGGAGTCATTAAAGACGCGACTACAAGGGAATATTCTCAGAGAGGCTGAAGAACAGAGATTAAGTTCAGCAGATGGATGCTTTAATGGATGGACCACCATCAAAAAACCTGAAGCAAGTCGGCACCAGTGAGTCAGCTTTGAATAACGGATGCAGAGGAAGAATAAAGTCTGCACTTGGGACGGATGCAGGATCTTTAATATGAGCAGCTCAAAAAGATAAACTCACCCACATTTTCCTCCAAATTTCACCCACTGTATTCAAGTCCACAAGAAGAGCATTTAAACTCAAATACTGTTTGCTTTAAAAACCACCTTTCAATGTGAGAGGAACGGCTCCTCTCTGCACGGCTGAAACCACTGGTGTCACTGGACCAGGACTCATTGGAATGCAGAGTCTTTGCCAAGCACGCGGCGACAACAAGCCAACAGCCACACAATCCATGGAGTTACTTTTGTGTACAAGAAACTTCAAAATGACTCTGCAGATTAGAAAGTGTCACCACAGAGTCCATTAACACAGTGATGAGCAGTGAAGAGTGAAGTATCTATACATGGTGAACTCTAACTTTGAACTATAGGGGGAGAGGATGAGGGTTGGGTTGGAGTTTTGTTTTTTGTTTTTTTTTTTATTATTATTCCATGAAGTGAGCGTTAAAAGTCGATGCAGTGATGAACACAGCGCTGCCGGGCCTCGAAATTCATTTTTAATGAGCGGAAAATTTGTCACCACCCATTTAGATTTAATACGCCTCCATTAAAAGGACAATTTGTGTGAGCGAGAGAAGTTTAAGACGTTCCACTGTGATTCCGTCCCCCATTTTGAGGCCCATTATTTAAAAAAAAAAAATGAAAATGAAAATACATTGAAGTAGTCGTATTTCCTGCAAATTGATGCAGAGAAACGACACCGCCACTCTCCCCTGACCGAAAAAAAAAAAAAACAGCACACAAAACAAATGTGATGCAGAATGGCTGAAAACCCTCAAGACGCTCCGTCTTGAATCTTGATCAGAATGCAAACGTAAGGAGGGTTTGGAGAGGCGCCCGGTGTGCTTATGTTTGTGAGATGGATGAAGGTTTGGAGGCCAGACAGATGGATAGATGGCACACGGGAGACCGCAGTCCCACCCCACAGACTGTAGGTGGCGGCGGATGATGGATGGAGGAGGCGGAAGCAGGCGAGGTTGGCAGCGGCCCTGGGCCACGGGCGTTGACGGGGCCAAACTTTACGCGGGTGGGGGGGGGGACGTCTAATTCGGGCCGAGCGGAGAACACGCGCAGACAGCTGCTGAAACGGAGGGGGGTGGGAGGAGGGAAAAAAAGTTTGAATAATGAGGCCTGTTGATAATTATCATCACTAACAGCCCCCGTCTCCCTTAATGAGGCGGCGCCGCTTTAGCGCAGGGAGCTAAAGGTCAGGAGAGCGTCTGGAAAGAGGCGGCTTCCTGTCGATTCACCGCGGAGCCGCGATGCCCCGGGACGACCCGTCAGTCAAGGAGCGTGGGCGGGAATGTTGAGAGGGATCTACGCTTCTCTGACAGGAAGCGCAGCTGAAAATAGTGCACATGCGTACGTGGCTGGTTTGGTGAAGTCCCTGGGATTCAATTAACTCCCGTGTTTTCACATTTCGCATAAATTTTAATTCCGAGGACGCTTATTGGTTGTTGTCGTTTTGTTATGTTTTGTTTTTTTGTCTTGCAGAAATTGCGAATTAAAATCGGATTTTCCCTCGGGCGGGTTCCTTCAGGGTTTCCCCCACAACCAATCAGCTGCCTCCGTCTAAGCCCCTGCATCCTGCTGCTCCTTCGCTGCATCCATCAATCTGCTCTCTGCTCTTCCTCCAGGCCTCCTGCCACGTCCAACCTCTGCGTCCTTCTACTGACACATCCACTGCAACCATCTCAGCCTGTCTGCTCCTCTCTGGATTCACCTCTACAACATCCAAACTGCTCCGACTGTCCCCCTGATGTCCTCCGTCCTGATCCCGCCCATCCCGGTCCATCCCACAACGACGCTCGACATTTTCATTCCTGCTTCCAGCTCAGCCTCAAATCAAAATGCACTCGCTAAAACGCACATCAACATGCTGCGTATGTATTTTAGACATCAAACGGCCGCTTGAACCGTTAGCGAGGCTCCCGAAGATCAACGCCGGCTTCGCCCCCGTCCTGCTGGCGCCAAGCCAAAGCAATGCCAAAATGAATTTGGCCCAGAACGACAGAGAGTGATCTTCACTGTCCAATAGGGGCGGTTCCATTGTTCTATTGCACACAGGGTGAATTAGAACAAGTTTACAGGTGCGTTTTTTTGGGAAAGTTTTCTCAGTTTCATCGTTTCTCTTCAACACATCGCATGCAAAACAAATAGAGAAACTGCTGAATCTCTGGATGCAGAATGTGCGTTTCGATGTCAGGGCACAGGACACTCTGACAGGTCTGGGGTGCAGAGGTGGAGATCGATGTCGCCTCCTCGCAGAACAAGTGGAGCTCAGCGGGTTCCAAACACATTTCAGGATGTTGGAGAGACAGTTGGAGCCTCAGCCTGAGAGGACTGAACAGCAACCAATGTTTCCTCCACAGCTTCAACAGTCTTTAAGATTGTTGTTTTTTTTTGTTTGTTTTGTTTTATTTTTTCAGGAATTTGGGTCTCCCTCTCAAACACACTCGGTGCTCAGAGACACAGACGGTGAGCTTGTTAGTGGCTGTTGCTGGGGAGATGTGACCTCCATTCGCTTAGCAAACCGCAATTGTATGACGAGTTTGTTTTGGCGGTGCAAAAGTTCAAGAAAAAACAACATCGATGGTGTGTAAAAGTACTCGCATTCAAACAGCGGTTCAAGAAAAGGCTTTCATTATTAAAATATGCAAGTCTTACTAAGACTTGCATATTTTATACATATACACGCAGAGATATCTTCATATGTTATACGTCTACAATGTATTTCAATGCTTTTTATTCATCATTGCTTAATCCTTATTAGTTTGAGGAGGCTGAGGTCACTGCAGTTTGCTGCTAATTGGCTGACATTTATCAAACTTGTTCTGGCCGGGCAGAGTAATTAATCTGTGCATGTAAACAGAGGTCCTGCGTGATTTTACATTATGTGTAAACGCACAGGCGGCCGGCAAACACCAGCACTAATAGCCCAGCCTCAATTTGCACGCGTGCATGTTTGTGTGTGTGTGTGTGTGTGTGTGTGTGTGTGTGTGTGTGTGTGTGTGTGCAAGTGATACTCATTAGCCGCTGGCTGGCTGGCTATCAGTGCGAGGTTTGCAGGCTATCAGGTGAAAACAGAGCGCAGCGCCACGTCTGCACGCTGTGTTGCACGAGGGCTGCAATATCAAGCTCAACTATTCGCTGGTTTCCTGTGAAAACTACCTCGTCCGACTTGCTGGATCTCTCACTTACGCAGAGCCAGTGTAAGAAAACCGTGGCTGAAAACATGGTCACAGTTTCTGGACAAGTTAGACGCACTTGGATGACGACACGTGAGCAAGTATCGCAATATTTTCAATATTTTGAAATATTAAGATTGTCAATGTGCGAATGCTGTTGATGTCGCTTACTCTTATTGGGAGTGTTGTGTGGCCCTGCGATGAACTGGCGACTTGTTGGATGGATGATTCTGATTCATAGTCTCAATTCCGTGATATGTAGATATGTAGAAGCCTTTGGTGGAGCGGCTGTTAAAAGTTGAACCTAAACGAACGAGATTTCCCGCCGTCCGACCAAGAAATCCAAAACTTTGAAGCCAAGATGACAAAGTCAACTTACACTTCACGATGTGTGCGAACGGGAGGAGCTCCAATGGCCCCAGAGTGTTAAGGAGACAGACACATACAGCTGCATGCTAAGCAGGGGGGGAAAAAAACACAACAAAACAAAAAAGGCATCATATCCGACCCATCAGCCAGACTGAAAGAGAGCAGCCGGAGAGAAGAGCCGCAACCGCAATCTGTCAGACACAGAGCAGAGGGAAGAGGAGAGGAGAGAGAGAGGGGGGGGAGGTCGGGGGAAGGGAGGAGGGGATGGTTTTGTCATCAAGGAGTTTAAACTCCCTCTTCGTTTAGCGCTGATGAACGAGGCCCAGCTGCCAGAGAGGAGACGCCACCGAGGCAACAACTGGTGCGAGCGCCGCACAGCCAGACCTCAGATCAGATGCCAATTAGCCAGGACCACTTTCCTCTGGCCGCAACAACTTTTCCCACATCGCCTCCTCCTCCTCCTCCTCCTCCTCTTCTTCATCTTCTTCTGCCTCATCCTCCTCCTCATTCTTCTCTTCTTTCTTATTCTCCTCTTCCTCCTTATCCTCCACTTCTTCCTCCTCCTCAACTTCTTCCTCCCCATCCTCTTCCTCTCCTCTCCTTCCTCCTCCTCTTACTCCTCCTTATCTTCCACTTTCCTCTCCTCCTCTTCTTCCTTCTCCTCCTCCTCCTCCTCCTCCTCCTCCTCCCACCCCACTCACCCCTTCTCTTCCATCGCTTTTCCTCTCATGTCATGTCTGAGGTTGGTTTGGCTAAATCTTCGAGTGGCTTAGTAACGTTTTCATGAAAATTTCACCTCCGCTGCATCTATAATTCAGCGTGCGCTTCTCTTTATCAGTCATTAGACACACACACTGAACCTCTGCACCCCTCCCTTCCTCCCCTCTGCAAACTCCCCTCCCCTCTTCTATCGCTGTCACTAACTTTTCTTAAATCCTCGCCCTGCAGCTCAAGAGGTGTCTTTCCCGCCGTTGTCCTCTTCACTGGAAGCGTTTCCTCACCTCACCTCTCCGCTGCTTCGTCGGCAAATTCAAAATCTTTACCGCACTCTACTTTACACCCACAAGTCTTGCCCAGGAGCATCTGCGATTTGGTGACTATGCACTAAAATACAGTGTGAAACTCTACAAATACAGACCTGATCTCAGCATACTTTTATGGAAGAAGAAGAAGAAGAAGAAGAAGAAGAAGAAGAAGAAGAAGAAGAAGAAGAAGAAGAAGAAGAAAAGAAGAAGAAGAAGAAGAAGAAGAAGAAGAAGAAGAAGAAGAAGAAGAAGAAGAAGAAGAAAGAAGAAGAAGAAGAAGAAGAAGAAGAAGAAGAAGAAGAAGAAGACCTTTTGAAAAACAAATAAATAAAAGATTCGGGTCCTCATCAGAATGATTGAAGGTCAGAAGCCACTCTCTCCAGTTGAGTGTTTAGTGTGGCGATGGAGATGAAGGTGACGGACGGCAGACAGCTGAACCTGGACAAGGCCACTGGATGGAAGAAGGACATACGGAGAGAAAGAGACAGAAAGGAAGACGTTCTGCAGGATCAGGGCGGAGGATGATCTTCGAAATGCCACAGCTCACACATACACACACACACACATGTGCGCACACACACACACACACAGGACGGAGACAGCTTTCAATAATGAGAGCTCAGTTGGAAATTTCATCATCAATGATGATGATGATGATGAGGATGATGAAGCAAAGTGCCGGCAGAGACGGCCAGCAGCTCAGTCAGCGAAAAGCTGCTCGCCAGCTCGGCTGTCAGGAGGAGAGAAATCAGACGACAGGACCGAGCAAACAAAGCGGCGGCGCTGCCGGAGATGAAGATGCGAGTTTGCGCCGTCATGATGTCGAGCTGTCAGCTGCCTGACAGTCACGCCGCCGCAAGTCACTGCTCCTTCAGTGCACCGACGCACAACGGGCACCAGCGGCGGCGCGCAAACGGCATTGTCGTCTCTCTCCCCCGCTGACGTCCAAGAGTTTGACAAGCTAATAACAAAAAAACTAAACAAAAAACGGATATTCCTGAATGTGAAGAAAGGGTCGGATATGATAAAATGCTCAGTTGAGTCGGTCAGTTCAGTTAAAACCGGTCATTAGTTTGAGTAAACGGCCAGTAGTTGCCTTTACACTGTTGAGGAATATGAACCTCTCATTTCGACACATTGGAGCAGGAAGTGCTGTTGGCTCGCACAAAGACAACACAACATGTGCAACCTACTTTTCATGAAAGCGCACTGGATTCCTGGTGTAAAAAATAAATAAATAAAAATACTGCTTCACCCACCAGAAACCTGAATAACTGAGCTCAGCCAGGCGCTACTAAAGACAGGCTAATAAACTGAGCGTGCTGTGGAGGACTAGTGGCCAGAATAATAAGACTGAACAAAAAAAAAAACGTCTGAGGAACAACACAACAATCTTCACGTTAGCTCCTTCCGTTTTCCTGTCGCTGCTGCGCTAATTGCTGTGCGGCTGAGACGTCCGAAAGAAACTCTTCAAGAAACATCATTTACACACCTTTCAGCTTTCAGTTCAGACCCGCACCGGTCCTGCATTAATATCACCAGTCAAAGGAGAAGATGACTTCCATCTCGCTTATGCACAATGCCATTGTCATATCGCCGCAGCCGCCGAAACGCTCGTGGGGGAAGTTGGCGGAACAGAGGAGCAGCGGCCCGAGCTTCTGAGTGCGCAGCTACTTCCCATGTTGTCGCAGTCTTGGAATTATCCACTCGCCGCTATATCTTTACAACAAGGAGCCATGGAGCGGGAGAAAAAAAGCCAGCAATGTTATATCTTCACGACTTTAATGACTCCAATCTGATCTTCAGTCGGCCCTGCGGAGGCTCAGATTTTGGGACGCGTTTGGATGGTTAGTTCAGGGCGTGTGGGCAATTAAAACGCTGCATGTTTTTGTAATGACTTCCTGCCTTTTCTTACTTTTTTCCAGTCTGCAGGCGAGAGGAAACTGTGGATGGAATAGTTTAAACGAGCGATTTTATTCCTCTTAAATAGCCGTGCATTCATTATATGCAATAAGTTGCTTAAATTAAATCCCCTCACACACAGAGCGAGAGAGGGAGAGAGAGAGAGAGGGAAAGAGAGAGAGAGAGGAAACCATCTGGATTGTAGCGGCACTGCGGCATAACAGGAAGAGCGGTTGAAGAATGAGTTTAGTTTTTTTTTTTTTTCTTAAGTTTAATCACATAGCCGGCCTAGTTTTGCAGTTTGTGGCTGGAAAAAGCTGCATATTTTTCTACATTTCTTGGCAAGTATTTGTTATTATTTGATTTGTGGCAGACGCAAATAGCTCTTCAAAGGAGGTAGCACAGTCGCATAAAGTCTTCAACATAATCAGTCCCTTCATAATGAAGCAACCATTCATGGCACCTTAATTAGTCTCCAGCAGTTTCGATGATTCGGTGACTCGATCGATTTTGTTCTGTTTATTTCTCGGCGAGCAGCAATTAGTGTTTTGTGCATTTTTGTTTGTGTTAATGCGCTTCAGTTCCATACTCTGTTTGAGGATTAATAGATAAAGACATTTAGGGATAATGTGACAGTTCCCAAACGCAGGCAAACTGGCTGCGACTGCACCCCCTGTGGCCAGCTGCAGTACTGCAGTATTCCCGGTGTTACCGTCACAATTGGATATGTGTCAGAATAAATCAAATAAAAGCGCTGCTTCTGGCGTATCAATTATAGTGTTTGCTGCGCCGCCGTGCTCTCACTCTGCCTGTCAAAACACACCTTCACACAAAATGCATCGCGACGCACACCTCACACTGGCAGCCAGCCCATAATGATGATCACCACTGGCCTTTCAAACGCGTTTCTCTGTCCCACCGAAAAGAAAGAAAAACAACAAAGAACAGCAGCGCCAACACGTCGTCATCTCATTCCTCCTGTGCAGTCCACTGACGCTGTGCTCCATTATCTTCGCCAGGCGAAATGCGGAGTCACATTGGAGACGTCGCGGCATTCCAGCCGTCATCAGGAGAGGGAGGCGTCGCCTGCCGCTGGCAGCGTTGACCCATTACTGCATATTACCGGTGTTTGTGCATCAAAGCACGGGAGCAACACGAGTGCAGGCGGAGGATGTTGCACGAAACTTTGGCTGCGCTCATTTAATGAGGCTAAAAACAGAGCGACTTCCTCCAACTTCCCACCCTGAAAATTGGGTTTCGACGACTCGGGAGTCCCGAGCGTTGACAATAATGGAACGCCCTGCAACGCTGACACAGTGTGTGTGTGTGTGTGTGTGTGTGTGTGTGTGTGCGTGTGTGTGTGTGTGTGTAGGGCATTCCATAAGTGTTTTTCATTCAAAAATGTTTCAAGTTTGCTGTGCATGCAGTGTGTGTGTTCATGTGTGTGTGTGTGTGTGATTTCACAATAGACATTCTGTTGGTGAAGGAAGGTGCCTGAGAGAGCAAAAGCAAAGGTAGGTCTGTGCGTGCGTGTGTAGGAGGAAGCAGCGCTGCTGGAGTAGAAGGTAAAAGGTGTAAAGTACAGTAGGTGGTGAGTCAACACTGACAAAGGCTGCAGCGCCAGAGTTTTTCATGGGTTTTTTTTTTTTTTTTTAAAGTTTTTTAAAGAAGATGCTTTCTGCGACTGAGAGCCAACAATAAACACACAACCTTTCATTGATCGGCTCCACGCCGAGCCTGAAAGACACAATCTCGTGAAACCTCTTGAACGACCCTCTGAACGGTAAAACAATGGCTGTCTGTCGCACGTTGCACAGCAATATTCCCTTATTGACCCGCATCAGCAAGATCGTACAAAGACACTCGCAGTGGAAACACAAGCTCCTCCACACCTGAATCAGAATCAGGACATTTCCAGAGGACGCGCCAGCGGCATTAGGACGCATGCAGTTCTGACTAAAGACCTTGTCCTGGTTAAACACTCTGAGTATTTGTGTGCTGTTGATGTGAGTGCAACACATTATAGCTTTTGTTCCTGCATATAGCGAGTACTGTAACTGTGACGTAAAGAAAAAAGCCACTGCAAGACAGTACAAGGATGTCACAGAAGCTTTTGCCCAAAAAAGAAAGGCATAAAAAACAACACGTACACAAAGTGTTGTTGTCATACAAATGACACTTGAAGGCATTTCATCGTGAGCGAATTAGTGGCTGCACATATTACTAAACTTTAACTCTAACGCAACATCTATCTAAAACATCACATGATAAGTCAGTGTGTCTACAAAACAAATGTGCAGACACAAACACACACAGACAACACTCAAAACATGACAAAATGCAGCCAAGACGCCCTACCAGTAGCGTTGGGTTTGTCACTCCCTCAGAAAGACAGGCAAGTGGAGGAGGAGGAAGAGAGCGTTTTCAAGACCTTCCTCTTGCACGGGGCGGTGAGCGGGGGTTTGAAAATTCAGGTTTCAGTTGCAGAACCGCCACCCCCGGCCCGCAGGGAAATATTTGGAGCATCAAAAAACTTGGGCCAGAACGTGGGAGAAAAGCCCACTGAACCAGAACTGAATTCAGCTCCCAGCTGTGTGGCGGCACAGAGGGGTGGGGGGAGGGGGGGGGGCATCCAGGTCACCGCTGGCACAGAGGCAGGACGCAAAATAATCATCTACCACTGTTGAGAGGTTCGGAACTCGTCAAGACCCCACATTATACACGTTATTAAATATTCATTTTTAACCCAGAGTTGTAGTGGAGCGGCCTTGCACGGATAGATTTTATTTTCTTCTTCGGAAAACAGCATATTTAACCGTCTGTTTACAGAAAAGACAAACTCTGGACTGGTGCCTGCTGCTGAAACTGGTGCTCAGCCTGACCTTCCACATGGCTGGAAGTCTCAGAGGGCGGAGCCAACAGCTGTCTCTGGGCGCTGCCGACGCTAACCTGCGAGGCGACATCAGTGACATCACAAAGGGCCGGTCTCCACAAAACTGTGTCGGCGCAACAGGCAAAAGAGGAGAGAGAGAGAGAGAGAGAGAGAGAGAGAGACTCCTTCCGCTGAGTGACAGAGAGCGAGTCGGACCCCTCGGAGAAGAACCTTTTTCCGCTTTTTCAAATGATGGAGAAAAGGACAAATCACTTACTTGCCCTTCGTACTGAAAGTGGTGACCTTAAGGAAGAGGAGCGCGCGCGCGCACACACACACACACACACACACACACACACACACACACTCTCTTAGCCCTTTCAAAAGCATTTTTTAAACTGTAAGCAAAGGTCCCCAAGGTGTAAAGGCCCTGACATGCACGATATATAGAACACAATGAGCACACATTCAATCACACAAGCTGCCTTGGTCCCAGCGTTTGGCTGCAGACTGATGTCTGCATTGACCTTTACTGAGACGCACATATGGACGCTATGATTTGATTTTACAAATATATATATATATACAGTACAGCCCTGCCATGAACTGGCGACTTGTCCAGGGTGTCACCCTGCCTTCGCCCTAAGACAGCTGGGAGAGGCTCCAGCAGACCCCCGTGACCCTGAATAGGAATAAGCGGGTATAGAAGATGGATGGATGGATGGATGGATACAGTATATATATTTTGTTGACCCTGCAGCGCAATGACAGACTCACACACACTCAGCAGGACTGAAGCCTATTTTTTGGAATTTCTGGAAATGTGAACTTGTAGGATTTTTTTTCTCTCTCTTAAAATGAACATTTGCCACTGTAGCTGCCAATCTGCCTGCTTACGGTCAACATAATATAAGACAAGTTTAAAAAAAACGACGCTGCAGGTTCGGCACAAAATCATTTATTTCATGAAAGATTGAGGAGCGTAAACAGCTTCCCAAGAAGTCAAAGAACAAGCGGCCGTTGTCCAAAGACGCTGAAACTCAGGAGCTCGGATGCGATCAAAGAGCGAACTGAGTGAACCAGCAGCAGAGGTTTGGCATCCGAACGAGGCGCTAAATGTGACGATGTCAGTCAGTCAGACTGTCCGTCAGTCCGTCCGTCCGTCCGTCCTCCGACAATCAGCCACAAAAGGCCTTAAACGTCCCACAAAAGGCTACATATATATCAGATTTCATACTTAGAATTCGCTTTTTCAACGCAACTACGGCCTGCTGACACAGTCACACACACACACACACACACACACACGCGCGGCTGCGCAGCACAAACACTAATGAGTTTCTGCACACGGAGTCAAAGTGCAGCGGCGTCTTTTCATTATCAGCGCCGAGCCGCTGAATAATTAATGCCACCAAGTTTGAATGAGAATCATTTTTTATTTATCCGCGGCGCTTTCATTTCTCCGCTCCATCGATACGGCGGCCGAGGACACACGCGGTGGCGGCGGCGGCGGCGGCGGCATAATAACTGCCGCGAACGAGCACGAGCACGTGCACGCGCGTGGCGTCTCATTTGACGAGTGCTGCACTTCTCGCCATGACAGCCTCTATTGTCGCCGCTCGGCTGCTCCGGCGCTGAGGGGAGACTGATTTTTTTTGTTGTTGTTGTTATCTACCCTGGAGTTTGGTGCTTCAAACCGGCCCTCTTCAGCTTAAAAACGAGCCCTCGCCGGGGAATGTGATGTAGGTCAGCCGGTGCTCTCCTCTCCCACCCAACCTCTTCAATCAGTCCGCTAGGCGCCGTCCTTCTTGTCAGATAGATACAAAAAGAAGTTTACGAGAAACATTTAGCAATACAGAATTTTTTGGCGAGCAGCATTTGGATTTAGAGAGGAAAAAAAGCCCCCGTAAAAAATATTTATAATGCATTTCTGCCAGACGCATACAAGCTGCTGACAGCACAATGCCTCCCATTGGTTGCATCTGACTGATGTCACAACTAAACCGAGCCTGCTATTAGCACCTCCCTCTCCACAAAGGTCGCTGATTGACAATATGCATCAGTCCCAGACATTTTAGTTTGATTGTGGAAGAAGAAGATGTGTTGTTGGTCTTTGTCTGGGCTGTGATTTTTTTGTGCAAGTTTTCTACAAAAGGCTGAAAAGACTCTAGCGAGGCATGAATAATCAATCATCGTGGAGACTCTTCGGAAGACCCCGAGAAAAACAGCATATTTAGCCTCCTGTTTACAGTCTGCAGCGAAAAAAACACTTGGTTTTAGCTTCACAATAAAAATGATGCGTTCACATGTTTGTCAGGGGACAGAAACACTGTAGCCATGACGTGGTCATTCACCTGGGAGTGGTATCATTGCTCTTTGTGACATCACATGGGGCCAATGTTCAGAACAGCTCATTTTAACATAGAAAAATGGACC
The DNA here is from genome assembly GCA_009823395.1 of Thamnaconus septentrionalis. Classification (NCBI taxonomy): domain Eukaryota; kingdom Metazoa; phylum Chordata; class Actinopteri; order Tetraodontiformes; family Monacanthidae; genus Thamnaconus; species Thamnaconus septentrionalis. The sequence continues at coordinate 3,243,196 of CM020506.1, read as the reverse complement.
AGGCAAAAAACTTCTGTGGGTTGGAAGCGGGGGTTTGCTGACAGGACAGAGACACGTTACTGTATCGAGGCTGCATTAAAAAAACAACTCGGCCGAAATATTTTCTTTTTCTTATTTTGGATTTGTTGGCATAGAAAGCAGGTGGGGTTACCAAGGGACCCCACACAGGGCTGCATGATGCAAAATGACAATAAATCAAACACGTCGTGCACAATAGAGAAGAAGCTCAGGAGACAAAGGTAGGCCGGACGAAACTGCTCAGACAGCGGGCACCCTATCTGTCGCATACTCAGCAAACTCAGCTCCAGCAATAAGCTCCACTCCTGCCCAAAGCTCCGCCCCATATCGAACCCGGGGCTTTGACGTGAGGCCCTGCGGGGGCGCGCAGGCCGCCTGCAAGGAAAACATCAATTAGCAGAGCTTAAGGCAGCATCTGTGGTCTGAGTGCGGCTGGGGGGCTCCGCTCTAAGCGTCCGACCGTATCTGTCGGCGGCGAAACGAGGAGACATTCATCAACAGATGTGACAGGGTCGCCGCTCCGGCGCACCTGCTGCCGGAGCCTGGAACAGACTGGAACAGCGCGGAACGGGGCGGAGCAGCAGCAGCCGCAGCCGCAGCCGCCGCCTCGCCGCTCTTAGCAGACACACTCCTCTCTCCCTTTTGTTGGTCCCCTGAGCCTCACAGTGCTGCCTGCAGCTGCGCCGCCCTGATCAGCAGCAGCAGCAGCAGCAGCAGCAGCAGCAGCAGCAGCAGCAGCTCCTCCACGCCTCTGACAGCTCCTCACATTAAACGCAGCCGCTGTGCCAGAGCGGGGAAGAGCACCGCCGCCGCCGCCGAGGAATGACCCTTTCTTCTGCATGACTTCTAATCTTTACACACTTTTACTTCAGCGCAGGGCTTTAACCCGATGCGAACTCTATGTGAGCGACAACTTGGACTCGTTTTCCTCTCTGATAGAGAATTTTAAAACAGAGAGCACTCACATTTACGCTGATTTCCAGCCACGACATGTTCGAGCTTCTGAGATTCACTGCGCTAAAGAAGAGTTTACAACAACAAAAAAAACCTAACCTAAAACTTTGGTACATCTTCAACTCAGCTGTGTGAGGGAAAGTTCAGTCAAAATGCCACATGCCACTGCTCGACCCTTTCTGCAGAGGGAGGCTGGGGTGAAATACAGATAACCATCCTGGAGTTTCACACACAAATGGAAGCGACAGTGGATGTTTTTGGCTTAGAACATTTAACCAGGTCAGTTTTAAACAAACCAGACTACAGTGGCTTCCTGACACCACGATTTCTACCTATTGAGTTTAACCGCCGTAACATTGGACTCAGGCCCAATTAATTTGCTACGTGAAACTCCGGAAGAGTCACATGGATTAGAAAAATGTAACTAGAGCCTCCATTTCATCATTTAGTGCAAAGTGAATGGGTTACAACTGGATGCTATTTCAACGTTGCGTTGAGTGAACCGCCCCTTTAATAAAGCACAGATAAGCAGCTTGATCCAAGCTTTGTGGGTGTTATTTTGTGGGACTTTTAGCTTATGATCTAGACGCTATAGATAGACTTTGAGCTCACAACAGCCTGCTTTGAATATCCAGTGTCAGTCAGTCATTCAGTCAGCCAGTCAGTGTTCTGGTATCAACGCAGCAGAACAGGACAGAACAAGACCAGAACAAGAGACGCGAAACCTGACAACTCCCAAGTGGAGCAGCACCTCCAGCAGCAGCATCAAGGTGCGTTGAAACAGTCACACAGAAAGTAGCAACATCTGTCCCGCTTCTTTCGACCGGCAGCGTGTGTAGCAGGCAGGTGCGCTTGATTCACAACGACACAAGGTTCTTTTTTAAAAAACGATAAATCCAAACAGCAAGGCCATGATATTAACGAACAGCAAAGCAACATGTAAATTAAAAAACAATTTGCAAATGTTTCAAAAATGAGAAGACACGGAGCCGCGCTGGATACTCGCAGCGACAGGAGGGCGACAAGGGGGAAACCAGTGTGGACAAAACACCAGCGATGAAAGTAAACCTGACCCGCTCGAAGAGAGGAGAATCTTACCAGCAGAAGAAGGCAGGAACTCCCGGTGGACAGCGGGCGGACAGCGGGCGGGCAGCGGGCAGCGGACGGCAGCGAGGAGCGGTGCGGTGCGGTGCGGCTCGGCGTCTTCTCGGTTCCCGGGCTGGAGCTCCGACTGCGGATCGGAGAGTGACGGCAGCGGAGCGCCGACTGGAGCGAACCACTGCGCCCCGGCAGGCGGGGGGCGGGGGGTGGGAGGCCGGGGGTGCAGCACGGTGCAGCAGGGCGAGGGGAGCTCCGTGCGTAAACCGGCCACCTGGCTGGAAACAGGCGCGCGCAGTCAGCGAGCCAGAGAGGATCTTGAACCACGGAGCAGAAGTGTGTTTGTAATCAGAGCTGCTGGCGTGAAGGAGGCTCCTGGTCCTGCACACTTCTAGCTGCATGGACACCCAGCGCCTCAAATGTTAAAAGGGGGGCAAATTAATAAAAAAAATTTTAAAAAAAGGAAATGCAATGCAGCAGAAGTTTAATGGAGATCTGTCCTGATTCTCAGGGTTTTGGCCACTGCAGGTTCAACGTGTCTCGTTATTTGATTAAAAAATGAAAATAATCATAAATGTTGCACAAAAATGCATTTCAAATGAAATTGACCGCTAGTGAACTTCCCACACAGGAGAAACATCCATCCTTTACTTTTACTCGCTCCCCACACACACCTCTGAGATCACTTCAAAGCTGCCTTGTTTTTGTTCCCTTCTGAAAGTGTGGAATGTCTAATCCTCTTACTTCATCAGGAAGTTGAAACCTCAAATTTTGCTGAAGGCCGCAAACAGAGGTCTAAACCGGCTGAGTTTTTATGTATGATTAAAGGCACGAGTCTGCTTTGCTGAAGATTGGGGTGGGGGGGAAAGGCCTTAGAATGCTTTTGGATTAAAATGAGAAAAGAAAGGAGTAAAGCGAGCGAATGACAGGGTCTTTAATCGTACCGTCTTCTCAGTCTGAGTCATGAGCCTGATCCTGTTTCCTTTTGACATGTCGGTACAGAATTATCTCAATCTAAGGAGACGTGAAGCAGATAATGCAACAGGCATTCTGATTGGACACGAGACATTCCATGGGGTCTGACACCGAGCACAACAGCACCAGGGTTTCTAACCTCATCTGCCGCCCCGTCTCATCACTTATTCCCTCCAAATCTCATTAGCGCTGCCTCGAACCCCTACAGGGTTCAGCCGGCGATATCTCACATAATTAACACGACAGCAGCCGCCGTCTGAGGATGAGCTGTGTGGTTGGCTGCGTTCATCTTGGTGTCAGAACGCCAGGAGGCCTGACTGACAGCCACAGCGTGACGAGAGAAGTTCAACCGGTTCCAACTCTCGGACTGAAATGGTCGAATACGGAATCGGAACAGAAGCCAAATGAAGATAAAAATCGTTTTAGCAGGACTCGCTGAAGGAAGAAGTAGGAAATGCTGTATTTTCTCTGCAGCGACGACTTAATTCTTGGTTTCGTAATGACTGCTCTGATCCATTTTGCGCAACGATATACATCAGCACAGGCAAATAAATGCTGATTATAAACAAACATATCAAAACCAGTTTGTGGAAATGAAGACGTGACGTGATGAAACTCAAATGCGAGGAGAAAACAGCGCGCCTGCACCCGCTGTGCACCCGGTGCTGCAAAATACAGCAAACTCCTCCTCATTAATTCCACCCATCACGAATGTGACAGTTCTGAACGGCTTCTTTCTCTTCTGACTACGTCTTCCACAAAGTTTCAACCACAGAGTGTATTTGTCTTACTGACATCTGCAGGTAAAGTTTGAGACTCTTGACATTCCTGAACAACCAAAGGGCACGCATACACACACACACACACGCAGGTGTGTACAAACGAAGGTTCTGAAGACGCAGCGAAGGGAGTAGTGAGGAAAGCGAGGGGAAGGTTGTTTATTTTATTGCGCAGCTTGTTTCTCTTTTCTTCTGGAAAAAGGGGAGTGAGAGGTACAGAATCTCTGATCAGACGGAAAGAGAATAAAATAATAACAATAAATAAAACAAAAAAACTGCGGCTGCGGCGATCCCCTGGGCCTTACACAATCAGGTTCAAGTTGAGGATAAAAGAAGACAGCAGTAATTGGATTCATGAAATCAAAATAAGGAGCTGAGGAAGCCCGGGCAGAGTGCTGCCGTCTCCACTCAGCTCCTTCCAGCAGCCAAACGCAATTCGCTTTTTTTGTTGAGCAGCTCCTGAGATGTTTCGTGGCAGACTTGTTGAGAAAAACGCAGTACAGACTGTCTCTGAGATCATCTAATGGACACTGACCCCACACACACACACACACACACACACAAATAAATAAATAAATAAAAGCCTTTTGAAATTTGTGCACCAATAGATAATAGCAGCTCGGCTAATGTCGGACGGAGGTGGGAGTGAGGAGGGGGATCCTGAGTTGTGTGCAGTCTGAGGGATGTAGGCGGTCTTTCAACAGAGTCACAGTCATGCATTATTCGAGGATCTTTGAAATGCCACGAAGTGATATCAGCTCCTGTCTGGCCCCGCCGCTGGTGCGCTATCAGTTCCTAAAATATTCATTTTTTCATCCCGGCTTTCTGGTTCTGATGGTCTGAAAAAGCAGACATAAGGCAGTGAGTGGTACATCACGGTATACTTAGTGAGGGGAAAGTGTTGTCGGATGTCAGCACAGCGCGCTCCGCTTCTCAACAATTTGTGGCAGCCTTCAGCCGTCCGTCAGGGCAGCGCTGATTATTATTAGTCAGTAAACTTGGCTTTCGGCCGGCGGCAGGTAACTTTTCTCATCACACAGCTGCTTGTCAACTTTCACAGCTGAAGTTCTGATCAGCGGCTGCTCAACTGCCTGACGGGACAACCTGTGACTGACCATGGCGAACAAAAGTGCTAGCACAAAAAGGTGTCTTCGGGTCTGTGGGCGATGGTGTGGCCGCACATCGTGGCAGTAAAAGGAGAACATGAATGATGAATGCAGCAAAAGACAGAAGACTGAATGGAGTCACTCAACAGAGCAAAAACACAAATACTCCCACCTGGGATACAAGCAGTGGGGCAACAGTGGAAGGAAAAACAGATGTTTTGAAGAAGAAGAAGGCAGAAACCTTGAGCAGGACCAAACGCTCGGATTAACACTGTCATAGAATCCAGTAAAACATCAATCAACCAACTTTTACACCTAACATTCCACTCAAATTCCAATTGGACAGTGGTCAATCACATTGAGGATGTGAATCCGAGCTTGGGACAAGCAGTGAACACGCTGAAAAGAAGTACAAAGCAGTTTGAATAGATTTGTCCTTCAAACTGTTGTGTTGCGCGGAGAGAAAAAAAAATGCCGTGCAACACAACAAAACAATTGTTGTACTTTTGCTTATTGTTTTTGCAGAATGTTGGTCACGTGTAGGAAAAGAGGAGGGAGAAGATGTTCCAATGAGAAGCTGAGTGGGAAGAAATTTGACTGAAAAGAAGTGGGTAACATTTGGGCGGGTAATTTCTTTTTATTTTGTCACAACATGAGACCAGTAAGGCAGTTCACAGGTTGGGAAGGCCTTGACACTCTTACAGCCAGTTGTTGCCACGCAGTTAGCACATCAAGATTTCTGCCTTCTATAGAAGGCAGAAATCTTGATCAGGTCCCGACTGAAGGCTGGCTGAGGTAGTGGTGTCGAAAATAAATGAATGCCACGTCTTTGAGTTGAATTTAATCCGACCCAATTGCATGATCAAATAACTGAAACAAATCCAGCCCCCCCCCCCAGTTGTTTTCTTGCGTGTTTTAGCAGAGGGCGTGCGTTCTGAGCCCGCCGCACTAGACTGGGGAGAGGCGTTGTTTGCTCCCGCTTTATCTTCGTGATATTCCTATTTGCTTTCAGATGAAGGAGTCGTGCTGAGTGGTGGGAGATAATTAAAATTTTAGGTAAGAAAATAGCGGGAACCCTTATTATTTATTGAGAGTAAGATTGCGAGTAGAAAGAGCCCACTGGGGGATCACTGGGAGCTTCAGAGCAGAACATATCTCACTGATTCCTCTGACTCGCATCCAGCAGGTCAACAACTTCCTCATGGGGGCTCATAAAGGGCATCGTGGTGTAATGTGCTCGGCGCTTATTACAAGCTGCTCAATATTTCATAACAAGTGCGTTGTCAGACAGAAACCAATGCTTTTCCTACGATGGTTGGTTCCATCTTATATTCCATCTCCAAATGCTACTTTTTAAGAAAAAGTGTGCCCATGAGGAGGCGTGGTTACGGCCAGACTGATCTTTAAACAAATGGGGGGTGTGGTTTTAGTTGATGAGCTCAGAACTGTGTTCTCGTTAAGTATCTACGTAACTGTTGTGCGGCTCAGATAGTGAGCCAAATATGGGTTAAATGATGCATTGAGTGTCCATCTATCGTTATGCCTAATTGAGGCCAAAGTCTTTCACTCAAAAATAAAACAACTTTTTATTTGAAGTTCTTTGGCTGCTGCTGTCCCTTTTGATCATTAGCTGTAATGGCAATAATGTTTGTTTTGGCGGGGAAGATAAGGTGAGGCAGGGTAAAAAAAAAAAAAAAAAATGCACATATTTTGAATGTCTTTTAAGTCAATGAGATGTCACAGGCATAATGAGAGAAGAGAAAAGGTTGGAACTTTTGAAGTCGGGCGAAACTTGCAAGGAAATTTATTTCTTTTAAGTTCATCTTGAATTAGTTTCCTTCCCCCAGATACTGCGGCGGAGCGGGGAGCGAGTGCTGAAAAGGAGTCATTTGATTTTCCTCACTGAGGGTGATGTTAAAGCACAAAGAAAAAGGGAGCTGGAGCTGCCTGTCTGGAGCTGTTCTCCTTTTGGCAGCGTGACAGAGGGAGAAATTCTTAATGGAACCAAATTCCTAAAACGGATTGAGACAGACATAATTGAACTCTCGCACATGGGCGCAAATGAAAGTGGTGAGACGTTGCAGGGAAGAGGATGTGGCCGCACATATGTGGCGGTGCAGAATAAAAACGAACCAGTAATGCAAAATGAGTGGTTAGTTTCCTGGCAAATACTTGAATGTAGAATGTTGAAAACCTTCTGGATTCTTCCTGGAAGATTACAAATATCAGAACTCATCTTTCATTATATTTTTCACCCGTTGACCTGAATCAAGATTAGATGCTTACAGTACACACACACAAATACACATAAGTGCATGAACACTAGTGACATGTTGTTTCGTCTTCGCTTTCCAGTTAGCTAGCTAGCGGTAGCACGGTCAATTCAGTGAACGAGTTAACAGAGGCAAAGAACCAGGACTCATATCAATCAGTCAAATGACTCCCGAGTTTTGGATTTTTCGTTCAGGGCTGGCACATTGCCACGGGACAATTAAACATCTAAATATGGTGTGGCAATCATCTCACCTTATTTAGCCTCTGAGCCAGCCAAGCCTACATCCCAACCAATCCCAAGCCCATTCCGTCCAATCCCAACAAATGTAGGAAGAGACATAATTACCTCTCCGGCCTTAATTTGCCTCCTCGGTTGGCTCGGTTGACAAAAAACCTCTGAAGCTCGGGGAAGAAAATCCCACGGCTTCCTCACAAGTTGCTGCCTTGAAAAAAGTAAAAAGGACGGGGAAAAAAATGGTGCTTAATGAGCTGCAGGAAGTGTTGTGTAAGCAGGTGGGCTGTGCCTGGAGTCAGGATACTTTCTCACTTTATGGCTTAAATCCGCTTTAATACCCCAGTGCTGCTGCTAACAGGTGTGGGAGGTACTTCAGCGTCTCGTTTGGGGAGGAAAACAGTGTTTACGGAGGCCAATATAAAGTGCTGGATGGTGGGAACATGTGTACAGGTCAGAAGAGAGGGATTAGGACAGGTTATTGCAGCCCACTATTCAATTGATTTACATATTTTAATAGTCAGGGCAGATGCTTGGACAGTGAGTGGCCTCATGAACAGACTTTTTCTTTTTCTCTCGCACTAGTTCGGCCACCAAGAAGGATCTTTTATCTGCAGAGCTGATTGGGCAAAAAAAAGGGAGGAGACAAAAAAGCAGAAGGTGAGATGTGCAGATATTCTCCGAAAGCAAAGAGGAACTCTTCAAAAGCCCTCGCCGCTGAATTCGACTGAATCATTCAGCCACTTTTAAATATTTCTTTCAGAGGTTCAAAGGTTTCGTGATTAAATTTGCTCCCCATGTCGCCGAGGAGTTCCACGCTCCAGCCAATCAGAACACCTCCGGTAGCAGATGGAACCTTGCTTCGCCCCGAACACTCTCGCATCTGGTCCTTTTATAAAACTCTTCGCCGCCGATGTTATCCGTTATCCACGTTTGTCGCTGCTGTCTGGACAAATGCAGCGATACCAAAAACCTTCCCCCCCCAAAAAAACTGATAACATTCTTTACCACTGCAGCCACAAAGGGTCGCACAAACTTTTGCCCTCCTTTGGTTATCAGTTGGGTTGTTTGCTTGTTTTTTATTTCTCAACATTCGTCTGTCAGGACGCCCCTGCTAGCTAAATGAACCGTTTTTGTCGGGAAAATGCGCACACAGTCGTTTAAGCGCAGGCAGCGGGTGGGAAAGAGCGACGGCTCACGTCTTCACACATCACGTCCGAGCTCCATTTGTACTTTCACGACGAGCCTCGTCCCTGAATGTGACAGTTTGATTTCCGCCGTTTGACCTTTTCATGCAACACATTTACTGATAAGACCCTTCCTCCTCCCACCACACACACCCGCACGCACGCACGCACACACGCAGCGTCCTTTAAAGCGTTTCCATTATCGCCTTACAATCCATCCAACCTGCGAGCGACTCGGTAAATAGCAGCGCGAACACGGGAGCCATTCACTGCAGACGCAAAGTTACAACGGCATCGTTTAAAAAGCCATTTAATGCCTCAGATGGAATTTGCGCTTCGGTGTGTCGTGTGTAGGTGTTGGTTGCAGACGGCCAGCAAATCGTATACTTTCCCCTCCCCCGATTAGAGAACACGGGCAATTTCAGAAATAAGTTGCAGAGTCGTCGACAGCAATGAACTGGACGTTTGGGAAGTTGCAGGAAATTTAGAGGACTTAACTGGAAATTTGCCGCAATTTAGTCAAGCTGCATTCCATGAAAACATGCACTCAAAGCGCAATTGGTTTTGTCATAGGTGATAATGAGTGAAAATGAATTATAAAAATTCACATTTTTGAACAACAAAAATGCTATGAAAACCCAGTGAAAAATGTATCCAGTTTAATAGTCTGGAATGAAGGCTTTGAAACAGACGCTAATAAATAGAAACATTTGTTAATGGCTGATTGTATTACCAGCATTCTTGTTTCAAAACAGAACACCTGCGAGCTAGCACCACATTAACGAGCTCCTTTAGCATGTTTGGTTCACCAGCCAGAAAGTTCCGATTTTAGCACGTTGCGGCCTCATGCGCGGTGCATGGCAAGGGGCTGTGGCTCCAATCACACAGCAGTAAATTTAGCTAGAAATTGATTGAAATCATGCTGCATTCTGTTGTCTGGAGTTCCCTCTACCTGCGAACGCAAGCGCCCGCTCGCAGTGCACGACAGCCTCTTGACGAGAATGTGGACAAAGCGTCGCTGTTGGCGGTTACATAATTTCGACGCACTTGAAATTCTAGAGGTGCAGCGTTTTAGTCGGCGGCGCTCATTCCCAATCCCAGCAGATGCAAACAGCGACCACTTGACCATGCTGCCACGCTGGTAATCACGCATGTGTTTCAGAAGCCTTGAAACTGTGTGTGTGTTCCTTTGATTTCTTTCCCAGTTTGTTTAAAATATCCGGCTCATTTGCCTTTTTTTTTTTTTTTTATCAAAATGACGAAGGAAAAATGTTTCCTTTACAAATTGGCCTTCATCTTGGTTACGTCTTTTTGGTAGCTTTCATTCATCTCTGACGCGTAATGAAACTGCAGTTGGCCCTTTCGCATTTGTGCTTATGTTGGTTTGATTGTCATGTGACAGGAAGCCATTTGTTTCAAAGCATTTCTGCTTTCGTTCTGGCACCGGGGGGGGGGCCTTCAGTAGATGCACCGCTGCTGCTGCTGCTGTTGCTGAATCATTAAATTATCAATAATTCTTCACAAGGTTCTCAGACTGATCTATCCTTCTATCTATCCACACACACAGCCTCCTTCCTGCCTGTTATTTAGTGAGCCTGTTTCCCCGGTGACTATTTCCAGCAACATGCTGCTGTGACAGTCGACTCGCCTCTGGTCTTTTATTCCTGGATGGCTGCAGGAATCCCCGGCTCTCGCAGGCGAGACAACGGACCGGGTCCCACGCACGACACAATGCGACACCGCTCCTATCATTTCATTCATTAAATCATGGCCGGATCCTCCTCCGCTAATCCGCGCTGCCTCCGTTCGCTCGCAAATAATTGTTTTCTCCTCAGTAAATGCCCATCAAGCCTAATCCTGTCGGCGGTTGTTGAGCGTGGCAACGCATGGTTGAGCAACAGTTTTCCCTTTCAAAAAAAAAGCCTTTTGGCTGACACCTCGGGCTGGTTGGGAGTTGTTTATTCCTCGAGTCAGGAACAAATTCGCACCTCTCAGTCGCGTCTGCCCGTCTCGTAGCAGGTGTAACGTGAGGGGTCACAGTGCAAACAAACAAACAAACAAATGTGACCCAGGTCAGCCTCGAGAAATTGAAAATCTTGATTCTTATCTTAACTAATCAAAATATGCAAACAGTATTACGAGTCGTCCGGTATCTGTGTCTCCATGCTGCTTTTGAAACCATTTATTTCATTAAATGGCTAAAATGCGCGTAATGTTGTTTTCCGAACGCCGGCTGAGTTGCTGCCGTGCTGTTTCCAGACATTAACTGAGGAATTGTGTCTTAAAGTTGTTGTCACACTCTCAGCAAATGCACAATTTTTAGCTCATTTTGCATTTTGTTCCTTTGCTCATTGAGCTGCAGCTGTTTCTGTGTTTTTTTTCTTCCCCCGTTGAAGTCATGATCCAATTCTCGCCATAAAATTTCAAAGGCCTGTTTGCTGGATTTTTAAATATTTCCCCGACAGAGCTTCATCACCTTCACCGAATTGTTTGATTTTTCATCGCATTCTCTCCCCCCTGCCTGGTAAAACCTCGCCTGTCTCCTTCCTCCTGGTGAGGCGGCATTGTGAACGCACACCAGCTGCGATGAGCCCAAAGGTAACTACACACTCAGCAACAGATGGCACGTAAACAACGCCGGCGGACGAGGTTCATAACAAGTTTTACAATAATCCGTGGCAAAAGTTGGATGTTTCACTTCTGACAACTTCTGACCAACTTTCGACCGATTGTCGACGATTTTGAGAGCTGAGTGTGAGAAGAACCAGTGATGAATGGACTCAGGACACTTGTATTTTTCATTTAAGGACCAGCGCGCATTAATTTCAAGGAAGCCAAATATTTAAGGAAGCTCGCCTGACAGTGCATATTCATATTTCATATTTAGGGCACAGTCCTTGCTCTATATATTTGTTCTAATATATATAAGAACTTCTCTAAGGTAGGAAAACCAAGTTACTTTTATTGTACTGGGAGAATACACTTTAATTTGTGTATTTATGGGCTGCGTATTAAGCTATCTACCAATATAAAAACCATAAATCAAGCCAGATTTTACACACTGGACCTTTAATGTTCTTGATCCCACAGTAGACGCTTGTAGGGCTGCATACTGATACTGATAGTCCAACACTCTGGATCAGGAGTTTGATATGAGCCAATTTTGCTCTCAAATCAAGTGGTGCTGCAGGGTCATCATCAGTGTCAAAGGCCAGTCAGAAAACACACACAAGGCTTCCTTCCTGCAGTGAACCTCGAGCTCCACAGTAACGCAGGTTCGACCACTGAGCAACTTTCTAAGGGGGAGCCCTTTCAAATTAAAACTCGGAAGATTAGGAGAAAGCAACAGACCGTTTGCTTAAGCTCCTCCCCAGAATGGCAGCTATCCAATCCCGCACTAGCAACAGTAACTACGCGTGGCTAGCCAGTCAAGGTTTGAGCACAAAGGTCTAGAGTGTGACTGAAGGGATTGTGCTCACAAAGAGCTGTAAATCTGAGAGTCAGTAGAAAGGAAAGTCAGAAAGCCAAGAATTATCCAGGAAGGCAGATGTTTAATAAGTAAAAAATATTTCTACAATTATGTTCCTTTAGTGAAAATGAGAGCATACATCAATAAGCTTCATAATTTACAGTTTTGTTTTGTTTTTTTCCAAAAAATGTACGATTTCAGTCAGAGGGTTGCAGATATAGTTAAATAGTTAACGGCCCATAATGAACACGACAGTTTCAGAGCTGGTACGGTGTCAACCAGAGATGACGATGAGATGGGAGAAAGTGGCATTAAAAGGAACAACTGCTCTGTAAACAGGTGGCGACTCAGCGAGGGACTTCCCTCTGATCCTGGCTGGGGAGGAAACCAAACTTTCTGAAAATGTCAAACAGGTGGAAGGCTCCGACTGACTGGAGAGCGGATCGGCGGCTACCAGACTGTTCTTACAATAAAGTCGGCGACAGACCAACACCACTGCATTTAGAGCAGTGTTTCTCAACCTGTGGGTTGCGACCCACTTTTGGGTCGCGGAGCTGTTTTGATTGGGTCGCGGCAGTCTTCCTTTTTTTATTTTTGTGTAATAAACTGAAGGGAAAGTTTCAGGCTTGCGTGACGACATTGTGTACATACGCTGTGTGCACACAACACGTGGCCAAAATTTTGTTTCGTAACCGGCGGCATTTGTTTGTCGAAAATAAGCACTGTGGAAATGTATTCATAATCTGCAGCGCTAACAGAAGGCCGGGCTCCACGCCGCTCAATGAGCTAAACAATGAGAAGAAAAACACTCTGCCTCAACTCCCACAGTTGTGTCCTTTCCTCTTTTGCCAAATCTTGTGAGGTTGCCGTCGTTTTTTTCTGTGTGAGTTTTGAATATTGCCCCGAAAAAATGAACCGCTGTGAAAAAGCTGCACTCAAGGAAATGTGCAGGCTAGGAGAGCAGCAATTAGGAGGCAATTTACAGGCAATGTAGTTTTACTTTAGTATGTCCAGAACTATTCGTATAATGACAGACGGATGGATGGATGGATGGATGGATGGATGGATGGATAGATAGATAGATAGATAGATAGATAGATAGATGGATAGAGGCAAACAACCACAGCCCAGTGCTAAGGATGATGCAGGTCTCATTACTGACCTGTAAACTCAGTGGATGCTCAGTGGAGGCTGCCGAGGAAACGCTGGCAGGCCACTGAGACCCCTGGAGTCGAGTGAGAGAAAATAAATAAACCATGTCTCCAAATCACACGGGTTTGTAAATGGAGCCCACAATTTTTTGTTTTGTATTGGGTGTGTGTGTGTGTGTGTGTGTGTGTGTCTGCGTGCGTGCATGCGTGCGTACATGCGTGTGTGTGTGTGTGTGTGTGTGTTTTGTTACCCCAGGGACATTTTGTACCTTTCGCCTTGTTTGGTGAAGTTGGGGAAGATATTTGCAGATTCAAACTCCACAGATCAATAACTCATAAGCGTAACGTTGTTAAAAGACAAACAGCGTCTCAGCCCAACTGTGCAGCGTAGAAACGGCCACAGCTAAATTTTCATGGCAACATCCGAGCTCATCCCACCCCCCCATACCCCCCACCCACCTGCACCCCCGCACGAGCTGAAAACAATTGATCTCTGCGCTCGGCCAGAGGTGCTGAACCGCAAATAGACGCCGCACAATACGCTCATTAACTCTACCCTCTTTTTTTTTTTTTTTTTTTATCACGCATCAGTACTGGCAGTAGTAACGTTAACAGCAGCTGTGATGATGTGATGATAATTGCTGGTTGGGATTTTAGGGTGAGGGCGTCCAGCAGAGGAGCAGCTCATTACGTTGGAGTGGGCAGTGAAGGAGACTTTGCGGCTCTGCGTCTGTCTTCCGCTGGCAGCTGATGTCGGGGGAGAAGGTGGGGGGAGGGGGGAGGGGGAGGCGGGAGGATTTGGGGGGTTGACTGTAGTGGATTGTTTGACGAGAGCAGATCTGGCCTAGATTTTGTGCTACATTTTCAAACAATAATCAGTCAATGGGGGAATTCAAACGGCTTTTAAAGCAAACATCTGAGCCGCGGAAAAGAAAGAGGAATGACTGACGGATTTCCGGGTAAAGGTATCGCTTCAAAACGTCCCCGCCGGGATTTGAGCGTTTTGGATGTTCAAGCGGAGCTTCGCCGCAAAATAAAAAAAGGCAAGCAAAAAGTTGCGTTTTCTTTTCTTTTCTTTTTTTTTTTGTTCCAAAGAAGACAACAGAATAATAAAAAGTCAAGCGATGAATGGATCTTATTTCATAAAACTTAGTGAATAAAAGTTTGTGTTTTTCAGTACATGTCTTTTCTTCAATCTAATTTTTGGTGTTCTTATGTTCCCCGTCAGTTCTGTCCTGTTCTTTCATTTATTCCTATATGTGCTGTAACTCCAGTGGTGGCTTGACCTTCCTGCCCAGCAGTGATTGGTTGTCACAGGTTCAACCTCTGCTGGATAATTGGCTGCTAAAGCGGACTAAAGATTTCCAATCATTATTATTAATATTATATCATAAAGAGGAAGAATCATCATTGAATAAATAAAAAATAATTAATATTAATAATTAAATAATAATCAATCATGAAATACAAGTGTGATGTCAACAGTAAAAATAGTAAATAATATAATAATTGTAAATGGACATCTTGTCCTAACCGTTCACAGTAATATGGAAGTGTTAAATATTTAACGAAGTTAAATGCTAGACATGAACACTCACACAGCCTGAATAACAAGACAGAAATATGATAAACATATTTTCAGCAAAACACTCAAATCACACAGAATAAACTTTTTAAAGTCGCACTGCGAACAGATGTAAAGATGCAGTTATTAGTACGAGAGTCACAATCTGCTTCCTCGTTGCCTGTTCCGCTCAGCCTCCTTCATGAGTCCCCTGCGGAAACATTATGCAAACTCTATTCATGGAATGCTTAATTATGTAATAAGTAAGCGTTTACACTGCAAGTAAACATACAGATGGGGGGCAAATTGTGTGCACAGTGCAAAGATTTGCAAATAGCGGAGACGTAGCCCGACAACAACAACGCAATCTGCGGCCGAGCTGAATCAGCGGCGAGAGAAGGACGTCGGCAGCTGTTGCTGGGTTCCACTCGATAAATGTAAAAATGTTAAAGCTCAGATTTTATAAGCATATTCTATGATTTCCAGCGCGCAGCCTCGGGGTTTGTGTCCGTGAGGGTTTTTGTTTTTTTTCCCCTTTTCATGCTGAGCACTCCACCCCAGGACTTACAAGCACCTAGAGCTTCGCCGCCACAAGAAAAAGCTTCACGGGCGGCGCCGGTTTCATTAGAAATAACTTTATTTATTTGGGTTTTAAAAAAAGGAAAACATGGATAGCACACAAAAAAGAAAAAGTGGGTAAATACGTCTTTCTCCCCGTGAGTTTGCAGCGCTGATCTCACAGAATGAGTCATTCCAACGTAAAGAAGCCGTGATTGTAAAGGTTGAATCATCTTGATTTGGATTTTATATGAGCAACCAGAACAAAAAAACCCAGGCAATGCAACATCGCAGCTCTTTAATTCGAACAGCTCGCTCCATCCCCCGCACTGCCTCCTCCTCAGGCGCAGCTTTTCTTCCATGTTGTCCTCTTAACGTCTGGGTTTGTTTTTCAAAGGTCACTCCAGAGATTGTGCGTCCTTGATTGCTCGTCTTTTGGAGAGACAAACGCTGGTCTGATTAGTGCTGCTTTGTCAGATAAAATCAAGCAGAAGAACTCATGGCCAGATCCACAAAGCCATCGCCCGGCTTTTGCGCCAGAAAATCCGTGTGAATAGCGCCAAAACCAGGCGCAGCTTCTGACTGTCAAAGTCTTTCTTGCTTCTGAGTGAAACTTTTATATGGCTCCCCAAATCCTATATATATAGATAGGCATAGACTACAGTATATATGCCAATATTTTAGATAGGCTATGAAAAATACAAATGGTACTCAGGTGTTGGTGACTAACGCGTCTTGACTTTCTTTCCATGATGGCAGCAGTCTTGGTCAGACGGAGGAGGCATGGTACTGCCAGGCGTGCACAGGAGCGCCTTTATCCTAGCAGAGTTTCGCTGTTTAACCTCCGAGAACGGGAAATTTTAAAGAGATACGGGTTGCCAGACCGCAACATTCGCACCTGTTTCTGGTGCCGCATTTGTTTGCGCCTGCATGTCATCAGCGCAAGAAACCTTTGTGGAGACCCGCATCCGTGGCGCAGATTGCAGCCGCAATCTCAAAACACGCGCATTTTACCGCTGCGCGCCCTTCTTTGAGGATTTGGCCCTCAGTTTTACCAACAATAAAAACGTCACAAAGACTCAAGGGTTCATATGTGGACGAGGACGGTGGTGCGGTGGGTACAGTCGTGTTGGACCTTCACTGACGCTGCTGTTTCAGCGCCGTGCTGAGCTGTTGTGGTTTGGCTGAACTTTGGTGGTTCTCATCAATCTACATTTAGCTCCTGTCCACACGGGAAGGTTTTTGGTGGAAACAGTAAAGTATTTAACCGTTACAGCGTTTCGTCCATACGGCAACGGCGTTTTGGTTCCCCCCGAAACGGTATTTTTTGAAAACGGGTCCCAGAGTGGGAAAATCTGACAACGCCATTTCGTCGTTGTCACATCGCTGCCGTCTGGACAGTGAAAACGTCTTTTCCTTGTAAAACGATGACGTCATCACACCGTCACCGTCATGTGACCGGAAAAAACAAGGCATGCAATGCGGCAGCAGCGGCAAAAACAACAACGATGGCGGCGAGCGGAGTTGTCTTTGTATTGCAGGCGCTTCAAGATTTGTTGGCAATATTACTACAAAACCTCACAAAACCTCAGACTCACTTTTTTTCCGCTACTCGCCGTTTTTGTTTTCTGTGTGTGTGTAGTGTGTAGCGGTTCCGTTCCGTTTCCATCTGCCAGCGTGTGGACGCAACTTTTTTCCACCCCAGGGAAAAAAAAAAACAGTAACGTTCCTGTGTGGACAGGGCCTAAGCCAGACCAGGGCACCGTGTGCATGTCGGGACCAAAGAGGCTGTTTGACCTGCAGTTTCAGTTCTGAAAGGTACAGGATGAGAAACACTGTGCCCAAAAACACCAGGGAGATGTAGAAAAATGTGCAGTTCCAGCAGTGTGTGAAATGAGAAGAGGGAGAGTACGACAATTTTCCCAACTTGCTCATTTATTGACATTGACAATTTATCCCCAGCAACGCTGGAGGCATGAAAAATAGTCATTTTCTAACCCAGCTTTTGTTCAAATCCTGCACAGTTGTGTTGCAACTTATATATTGTGTGTTAGTAGAGATAGAGTTGAAGTGCAGTGGAACCTCCACAAGGACTGTTCTCTCTGTGCATGTGTGTGCGCGCGTGCGCGCAGGGACAGCACAGTTCAGTCCTCCTTCATTAATGGGTCACTGCAGCCCCGATATTAGGGCTGGAGGTGAGGAAGCCCAATTGAGTGAAGGTGCGGCGGCTGAAAGGTCAAAGGTCAGGGTCGCTGCCAGACTATATTTTTCTGCCCTTTTCCTTCGTTCCACACGCTCACAGAGTAACAGCTCTTTTTTTTTTTTTTTTTTCATGAAACAGAAACTTTTTTTCCAGCCCGACTCTTTCCTCGGAGTGACGCCTCCAGCACAGGAAACATGTTCACTCTGCGCTGCGGCGCCACGGAATGAGGCCGGCGGTTTTTCTTGGCTGATGCATCGCACCCGATTGGATTGACAATATCATCTTTATCACTTCACATCACCGGCTTATCAAATGTGTCACAGACTGAGGGAAAAAAAGACATTTTATTTTTGTAAATACTAGGACTTTGCCGCCGCTACAACATGATGGTCATAATGGTGCTGACACTATTAGTTTTTTTTTAATGGCTCTTTCTTCAGACGCCTGACGTGTCTCATAGCGAACATTCGTTCCAAAACTACAAGAAGAAGAAGAAAAAGAGGTCAGTTGTGCGCAATGTTGCCTTGAAACGAGAACATTTGTAGGCCTGCAGTCACGGCAGAGAGAGAGAGAGAAGAATTCACCTTGACAACTTTTATAACCCGACATTTCCAATTCCAATTCAGTTTCTGTAAAGAGATTTCATGTAAAAAAACAAATAGATGTGATGATTAAAGTCACCTGAACCTACATGTTACAAAAAGTAGAAGAAAAGACAAACTCTTTCCACTTGGACAGATTTCCCCCAAAAACTGTTTTTGAATGGCTTGTCTCCATTCAGTCGCCCGCTGCAATTTCTTTTCTGATGTTGAGAGAAAAATATCTCATTGACCCAACTGACCCAAACTGCACTGCAACCACTTCAAAAACAGATTGAAATATGTAAGATTTTTCCTTTAGAAGAGCAAATTTTGAAGAGCTTTTTGTCAACCAGTGCTTCCAAACTAAATGCCTATGCTGCCATACAAGACAGGTTTAAAAAAAAAAAAAAAAAAAAAAAAGCTACAGCCAAGGTAACAACAGGTGAGTGTCTATTGGTTTAGTTTCAGAAAAAAACAGGAATGTAAGAAAACAGCAGGCTCCTGCAGCCATCTATTAGCAGGCTCCACCATATTAGCAAACTCCAAAAAAAATCAAGCGGCTCAAAACCAGCGTCAGACTTTGAGTGCATCAAGTTTCTTCATCCCTCCAAGACACACAACAGTCTCGCAGCCAAACACAGCTTCGCGTGGAAGCGTCTGCAGCTGAGAGCGGAGCCGCCGCCGCTCGTTAGCGCCTCATTCTCTCCTCGTTAGGCTGACATCAAAGACAGGAGGCTAATTAACCAGCTTTACACCACTGCAGGCCGTCGCACAGCCTTGATCTTCTCGCACGTTAGCGAAACATGCTTGCAAAAACACTTCACCTGTCCACTCGCATCCACAAAAAAAAAAAAAGAGCGAAAAAAAGCCCTGGAAGATTTGAGTTTGTTCCTCCACGTGTCTCTGCCAGAAGAGGAGTTCTGCACCAGTGTGGGAGCTGGCTTTCATGCTACTGAGTCTTAAGAAGAAGAAAAAAATGGCAATCATGAAAACAGAAAAGAAAAGTGTCACTTCCAGGTCCAATAAAAGAACAAAGACTAGAAGTCCAGAGTGAGTTAAGGAGGCAACAAGCAGTGAGCTCTGCAGTATAACTTTCCTCTTTTTTTTGTTTTCTTTTGGTCTCATCTCGTCTTACAATTGCTGCAGTCTGTCTGCGACGCTGCACAAGTGCAGGGTGCACAGAAAGTTACACGCTTAAAAAAGTTAGCGGAAAGAAAAGAAACAGCGCAACAGTTTGTAACACGTGGTGACTGCAGTAAGGAGCAGTGAGTGCTTCAAACTGAGCAGATGATCATTAACGCAACACACATTTTACCAATCCGGCCCCTTTACTTGATGTTAAGAGCTCTCATTGGTTGAATTACTCTGCGAGCTGCAGCGGAGGGCGGCTGAGTGATTGTTGTCAAGCTCAATCACACACACGCACGTACGCACGCACAGACTTCAGCACTTTGTCATGCAGCATAAGTCACACACTCGTTTCTTTCAACATGTCCAAACAGCATGAGGTCCAATTAAAGCTTTGTGTTGAAACGGTGGTTAAAAACAGAAAAACATGGGAAACAACAAGCTCAGGAAGATTGTGGCCATGCATTTGTTTAAAGAAATGCATTCATTTTAGCTCCGTCCTCATGAAGCAAACATACAGGTTGGATTTAGAGGCAAAAATAGAAAGGGGTCCAGTGGTCAAGACGACCTTGTCTGAGAAAGGAGAGATGTCTCATGTTGGATCCAGATGATTAAATCATCCTTTAGGTTCAGGTCAGGTAAGAGGTAACATCTCATGTGTGTCCCTTATATGATTTGATGGGAAGGAGGCTACATGCAGCATAGCTCCGTCTCAGGACTGCGCTACGTGGTGAACATATGAAGGGCAAATGGGATTGGAGAATGACATGAGTGCTCATGAGCAAGCACGAAAACCTTTTAGCAAATTTCTGAGACGTTTTTTCGATTGGTGCTGTGTCCATAGATTCTTATGTGCTATTCTTCCTCAAGAGAAAGTTGGTGATGACAAGTCGTGAAGTTTCAAGACCAACAAACTGGAAGCTGTTACCAAACTGGCTGCCCCGGTGGTGAGGAAGTCTGACTTGCCTGCTGTGAATGTGACAGTCAGATGGTTTGTCCAATCAAATCAAGGGTGCCGCCTCCATTTTATTCCACAAACGCTTCTGATGGGGCTCCTACCAGGTGGGCATGTGATATGTGACGCGTCCAGGAGATTTGGTAAAACATTGTATGCGGTGCCACAGCATTCTGCAAAGGACCGTCAGCTGACTCACGGCCTTTTGCAGCCTTTTTCTGCTATGGGCCCTGAGATGCTCCCAGGGAAACCCCAGCACACCAGAATCAGAGGTGAAGCTGATGCCCTTTTGTTTTCCATTTGTTTGTTTGTTTGAGGCTGCTTTGTGTAATTATCTGTCACTTTGTCGCCTTTAGCGACGCTCTGTTCATTACACTTCTGTGATGAATCACAGCTAATGGGGTAGAACTGAAATTCAGACATTTCTCTTTTTGTTAATTAGATTTTTTTTAAAGTTTTTTTTGTAAAACAAACCCACCTCTCTCTCTCTTTCTCTCACGCACTCACTCTCTCTTTCTCTCTCCCTCCTTCTCTCACTCTTCACAACCCATTTTCTGTTAATTAAATTCCCAACTGTGGTTGATTTACTTATGTTTAATCCTCTTAATGTAAGAACTGGTCTGCTGGAACACTATCTGCACTCATATTGGCACACACACACACACACACGCGCGCAGACATGCACACACACCGCTCTGTTTAGTTCAATGGACCCATTAAAGTTGCAGTTTTCCTCCTCTGAGCTCCACTCTCAGATACTGCATGTGTTGCTGTCTCACAGCTGAACATGTTGATGTGAGAACATTAAAAAAATATAAAATAGGCAACCGTTAAATATTTAAGGCAAATACATGATGCTTTAAATTTGAAATCTTTTAATTGAACATATTTTTACTCAACAATCAATAAAGTGCAGATTGGATGGCTTTTACAAAGGAATTAAATAAGTAAAGCTGAAAAGAACAAGCGACTCTGATTCATAGCCTACTCTATGCTAGCTACGCAGCCACTACGCAGTTGTTGTGAATGGGTTGTGCAATTGTATTGCCTGGAGCGATGTAGATTGCGCACCATTTCATTTTGTCAAATACGGGACAATTCTGTATTTCAAGGGACAGTTGGCTACTCTACCTCGAGCAAGCATACAAACGTTATTGCAGATTACAGGAAGTTTTTTTCGAATTCTGTTTTGATTTATTATTATTTATGCGATATTAAATATTACACCGCACCATCCAAAAAAGTGGAAAAAGGTCTATCCAAAACACACCAAAATAAAATGAGAACTGTTCCAAGCCGCTTCAGAGTACATGTGGTTTGTCCCTTTTGAAAGCTAACATTCTAAGCTTTTCACAGACCAGGAACAATTACAGGTGCTACTGTGGCTGATTTTAGTTGAAGGCTTCCATCCTTGCCTGGACTAAATTTTTCAGAACAGAAAAAAGGACAAGATGGAAGGAACATAATAGATTGGATCAGTTGTACCGAGATTCACAGAGAAATTGATAGTGTTTGCTTCCGTAGTCGTTTTTTTGGATTGCTTTATTTTTTATTTTCAATCTGCCATTGCTAAAACCACACACTGTGGGGACTTGTGTGGGGTAAAATAGCGAGGCACAGGTGGGCCAATAGGAGTGTATGGTTTAATGGACACCCACTGATGCTGATTCCTACAACTTTTTATACATGAGTGTTTTATAGTACACAGTAAATATATTGGAAGATTTTTAGTATCTACATTTCTTTTTGATGTGTTTGTTTGTTTGTTTGACTGTGATGGAATGAAATTGTGAGCTGTCCAGTGCTGAAGAGCTGCCTCCAGCCTCCGCAGGGCAAAGGCTTCGCAACCCGATAAAAAATAAAAATAAAAATAAGCTAAACAGTAAAATATAAAATGCATAATAATCAAAATGTATTAGCACATCTGACACAGTATTCTTGCCTCCAGTAAAGTTGGATCTGCAAAGCCTGCAACAACCCGAATAAAATACAAGTAAATATAAAATGTGAACTTTGAAACCAAAATACTCCAAAAACCAGTGGCTTAGAGGGAGAGCGTCACCCTGAGAGTGAGAGGTTATGGGTTTGAACCCAGCCGGCACAGAACTGGGATCCGCTGCCTCTCTGCCTGGCGCTCGGCATCAATGGCTGGACTTCAGTGTGTTACTATCAGTGGGACTAAACACAAAGGTTCAGTCGGGTTAAATAACAGCAGTAAAAAAAAAAAAAAAGTTGCTAAAATGAGCCACATTTTTTTCCAACCGTGCTCTACTGAACTGTTTGTACCGGGATGCAAATGTCACATCCATATTTCATGTAACACGCTGAAATCATCTTCTCGCACGCACTACCACCACCTGGATCGCTCAGGGTTGGAGGTTCAGATCTGGACCATTCTTAAGTCCGTCTTTATTTAATCTGTCTTGATTGTCAAACAATTTCACATGAAGGAGGGGGGTGAGAGGTGGGAAGGAACAGCTCGAAGCTAAACAATAGGTCCTGCTAAATGGATCAGCATAATGCTGATTGTACGCATGACATAAGGGCAACATACCAACAGTTTTTCCCACTGAAACACGAACACTACTTCTGACTGCGTGGCATTGGCATGTGACACTGGAATTTTAATGACCCAGCCAGTACTGTTGATACCAATTCCTATAATTCATCGCATGAATGTAGCCCAATTTTAATAATTTACATTCCTCTACTATGAGCTAAAAAAAAACAAAAAAAAACACGGCTCTCGCTCAACGCTGCCTGTGTTTGCTGAGCGAAGTGAATACATAATTAAGGAGCAAAGGAGGGGAGGGGCAGGAGCAACACTCCGGAAGAGCTGTTTGCTTGGACTTGACTGTTCTTTGACAAATTAGGTGTGACTATCAATCCCATCCCACGAGTGTACCTGATACTGATCTGGGATCGATACTAATCCCGACTGGCTTTGGCAAGAATTTGCTCAAACATCTGGACTGAATTGCATTTGTGAAAGCACAAATGCTACGGGTCCAGTTGTTGTACCAACGGGAAGCCACGCCCTGTTATTAACTGTCCAGCCGCTATAAACATCGAATTTTAGAATTACGGCTTATGCACTTCACACCATTCAATGGAAACACCTGTAAATCGCAAATGTGCTTTGTGGAAATTTTTGAAATATCGCTTTTATTTTGCAATGAACTGGAAGCGCAGCTAGTGAGAGACGCAGACGTTAGCTGTCAAAGATATTCATGGAAGAGGCGACCACCTGCAAAATGTTTTTACTACCTCCCCCCAAGACGGACGTATGAAATAAACCCCATATCATTTTGAAACCGTCAGTCTGCCGTGTAAGACAGAACAATTCACAGCTCCATAAGGTGACTTCACACCGCTGGAACCAATTCAAGCAGGGAAACTCGGCATGGTAACAGTTTCAAACTGGGATTGAACCACACGCCTTTAAGAGGTCAGACTGTGGCCGTACGCAGTTACTATAGAGACTTAGCGAGTGACTATAATAAGATGGTAATAGTTTGAATGCACATTGCGTAGGATTTCATGCGTTCTTAATTGACGGCTGCGTGTGAGCTGTTGGTGAAACCCTGCTTTCCTCGCCTTCCTGCGCCTTGTTGCTCAGGTTGACTGATCACAGTTCGCCTCATTGGAGATGCCATGAATTATTTCCACAGGTAAGGACAGAAATGAGGAGGCGTGCACGCCATGTTCACACCCCGTGTTTGTGTATGTGCACGCGTGTGCGCACGAGCATGCGAGCCCCCCTCCAGGGACAGAGCGGAGGAGAGCGGTGATTATTTTCCCTCTACTTGAAACCACATGACGTGATGGATCACCACGTCCACCGGGACACGTGATGGATAGATCTGACACACGCTGCGACAGCTCAAAACATATCATGTCTGCGCACGCAGACATGATATATATATATACATATGTATATATATACACACGTATATATATATATATATTTATTTATTTATCAGCGATATGTGTCTTTTGTGGCCTCAAGGTGACAAAGTCTAACCATTATTAACCGTGTTTGCTCGTGAACCTTGGCATGTGTCCACGCTGGCCCATGAGGCTTTTGTGTCAATGATGTATGATGTGACAGACATGTTTCATGTTTGGTTGATAGCAAGGTGTGCTTTATTATTTACGACCTCTCGCTAACCTGCCATCACGGCCGTGGTGTCACATTTTTTACCCTTCCGAGCGAAAATTTAAAAGAATTGAAAGCAAATTACAGGATTCAATGGCAAAGTCAGGTGAGCGCCTCTGTCTGGCGGACGGTGGCTTTGCAAATGACTAACTTTGCAAGGAACTATTTTGGTGTCCTGGTTGTCACACTCACTTGAATGTCCACTTCAGATATTCACATATTTATATTTGATTATCCACAAATGTACTGTGGCAAAGTGTAACAAAACAAAAAACAGCTGTGAATCTTGAAAGACTTGTTTGCCTTTTCAAGTTAAATGAATAACTCAAATGAGCATGTTGTAATTTTGATGTGCGTTCAGAGAGCGAGGCTTATTATTATTCTGTTATTATTGTTATTCTGGGATATCACAGCGTCCAAAATAAATCCGATGAACAATATTTATAGCAGGATTGCGGCAGGCCAGGAGAAGCATTAATCTGATGATGTCTTTGACCTCTGAACACTCTTCTTGAGTTGTTTATTAATACTTGAAAACTGAAATTGCAACACTTTGGTAGCTCAGGATTTTTCGACAGCAGCTCCTCAGTGTCAGAGCCAATTACCTGACGTCCGTTTGTGAATTCGTCAATTTGCCCAGAAAAAATGTCTTTTATCAGATTTCTGTTTTGGCTATGTAAATGAAAATCCCTGCTGCCAACTTCCCGCTGCTCAGCCCAGTGTGTCACTGCCGCTTTTGTGTTGTTTATTGACACACGGCGGCTAAAACTTTGACGGGATATTGATCAGAAATACACTTTGAGCGGAAGGAAAAGCTTCCCTGCTGCACAGCTGAAAGTTGTTATTCAACTCGCGGACCATGAAAACAGACCTGGAAATATCACACATGCCTCCTTCCATCCATCAGTCAGCTCAGCTCTCCACAACCATGACGGCTAATCTCTAAAACACTCAGTTTTAGCCTAAAACAAAAACACAGCCTCATTACCACAGCAGCTCTTTGTTTAGTTGCTTTGAACATGTTTTCCTCCTCAGCCGAGCCTCATTACGCCACGTTTGGCTCGGCTCGCCGGTGGGTTGGCGTTTGCTTGTGCCTCCCAGGTAATGTCTTTACAGTGAGGTGGGAGGGTTGGGGGCAGTTCCGGTGCCAGACTGTTTTCACTGCGGCAGGAAGTAGGTTAGTCGGTTTGGCAGCTCGTCCGGCCGCCGTACAACATGCCAGCTATTTGCTTTATAAACCACAAGGACGCGGCACAAAGCCCTGGCAGCGCGTATTGTTCCTCACGGATCTGCAGAGTCTCTAATGAAGTGATGAAAGAGAACTTTGCAGCGACTTTTGTTTTTATCTCCCAGTGAATCAATGAAACATTTACTTCCACGGTGGAGAGTAATTAAATGGCCTTTTTTTGTTGCCTTTCCTCTTGTTCCTAAAGGGTGAGTGTGTGTGTGTGTGTGTGTGTGTGTGTGTGCGTGCTCGTGTGTTATGTCTCCGCTCTGTCGCAGTCCCAGCGTTCCAGGACCTCTGGGAAGAATGAGATTATATGTGCTGGATTGATGCTGCAGTTTTGCACAAAATAGGTCACATGATATCAAGCACAGAAGTTGAAAATAAAGGATCTTGTTAATTTTCAAATTACCCCCCAATAAAGCACATCACGTTTCACTGCTACGCTAACAACAAGAGCAACTGGCGCCACATAAAGAGCAGATCGCAAGCCACTGAAGGCACTTTAAATGAATCACCATTTAAGTGTTTAATTGGTAGATGTTCACAATCTGGGTTCTCGTCCTCTGGTCAGATACAATGATGTCTTTTTATGCCTGCTAATGTGTTTGCATGAACTACATTGTTTTAGACCATGCAGTCTTTTTGTTCTTAATTCAGTCGGTGATTATTACAGTGTAATGAGCAGCAGTGAAAGAACCTTTTTTATCCCTTTTGCCAATGTACGCTAGCTGTTGTTTCTAATTTTCACTGAGTGACTTGTAACCGACAGTCAAATCCCTCGGCCGATCAATCGCCGTTCGTCGATGAATCACATTTTCAACAGCGTCTTCATGTTTTATTTCACCAAACGCATCCTCAGAGTTCAGAGAAGCAGCTGGTGGGAAACGGGTCCCTCCTCGGCAGTAACAGAAGCTGTGTGATTAGTGAATAGGCAGCAGAAGCAACGTTAATAAACTGGCCCTAATTGCGTTTGAACATCCAGCGGAGGAACAGGATATTTTCATGTCGCACCCTGGAGACAAATTACTGAGCAACTGAAAGTCATCAATAATCTTTCTAAGCAGAGGAACATGTGTGTGAGTGCGTGCGTGAGCCTGTGCGTGTACGTGTGTGTGTGCGCGCGAGACTTTTAATGGATGAAACTTGTTTGTTTGTTAAGTCCTGTCTGACAGCAGTCAACAGTTCCTATAGGAGGAACGGAGGTCGATCCTGACCTCGCTGATTGGCTCCCTGGAAAGCAAAGGTTTTCACTTGCGACGTGAAAACCTTTTACCTCTACAGCGCACGGCCTGTGTGCATTACAGTTGCACACATATTTCTGCATTTGTATACAAGCAGGCGTCCTTCAGGCCAAACTGCCTGGAAACTTTGTCGCCGCTAAACAGAAAAGTAGACATTTGCATGCGTCGCTGTGGTGATCCTCCCAGTTCGGCCTCCGTCTTGTCTCTCGGCCTTTCTCCAAAAAAGTCCTTGGCGAGTTCGCCCTCATTGCTCCTTGCGGCATTACTTTCCGTCGTTATTGTCATTTTCATCGTTCGGATTTTGTCGTTTCTCTTGGCAGTGAAACCCAAGCTAGACAAAAGAATTCTCAAGATAAAAATCTGCTTTAGGCGTCCTTTGGTTGGGTTGGACTTTCACTTCTCCTCAGATTCTTTGGTTTTCGGCTGGACTTGGAAAACAGCCATGCAGAGAAAGACAGTGAAGTAATGTAAAGTAGCCTGTGAGTTCGCAGAAGTGCAAGACGACCACGCTGCTGTGGTTGTCCGCCAAATCATTTATATTCCTGCAAAATCAATTTTCCCACGCTCGACAACTTCACCTTGTCTGCTCCGAAAGGAACAAGGCGCTCACGTAACAACCCGCAAGAGCTTGAATTTGCTTGAATCGCATAGAGGACGTTAAATGAAAAGCCATTATTTTGAAAGGGTGACATTGTCCTGATGTTCAGAACCGTCCTGCTCTTCCTAAAAACTTGGGTGTGAGTTTTGTCCCGCCTCCAAATGTGCAGGTGCCAGTGAGGAAGCACAATGACACGGTGTTTTCTCCCTGTGCAAGTGTGCCTGTCAAATGGTATTTCTCTCGTGTCTTTGTGTATGTGTGTGCCGATCCGTAGGTCAAACTGACCTGAACTTGTTCATAATGGGGCACACACTAAGGCCCTGTCCACACAGGAACGTTACCGCCCACCCCCCCCGCCCCCGGGGTGGAAAAAAGTGGCGGCCACTCGCTGGCAGATGGAAACGGAACGGTGGGTGAAAACGATGTAATGCGTATGCCACACCCAAACGTGGCGCTGTTAACAGACGCTGACACAGCCACCGGACCCACGATTTAGAAAGAGGGCGTTTCTGCTACACACTACACACAGAAAATAAAAATGGCGAGTAGCGGAAAAAAAGTGAGTCTGAGGTTTTGTGAGGTTTTGTAGTAATATTGCCAACAAATCTTGAAGCGCCTGCAATACAAAGACAACTCCGCTCGCCGCCATCGTTGTGGTTTGTGCCGCTGCTGCCGCATTGCATGCCTTGTTTTTTTCCCGGTCACATGACAGTGACGGTGCGATGACGTCATTGTTTTACAAGGAAAAGCCGTTTTCACTGTCCAGACGGCAGCGACGTGACAACGACGAAACGGCATTGTCACATTTTCCCACTCTGGGACCCGTTTTCAAAAAATACCGTTTCGGGGACCCAAAACGCCGTTGCCGTGTGGACGAAACGCCATAACGGTGAAATACTTTACTGTTTCCACCAAAAAACCTTCCCGTGTGGACAGGAGCACTTTGGGACGTCTACCCATTCAACAGAACTGAACATCATATCAGGGTGAAAGGGGGAGGATAAGAATGTGTTAATGTATGTATGTGTGTGTGTGTGTGTGTGTGTGTGTGTGTGTGTGTGTGTGTGAAGGGTTTGATTTCATGAGATCCGTAGAGTCGCTTTTAATGAAAAGTGCAGTGCAGCAATTATTTAGCAGTGAGAAGGAGAGGCATGCGAAGCAGCTTCTTCTTCACACACACACACACACACACACACACACACACTTAAGGTGCATCAAGCACTATGAGGTTGGAAAGTTACGGAAACTATGCAGCAAAGGAAAAGTAACCCATAGAAATATGAGGCGTGTGATGTGGAGACCTGCATTTTATATAGAAGAGAAAAATGAGTGTGTGGGCAGACAGGCAGACAGTGAAGGACACTGAACACAATAAGTGAATGCGACTCACATTGTGTGTGGAAATTAGACTGGAAATGTTAAAGGTGGACAGTCACAGCGACAAAGGTATGAGTTTGCAGTTCAGCCACACAGGACGGTAACGACCGTGGCTGATGTTCTTTTCATACTTTTATCTCTGACCACCAGGAAAGCACATCGAGAAATCTCTTTTGTTTCAACTCCAGTCTGGTCATCACTACATTACAGGATCTGAGCCCCATCATGCAGGACCAGCCACGCCCACCAGGTGCGTCAGGAGTCAGCCATGGTGCTGCACTACGGTAGTGAGGAGAACATCACTGTTCAAACCAAGGCAGTCGAAGACTAATGGTGAAGTTAATCTGCTGATGTTTCGGAGAATTTGTACTTTTACCAGGAGAAACAACATTATTTTTTAAAAGTGGAAGAATAATATAGTGAAGGTGTTTTCAGTAGCTCATGCTGCCTTCTGAAAGTGATGCACCTGTTGTTGTTGTCGTTGGTGTCACAGTGAAAAGCAAAAAGTTGTGAAGACTGAAGGATTTTTTTCTTTTTTTTAAAGTTTGATAATAAACTGGATGTTTTGTTTTCTCTCTGCCTGACCTCCTGTTGGCTTACCTGGTTAGTTAGTTAGAATTGTTGCATTGTGCTCCTACAAAAGTCCTGCATATTTTCTGCAGAGGGTCCAGAAGATAAAGGTTGTGGTGTATTTTAGGGTTTGGCAATTAACACCAACAATTCCATCTCAACAAGACAAAATGGTTTAAAACTAATAACAAAATAGAAAAACAACAATATAAAAAATGTTCCCAACCTAATAGAAAGAAAAGTGATTCGGTATCTACTTTTATAATAATAACAGCTGGAACCTGCTGCTTCCAAACACTCTGCATAAAGATATTTCCTACTTGACATTTTGAGAAATCTTCTCAAATTACTTGAAGTGCTTTTTTGCGGTGTGAAGTCCAACTACGCTGCTCTGATTCAGACTACAATTAAACCCAGCTGGGGTTTTTTTTTAGGATTGCGCCTGATTCAACCGTTTCGGAGGTCGATCGGATCTGGAGGCTAAGCGCAGGATCGTACGTCGGCACCGGCAGCGTGTGCTGCCATGTGGCAGGTGCGCAGGCACGCCGGGTCTCAGTCCGACCGACAACCTCTGCGCTCACGAGCTCCTCTCACAGCCATCAGAGGCTCCATCGCAAGCAAAAACAGCAACCATCTGTTGGCTCCAATTAGCATTTTATTTGCATACTGTTGGGCAATTAATGGAGTATTATGCAGAGTAATGTGGTTGCTAAACAGGGTTTGCTTCCCCCACTGGGCAAAGTGCACTGTTTGACTCTCTTCTGCTAATTGCTGCTGGCTCACCCTTCCCACTGTCAATATGTGTGTGTGTGTGTGTGTGTGAGTATGTAGGAGTGTGTTTCACGCATGTGCGAGTCAAGAAAGCTACTGTTACCATGCCAACACAACACACTGTAATTCTGCCAATCAGGGAACTGAAGCCACACTCTCACGTTTGTCCTCGAACCAGATCCAATCACGTTCTCCAGCCTCCATCCTTCCCTGAGAACAAAGGTAACGACTCAAAAGTCACTCTTGCTGCAGGAAACTCCAGATGTGCGACATGAATGATGTAATTTTGCCGTAATCTCAGATGTGTGTGGGTCAAAGTCTCTCTCTCTAACTCTCTCCCTAACTCTCTCTGTTTGATCAAGCGCAAGGTACCTTCTGACCGACTCCTGTATAGAATAGAATAGAATAGAATAGCCTTTATTGTCATTGTACAGGGTACAACGAGATGTAGAGAAAGTAATTGTGTTTCAAACACCAGGAAAAATCAAATGATGTGACCAACAAAAAAAAACAGTCTTAAGTCAACTCATTTTGACTGAAGGTCACATCATCGTGATGGTTGCAACACTTTACAAGTCACTGATGAACTGGCGGCTGTCCATGGTTTAACCCCGAAGTCGCCCAGAGGCAGCGAAGATAGACTCCTGCAGAGTTCGAAATGGAAGCGAATCAAGACCACCGCCTCACAGCCATCTGGCTGAAAGGTGGATCTTTTTGTGTGGCATTTGATATTTTTTGGCACATTTTAGCTCATATTTTTAATTTTGGACGCAGGAATTTGTTATACCAGTAACATCTAATTATTGGGATGTGTTATGGCCAGTAGAGAAAGTTTGTTTTTATTGTAATAGGTATCATACTCACATAACATATATTTCATTCCATCAGCTTTTAATCTCCTTGTGAGTCACAATTTAATTTAAGGTCCTGCGGAAGAAACAATTATATATTTAGAAAGAAAATAGATAGTGAAAGTCAGAAACTTTACAGCACAAAAGCAACATTTATTGGGTGTTTATGCAATCCACTTAAGCGTCATGTGATATCTGGAAGGTCCACAAAGCCCAAGGTACAAGAAGAAGAAATAAAAAAAACACTGTGAGAGGCACCAGAACCTCATTCAGACGTGGGAGACTTGCAGAGTTCATCCGTCCACCAGGTCTGGCACGCACGAAGGAGCCTTCCGACCTCATTGGTTTGACACCGTGCTCTTAATACTTTATGCAGTATTCTACTTCATGTACAAATTATGTGGCACTCCCAAAGAGATGAGCTCACCGCTATTACAGGTTCCACAGGCATGGAATGCACAAGGTTCTTTCTGGAAGCATGAAAAATTGAATAAGCTGCGCCTCGGTGAAGCGTTGACCTTTAAAACCACCAGCGAGGTTGATGGAGACCACAAGCATCAGCGAGGTAATCAAGTGTCGTGGGTGAGCAACGGCTGTCGTGAGAAGAAGATGAGGAAAAAAATAACAATTCAGTGTGAGCCCAAGTTGTAACATTCATACCAACCTTTATTTCTTCTGGTCTGAATGAGCCCCTGGCGTGGTGTTTTAGTGGATCCACCTCCGGCTGGAAGGGAAAGAATGGTGTGTTGGCTGAGGTTTGGCAGGTGTGAAGCAAGAGTGTCCTGCCGCTGGCTGGCAACCTGCAGTCAGTGTCACCTTCTCCAGCTGTTTGGGAAGGTGAATGTCTACAGAGAGAGTTCACAAAGGCAAAGAGCGGCAGCGGGAAAATATGCCGAGCTCAGCAGAGGTGAGCTGGCCAAGATGGGAAAAAAAAACAAGGACAAAACAATCAGACTTCCTGCAAAAATACCGCAGTTACGTGTTTTCATTTATTTGTATTAGTTTGTCACAAAAAAACAAATTTTAGTCCAAAGAAATGATTTATATCATTCAATATCATGGCTTCTCTGCATTTTGGCAATTAAGAAATGCTTGTATTCTGGTATTCCATCAAATCAGCTGGATTTGAACCCAAATGGTTGGGTTATATTGTCTTTGTATGTTTGTTGGGTTACACTCGTCGTGATTAAAAACCGCCTCTTTTCATGGTCAAAGCTGGAGTTTTCTTAAAGCCGGAATTTTCTCCTTCAGCCTCCATCCCTCGGATTTATTCGCAATCTAATTCTTCTTAATCTCGCGGTTTGTGTTTCTTTCACTGGCAGTGTTAATGGTTACATCACTTTCGCCTTCCCTTTCAAGCTTCTTTTTTTCCCCAAGTTGTTGATCATTTGTTAAGGCATTCTGCCGTCTCCGTCTAATATTTGTTCCTCCAGTCGTCGCCGAGCCTCAAAGTGCCTTGTCACCCAGCCACCTCTTCTGCGCTTCTGTCACTTCGCAGCCTCATTTCGCGTGTCTTTTGTTTGTTTGTGTTCTGTCAGCGGCGGGCAAGAAATGTTGCAAAAACAAAACATTCCCAAAGAGAAAAATCATCAGTATTTATTTTGGATGTTCGATCTGAAGATGATTGACATTTTTTCAAGTCAAAAGAAGCGACGAGTCATCAGGAAATGCATGTTATGAATATATTTATCATCATTGCACTGACTCTGAATCTGTCACCGCTTTAAAAAGCATACACGCATCAAGAAGCTGTGTTCCAGATATATTGTGTTGAATTACATTTTTTTTTCTTTTCCTCTCTCATGTTCTCTTGCTTTTGAAATAGCTTGCCAGACGTACCAATGTCCCATGGGAAATGTCTCCTTTAAAGTCTCAGATTATAAAAAAGTTCAGTTTGACATTATTCTCACAAATGTTTTCACAATGGACACTGATACCCATCCCAGGTTGGTGACAACGACCCTAGCCACAAACACAAACTGTGAGACGACCTCGGATCCACTTTGTGGAAGGTTCAGCTGCCATCAATCGATGACTTGGTGGGTGGATTTTTCCTCCTGTGAATCAAAATCCTTCAACCAGAAGCGGCGAGTGACAGCTGTGACCCATTCACTGGTCTCAAATATTGAGGATTTTGTAGGTTTTGTTAGTAAAGTTTTAATTAATCCTACTTCCCCTTTGGGCTGTTTCACCACAGCCAATCATCTGCCTTCACCTAACCCGCTAATCCTCTGGTTCCTCTTTCCTCACACCAACTAATTTCATGTCCTCTTGCACTGCATCCACGAATCTCCACTTTGCTCTTCCTCCAGGCCTCCTGCCTGCCAGTTCCCCAAAGTCCTCTGGTCAATATATCCTCTGACCCTCCTCTGGACACATCCAAGCCATCTCAGTCTGGCCTCTCTGGCTTTATCTCCTAAACATGTAACATGCCAAAGGGAGCCTTGGAAGCAAACAGCTTATTAACAATGCATTAGCTCACACCATGCATGGAAGATGTGCACTCCACAGGTTGTAGATGCTGATTTACTCCAATTGACCACTACGCTTTGGTCTGAAACCCACAACCATAAAATTAACCAGACTTGGAACATAGCTGCACCCATGGTCCATTAGGAGGCTCTCAGTAAAGCCACCAGCTTACATCCAAACCAACCAAGACAAACTGTAGCAGTTTAACACTCAAGGTTTCCGTTCAAAGTCCCAACAGTTTTTTTGTTTTTTTTTTCATTGAGCAATCGCACACTTTTAACACCATCTTCTGCAAGTGTTGCACCTTTTCCACCATCTGCTTCGTTTTCCTCTCTCAGCTTCTTGTCAGAGTTTCGCTCTGATTTATCACTTGATTGCTTTAAAATCCCCCGGGCACCACGTTCTTTGTGTCTTCTGTCTGCTCCAACTGAGGCTTTTATTTCATTATCTGTTTCTTTCCCTCTGTCATCCATCTGCTGTCTCACTTTCTGTTGCTTTCAATCATCCGCTGCCTTCTCGCTGTTTATCAGTCCATCTCACCGGTCACTGTCACGTCACAGCTCTCGCCTCTTTCTCTGTGAGGCGCTCTGTCTCCCAGCCGTCACAGTTTTGTTAATTAAGCCCATGACTTTTTCGTTAATCAAGTTTCAGTGAAATTTATTTTTTGTTTGAAACTTTTAGCCAATGCAACCAAAGGATTTGGTTGCATTTTGGCAAATGACTAAGATGACATTTTATTGTTGTATATTGCTACTATATTACTATATACTGTGTTGTCCACTTTGACCAAACCTTTTGTCTTTTTTGGAATAATTCTGTTGAACTTTGAATTGAGTAGAGGTGATATGGACTGTTTTGGTGGTGTCAATTTATCTTTCCTAGTCCAAAATCATTCACATTTTCAGACATTCATTTTTCACTCTGGACTCATTAGTGCAGCCTTTATGAGTAAAAAAACACTTTATTTACCCCTCCGTTTAGAGCCTCAATTTGGAATCTTTTAACTTCCTGATGTGTGTAATTTTGCTTAGCCACTAGCCAGGGAAAGGGAGAGATACCAGTGCTCTTTGTGACTTCACAAAGGGCTGACATCTAAATCCAAGTGTTTAACCTTGTTTTCTGAACAGTAGAATGAACAAAGGAGGTAAATGACGGACTTTTCACATTTCTGCGAGGCTCCTTGAAAGGCACAGATTATTATAACCATGTTACTTTAAGATGTGTAATAGAGGGTTTGGCTGAGTCTGGTTTGTCCTAATTTGTATCTCACACAGAGCCTTGGTTGTTTGGAGCAATTGTACCAAGTCCCTGGCATGTCAGCGCTGTGGGACTGTGAATTTGATGTGCCCGTTTGCAGGCTGAAAGACACAGAAGTATTTTACATTTTCACTAATGTCGGCAAGTTGCTTTGATGGTTTGGTTGGTTTTCCGCAATCTTTTTTTTTTTTTTTTTTTAACACCAGTGTCTGCAAAACACATCACTACACTTCAATCAGAGAACGGCTTCAGCTGAAGCATCTTTCATATTTTGCACTGCTTTGCTAAAATGAACATCGTAGCTCATTAGCCTGCCCTTGATCTGGCGCTGCAGAGAGAAGACACAGAGCTCACAGACGGACCAATCGCAGTTTGCTCATAGTTCATTCTTGAGGAGATGTTTGCTGCGGTTCATACACACACCTCTCAGTAGGACTTCACCCGTCCCACTGGAGTTTGTGTGTGTGCGTGCGTGTGTCTAACAGCTCCTCCTGCAGGTTCAGTCAGTCCATTCCCACTATGTCTGTCTGTCTGTCTGTATCTCACGGGCGCTCACGTCTCATTCATGTCTTCTCCTTCTCTCCCTGGACTCACTCTGTAATCCATTCGTCCCTGTGCTCGGCTGTTGGCGGGGAGGAAAGAGAGGAAGACGAGGATGGAAAAGGGAGCCTCTCACCCTCTCCTCCTCTGCCTGGATTCTCCACGGCTGCCGGGGTTGTTAAAAGGAAGCAGAGGAAAAAAATCTGTTGTTTACTGTTAATCATCAGCTGTCGATAATGTGCTGATGTATCTCGTACTGATCAGCTAGTGAGTCAGCAGGTAACACGGTCGCAAAACTCTCTGGTGCCTGCGATATGCCTGCGATATGGCTGCACTAAATAATGCAGCGCGAGGCACTTCATGTGAAATGTGTCTGTGGCTGGTCATGTTTGATTCAAAGAGCTGACTCACTTGGAACAGTCACTGCCTCTTTTGCCAACACAAATGTCCATGTGCAAAACTTCTGTCACATCGAGGTAAGTGGCAGAATCCAAATCCAGATATCACACAATGGAGGTGCAAGAAAGATCCGGTAATTGACAAACTAAAGTAAAGGTTATTGATTTGAACTTGGAGCATGAATAATGAACACAAAATCACTCTGTACCCAGAAAATCAAACTTTGAACAATACTGTCAAAAAGCACATAGACAAAGACGACCTCACATCACACAAAGGGAGACAAGGACTGTTTATACATGAAGGTAAGGGGACACAGCTGAGAACAATCATGGGATGGAAGATAACAAGTCACAGGTGAAAATCACTCACGGGAGGAAGTCAGATAATTAAACAAGAGGAAGAAGGTAAGTGCAAAGGGAGCCTGACAAAAAACGGGATTTGACAACTTTATGTTTTGGGGTGTTGATGTGTTTTGTTATGGAGGAGAATGTTTTGTTCAGGCAGCTGTTGCCAACACATGAACAAACTGCAAGAGGCGAAGTGCAAAGACAACAGTTGAGTTTCCGTTTGGCAGATTTTCACAAAGCTGAAGCAGAGTTTTGGAAATGTTTGTGAAACACAACTGCAATGTTTCACTCAATATTGCTGAGCAACATCTCAACACGAGAAAATGAACACATTCCAGGAAGCATGGTGGTGCAAGTTCTAAATGTCTAAACTGCTTTTGCTGAGGCATCTTTTCTCCTCTGCTTGAGAGGGTCCCATTATTTCCAACGTAACATTTTTCATTTTCGGCGTGACGCTTTTGAAATACAGCTGCATCTCTCTGCTGCTTACGCCCTGATGTTACCTTTTTTTTCTCATCTCATTTTTCAATCAGTCTCCTGCGATGTCATACAAACTGCAACATTTCGAGAACCTTTCTGTAAAATAGCTCCCTGCCCCTGAAATTGTTCGTTGTTTTTGTTTTTTTTGCTATTCCAGTTTGTGTGTTTTTCTCTGTTCTTTTATGCAACATGGCTATTGTTATGTGTCTTATTAAATTGAACAGAAGTTGACAGTTCTAAGCAGACTGTGTTTAATGCAACAAGTGACATCAATCTAGAACCTGTAACCAGTGATTCTGATTAGTTAGCAATTCAGCCAGATGCAACAAACACAACTTGGCTCACGATATGAAAGCTTTAAACGTGCTTACGTTTTCCCTTTGGGCCGCAATCCACAATGTCTTTCATCAGCTTTCATTTACAAGAACAAAAAGCGAGAGAACAAAAAGTTCAGCCTGTACGGACGCGGTTGCGAGACGTCGAGTGAAAGCGCGGCAGAGAGGACTCGGCATGGTGCGGGCCGGACTGATTTTGAGGTTAAATCCCAGGGATTTGATGAAGCTCCAAGGTTCACTGCACAGAGAAGAGCAATAATCTGGCCCAGGGTGGCTGAAGTGCTGCTGGGCCATTAAAATGATGGAAGGCGGGCAGGTGATGGGGGGTTAAGGGCGAGGTGTGAAGGGCTCTGAACTCCAAACAACACCCTCTCGCAGAAAACCCACGCAGAGCACGGAAACAATGGTACAATAGAGCCGAAATAACAGGGAAGGAGAAAATTTGCACCTTTCTTACAAAAGCTCACTCTTGAAATTTCACAAGCACTGCGCGCTGATGGCGGAGTCAGATAGTTCTCTCCAGCTGGTGTTGGCTCTCGCTCGCTTGTTTCTTTCCCCATCTGCAAGGGGGCCACTCCGCTTCCTGTCTGAGTATTCATTATTTATTTGTGTACCGGCCTCAGCTGCCTGCGCCGGCTTTAGATGTCATTTGGGCTGTTTTTTTTCCTATTCTCTTTTTTCTATGTCATCTTATTGTTCCCCCATTCTCTTTTTGGCCCAGAACTTTTCCCGCCATTTTTTTTTTTTTTTCGTTTAACGCATTTCAGTCTTTTCATTCCTCTTGCTGTCTATTTCATCATGCAGAAATTGCAAAACAGAAATTTATTTTCTTTCACACTTTGACTTTACACGTAGAACAACATCCACGGCGCCACGACGTGTCTGTCACAATACATGTGTGGCTAAACTGTTGAAGGTGGAGTGAATTTTTTTGCGTTTAATATGAAATACCAAGTGCAGAACATTTATTCAATAAGAATGTGTTGACAGTTGAACTTTGGTGCTTAAAAGTAGTTTCATATTCATTTGAACCCTGATACAATATTTTTTATGACATAATTTTTTCATACTGGCAGTCTATCCACATGGATATGTTTTCAGCTGCCTCATTACTGGACTTTGCTGTTTTTCTGTCTTTTTACAATAGTGTTCTAGCAGCGAGTCCCTGCTAAGATGATTCTGAAAAATCTTTGGCAATATCCTTTTGTTCTTTCTATGGTGATGAGATACTTGTCTCTTTGATGAACACACATAATACATTTTTATTTTTTCAAAATTAAACTTATCTTCTGTGCAGGCACCGCCAACCACTTTTGAAGGATATGGTTTTAGACAGACACACGCACCCTGAAATCAAAGTTATTTTAGATGAAAAGGCCTGATTGTATTCTCAGAAATGGTCTTTTGTAACTCCTCAGTGTTCAGCACCAACACAAGCGTCACTTGAGTTGATAACCTTGGTGAAGTTCTTTGTTGTCGCACAGACACGACCTCTGGAAGTTTTCTGTGGGAGTCTGCACTTGAATTGTGACATAAAACAGACCGTCTTGTGTTGATTCTTGCTATTCTTTGATGGCAGCGAGATGTTAGCTGTTTGAAGTTTCGTGGAACTTTCACAGAGGCGCTGCAAGTGGTTTATTCACCAAGTCTTTATCATAAGAGTACCGTTTGACAGTCAAGATTAGTGTGCCAGTTGGTTGGGTGGTTGAATCACTGCAGAATCAGTCAGAAGTCTGGGTTTCCTCAGACTGAAGGCATCTGGAAGACTTAGTGCCAGCAGAAGGAGCTTCAAGAGTTAACGGTGTTAAGTTGCAGTTGAGTTACAGTGAGCTGCAGCAGAACATCCAAATCAAACATGCAAAGCTCACAGTTGGATTCAAATAGTACGTTGCTGCTTTAGTGTTGCTTTACTCTTGAATCAAATGTGGAGTTCCTCAGGGCTCCGTCCTACGCCATCATCGCTGTTTAACGTCTACGTGCTACCTTTTACTCATGATCTTTTTTAAGGAATAAAATGCATATCGGGTGTATAAATGCCTTGAGCTGTTGATTCTAAAGAAACTTGCATCCAAACTTATCCAGAGTAGACACAATTTCACTGGAAGACTTCCCACCTCCTGGTTGTGTCATTCAATTATTTTGCTGGCCTTACCATGTTGCACCCTTGTTTGTCTGGTTCGTGAATTTGTTGTCATCATTCCAAATTCTGCTTCTTTCAGTATAAAGTGGGCGATTTTAAGAACTGTGTGTGTGTTTGTGTTTACTTCTCTATCATCCTGACCTCTGTCTCGAGGGCTTCCTGTGACGCAGCGCTCGTAATCTGTGGGACCATGAATATCCGGGTCCCTCGGGATGATGGGGTTGAACGGCGCTCAGAGGATATGCTCGTTCCCTGAAGGAGCTCACATCAAAGTGAAAGCTGATTGGCAAAATGCGGCTTTGATCACCTGCTTTCCCAGATGACGCCAGATGCTCCCCGCCAGTGTGTGACAGACTATTGGCAAGCGGCACACGTGAGGCTGTGCTCCATCCAGTTACTGCTTGGAGGATGGAACGGCCACACAGCAGATGCTTATCCAGTCTAGACCGATTTGACAAAACATGGGTGAGCGCAAACATAAGGATGGTTTTAACAGATTTATTTAACGGCATACTCCTTCAAATACAGGCCGTAGGATGAGCCCAGAACCTCACACGGCAGCTGTCTGTAGTAACAATTCCAAAGCGGTGAACCTGCGCACACGAGACCTCACAAGATATTTCGCTTGAGCCGCAGCGACTTTGGTAGAAAAAGAGAAAGGAGGGGAAAGAAAATGGGGAATGTCTTCACTGAGAACGCAGAGGAGGCTCCAACTTGATCAGGAGCAGCAAAGTAATTGGACTGACACAAACACACTTGAGGAGTGTTTGGAAAAATAATCATTTCCAATCAGGTCGAGTCACGCTTCTCCGGATTGTTGCGAGTGGGCAAATTGGGCATGGAATCGGTCTCCAGTTTAATGCATAATCTAGACCGGAATGAATTCTGTCCATTTTTTTTCTTTCTCTCTTCCATCTTTGCATTCGTTTCTCCCGAGTTGTTTTTGTGTCCAGGTTGAGGGATTGTGTATGTATGATGGAGCCAATAAACACACTTCCCACAACAGGAAGGACCCAGCCGAGCACAGCCAGATTAATTCACCAATCAAAACTGAGAATTAGTCCTTTCGGTGGTGCAGACAAACCTGCCTCTTGACACAATTCACTTGACAAGACATCCAACCAATCAGAGCAACAAAGAAGGCGATAAAGGCATCATGACAACCAGCTGAGGAAAAACACAATGTTATACTGCTACTGGCTAGAATAGATATAATCCTATAAACCATATTGAGAATAAATTCATCCCCAGACACAATTGTGAAACAAATTCATATATGAAGGGAATTAGTTTCAGCTGTGCCAAAACTGAAAAAAATGTTAATGAATAATAAAATAATCATCCTCAATCAACACACTCGCAGAATTTTCTCACTTTTGACTGAAATTCAAATCATACATGAAGATTTAAAAAGTGACAGCAGCGATGGAAACATGGCCACAGACCAGGAGAAGGGAATAAATGCCCAGAAGTAACAAGACTTCTATTTTAAAATGTGATAGACCAGCACAGCCTCTGAGCAAGGCATCAACACTTTATCCTGCCCTCCAGTCAATGCGTGCGCACGTATGGGTGTGTGTGTGTGTTTGTGCATTTCAGCAGGACTCTGATAAGTGCAGTTATAAAATGAAATGCCAGGCTCGACGTGACCCCCTGCCCACACCTGTCCAGCAGCCTGAGGCCTTCAGGAGTGTCTCAGTTTTTCATTCCTGAAGACAGTCAAATGTCAAGATGCCCCATCAGCTTTTAACACGATGGCCTGGCACACATCACTGACCAAAATAAGGATGGCAGGCAGGGACAGTGCAGGAAATGAGTGACCTGCATGTTAAAATTCAATATAACATTACTATTATCATTATTATTATCATTATTATTATTATTATCATTATTATTTTTCAAGTGACTAACAAGCCAAATTAATGGCTTTGCAGATACAATTAGGGGTTGTTTCGTTCATTTGCCTTGGGCTGCTTATCTTGACCAGTTTTTCTGTACCTTTGGGGTTGTTGTTGTTTTTTATATAACTCTGTCTTTTCAAATTCTACAAATTAAGCTGCATTTGCCTTCATTTAAATAAATAAGACTCCACTGACATAAATGTGCAGTCAATTACACCGGGGAATGGAGGACAGCAGGAATCAACACAACACTAGAATGAGTTGTGGAAACAGCAATCAGGTGAAGCTAATGACATTCATTCTGGTCTCATTGCTGCACAATCTGAATAAAAAAAAAAAAGACGTTTTATTCCAGGCTCTCATACTTTAATTGATCCTGTAAGCAGGGCCAAAAAGAATGCGAAATACCATTCATCACATCCAATAAAGGGAGAGTGAGGGTTTCAAACATCAACTTGGCCACAATTGCTTATTATGCCTGCTTTGATGAGTGTTACTCTGTTCCTTCTGCTTTGAAACCTCCCATCTTCCTCATTTGTCCCAATTTATTATGTAATTCATCTGTGTGACATGAAGAGGGGTGGCACACAAAGATGGAAATGCTGTTCAGCCAGTGTTCGGCACTTTGCTCAATGTGATTTTTTTTAATTTTTTTTTGCGGTACCTTATTCAAAACACTCATAATTCACAGAACAGGTTGTTGTTTTATTTTCTGTCATAGCTGACGCCTTTTCTTTGGTCTGAAAAACTTTCTTCTCTCTTTTGATATGGGGCCGAGTCTCTGAAAAGTTTGTGTCTCTTGCACGTTTTCTTTCTTTCATCATCAGCAGTACCTTTGATCTGGGTGAAAGAGGCTGCAGCTCTCTCCCATCTGACAACTCGCTGGATGCATCCCACTGCACAAAACACTCCAAACCAAATTTAAGAACAGACAAGAAAAAGAAAACACCACATTGATTTGGACTTGGGCTTGTTTCTCTGTGAGTCAACAGAGCAGGAGGATTTGTTCGGGGTAGAGACGGAGCACCTGGTTGGCTCTCTGTGCGGTAAACAAAGATAAGACTGACACTGTGTCTGCTCCTACAAACATAATCTCTGATGGTTGCATCAGACCAACTACTGACTTTGCTTCTAGGTGCTTCATCATTTTGGAAGGAAGAATAACTGACCAGGCCCGAGCTTCGATCTCTGCAGTTTATTAGCGCTGCATTTATGATCTATATGTTAACAAAAGGTTTAAAATTCATCTCCAAGGTTTCCAAGAGCTGCTCATAGTCTTGCTTGATTTATGGTTGATGACTTTCAGTCCTTCTGCATTGTCACATTTTCCACACTACATGCTTTGTCAACCAGAAGCTGAGACAGATGATGAGGACGTTTCGCCACGAAAAGCAACAGCAGCTCAATCTTCATGCCTCTAGGTTTGGTAAATTCACTCTGAACCAAAGGAAAACAACAGTTCAGGTTGAATTGTCACTGAGCCGTCTGGAAAAACTGCTGTTTAAAAATATTTCAGATGGTGCAACAGTTTTGAAGAAATGTGATTGGCCTGCTTTAAATGTCACTGACAGAACAGCGATCCACGTTTCTTTTGATGGGACCGCCTCCAAACAAGTACTTCTGATTGGCTGCTAACCATTGACATATTACACAAAGACCTGGTTTATACTTTCAACATGGATCTGGGATATTCCGTATAGTGGATATGAGAAACATTTCATATGATGGTTTGAGTTATGGCTAAAACTTGAACCAAACTTGACCCTAAAGGGCTGATTGCATGGAGTTGTTATGAAATTCATTCATGTGCACTTTCTTTTGTGTTAGGTAAGGTAACCAAATGCTCTTTTGACCGGCTGTTCTCACCAAACAGCCTGTAGAATGACGAGCAAATGTAATTATAAAGAAAATCATATAGCTGCAGCTTTATAATTCAAAGAAACACTCAAAGGTATTTATGAAATCAATGAATATTAAAGTATACTGATAAAAAATTAAATTAAAACTCCTGAAGAGGTCCGCGGGTTAAGGTGTAAGAAAAACTGCAATACAGCAAAATGTGACTGACTCAAAGTGGGGAGGGGTCAAGTGAAGTTAAAGGGGACCGCATCCTCCGTACACGAGCGTGAGATGAAAAGAAAGCTGAAAATCTATATGGCACACTGTGCACTTGACAGCGAGGCTCCACTTGTGGAGGTAATTAGCGGCGCGGCGCATTTTCTTTTGAACTGAACTTGAAGAAACAGGCGCATAAAGAGCTGCCATTTGTGAAGGTGACAGAGATATAAATAGCAGAAGAAGGAGGAGCCAGGGGTGACGAATCATTTAAGGCTGGAAAACTAGAGAAACTAGTGAAAACTGGACTCCACACCGTTGTCTTCAATTGCTGGATAGAGAAACAACATATTGAAACTCACAACCACATTGAAAAAGTCTATTTTCTTTGTAAAACAAGGGAAGGAATGACAAATGTGTCCTCCCGCTGCTCTATCTGGCGCTTCTGAATGAAATGAAAAACAGAATAAACAAAAAAATAAATGTAATGGACCTAATAGTCACAGGCCAAGGTTGGGAGTTTGGGATCAGTGGTGGAGCGACTTTCGAAACTTTGTCTTTCAGATTTGCATCTTATCTCAGGATTACGCTGCATTTGTTTCCTCTCAGGAATGGCCGCATGGTGCAAGTGCTCCGTCCATCAACAGCCACTGGTTGCGTTTGGAGTGTGTGAGGGTGTGCAACTGATAAAGACACAAAACCAACAAGGTTCTAATTAAAGAAGATGTTACTTGAAGAAGCTACTGTGCTCTGGATGTTAGTGTTTATTCTTGTGAACCTGAGCTCAAGGAATATCTGTCACACTGGTCACAAATTATCACAGAATTAGAAATATTTTACAATCACTGAACATCTTCATTTATAACTTCACCGATTCTCATCTGTAGTCAAGCAAACCTGCACCAATCTCACCACAAACACTCCTTCCTGCCTTTGCGATATGCATGTGTCGTATGTCTGTTTGTCATCAGCACAAAAGTGTCCCTCACTGGCACCCTGGCAAGGTTTGAACCATGATTTGGCCTAAATTGGAGGAAGACTGCAGGGCAAGTGCCAGGTGGTCCCTGGCGGGGTAGGATGGGGCTAATTTGCATGTTAAATTCACAAATATAATTTGTTGGTCTCATCTGTCTGTGTTTGCGGAAATAATGCGGCACTGATGATAATAGTGGCTGGAATACGCCAGCTAATCAGGAAGCGGGCCTTTGGAGTCCTCTTGGAAAAACCGAGGCCAGAACGATTGTTTTCTGCAGATCACTGCTCCAGAGTGTCCGCCAAAACCGTTCTCGGTGTCTGGTCGGATGACGTATGCATATTATTGCCAACAAATCCCATGAGTACACAAAAGCAAAACAATAAAATGATCCACAGGAGGGAAAATATTGTGCTTCCAAATCATCTTGTCTCTTTATAGGAGCTGTGCAACGCTGCTGTTGTAGTAACACACATCAGTGAGCCGCAAAGACGCACTTCATTTTAACAAGACCAGATGCTTGGAAGAAGACTGAGAAGAACTGTCATCAAATCTAGCTTAATACTCAAATAGAGTTAGATCCAGGCAACACCTTTGCAAACTGTGCATCACTGCATTGTAATTCTTGTTTTATATATATATATATTTACACACATACGGATATCCATTGTTTAGTGTAAGGTCATTTCGATGATGTGTTAGAGTTAGGGTTAGGGTTAGAGTGCAGAGCTTAGTGCAGAGCCATGTTTATGTGCCATGGTAAGCTAAGACATTATTATCATTCAAATTATTAT
The DNA here is from genome assembly GCA_009823395.1 of Thamnaconus septentrionalis. Taxonomy (NCBI): domain Eukaryota; kingdom Metazoa; phylum Chordata; class Actinopteri; order Tetraodontiformes; family Monacanthidae; genus Thamnaconus; species Thamnaconus septentrionalis. The sequence continues at coordinate 3,198,473 of CM020506.1, read as the reverse complement.
TATCATCATGATTATTATTATTATTATCATCATCATAGTCATCATTATCATTAGTATCATTATTATTATTATTATCAATGGTTGTTCATATGACAGATGAGGGACGATGTTCTGATACATTCTTCACTAGTTTATCCACACGGCTGTAGTCAGAATTTACAAAGCACATTTGGTGTGGATTCAGATCTTTCATCACTACTGTGATATGATAAAATTATACACACGCACGCACGCTCGCACAGACACACACACACATGCATTGTTCACCTTGAGGTCACTGGCTGCTATGGCAACTTTCCAGTCAGTTGATTAAAGTGATTAAACAGTGAGCCAGGCTTGTAATGAGTCTGTATGTGTGTGTGTGTGTGTGTGTGTGTGTATGCGTGTGCGTGTGTGTGTGTGCGCGACGCACCTGTTGCCAGTAAGATACAGGTTGTGCCAATCAGTCCTCTGGAAAAATTCCAGACACACACACACACACACAGACTTGCCTGTGCTGTATGTGTAGCCTGGAGATGTGTTTGGCTGTAGACCCGTAATGTAATCACCCTGAAAGTGCGGCTGTAATTTATTTCCATTTGCTTTCATCTTGAGTCTGAATGTGGCCTGTTCAAAGCCTCAGCGGAAATCTTCTCTGCTGGATGTGCAGCAGCAAACAGATCAGAGAGACATCCTGATGTCAGACGCACAGCAAAGGAGCAAAAAACAACAAGAAATAACTTAGAAAACAACAACAGAGGAGGTGACATTGCAAACCTGTCACGTGTGTGTGTGTGTGTGTTCTTGTAAATATGGAATGTGTGGACTGGCTAACAAATATCAACCAACAATGTCAGGACGTGTTTTCAAAGTGATAATATTCTCAATTTTTCATGAGGAAATCTTGACAAAGATGGGGAAACAAACCTCTCACTATCTTTCTTTCACTCGCTCTGTGTGAGTGTGTGTGATATGTGTATTCCAATTGATAGATTTTTAATGGATAGCTGAAACGTATTATTTTAGTTTTGCGAAAATTGTTTTTTGTTTTTTAAAATGAACCAGTCGACAGCCCAAAAATTGTTGCTGTAGGCAGATTTCGTTGTTGCTGGTAAGAGACAATCTTGAATTAACTTCACTTTGTAAACAACAGGTTGTGTGGGTGTGTTGCCAGCTCGCCGTGATGCCATGACTGCGGTGGCACCTTTTTGAGTTAAAGAGAGTAGCACCAAGACTAATGAGCTAGATTTTCCTGAAGCAGGACCAATTTTTGAATAAATGGAGATCTTAATTAATGCCACTGTACAATTTATACAGTTTAGCTGAAGTGCAGGACAGGCTGGACAGAATGCAGGTGTAGCAAAAACACAAACTGGCTTTGTGTGTCCTACGTCAGCATAAAAATAGTCTTGTGGAGTCAGGATCACACAGCCAGTGTTTATTTGCCCTTTCAGCGTTTCGTAAAAGTCCGATGTCTCTGGGCTGCACCAGCTTTCAGCTGGGAAAAAACATACAAATAATGTCAAGACACCAAACCACGGAGTCGCTCTCTTATTAACGGCAGCGCTGGTCTGTTTTTTCCTTCATGCCTTATTTGAAAGATCCCACAAAAATCCTGCTGCTGCACTATACTTGTATATATTACTCTTTCTTTTCTTTAACATAACAGAAAATAATAGTGTCACCTCAAATGCATGTGCCTCATTTTTGGTCAATATATGTCCTTCATAAGTTTTTAAGGGCTTTTCATGGCTCAGAATTTAGTCGCAATGGGGTTTACTTTTTCAGAATACTTCACATTTTGTGGGAAATGAAGACACTCCCACTTTTCAGATTGTCTATAGGTGTTTTTCTTTGTGACACATTTTACTCATTCATTTGAGAAAGTGCATATTGGCTGCAGCGACTGCCCTGGTCATCTACACCCGAGCTAATTTATTATTTTATAGCTCTTTGCCCCAGCAAAGTCATTGCGGCCGTCTTACTGCACAACTATTCGATTGGATTTGATGTAGGTTCCCCATTAGCTGCCATGGCAACCAAATGGTCTTCCTGCAGTTGACATGAAACACTCACGCATGCACACACACACACACACACACACACACACACACACATGTTTTAGCAGTCAGTAGTTGAAAAGACAAATGATCTATGGTCATACAAATATACAAATACTGCCTGAAACACACAGTACTTCATCAAACGCACTCATTTGTTTTGAATTTGCCACGGCTCCCTAATCAACTAATGCTTTCCCCGTCCAAACAAAGAGGGAAGACTATTTGGATGCGTGAGATGAGCCTCTCGGGCCGTTTTAATGGCCATCACCACCACTTTAAATTGATCCAGCGCTGTGACTAATGTGACTTTCAGCTACACCCCCGAAAACATCCGTGTTAGTTTGATGTTAGAAAGTAAGATCAGTGACTGAAGGAACACAGGGGACTCTGCAAGTAATTAAAAGAGCAAAAAATTAAGAACTACTTCAGCTCTGGCTCTTTTCCGATGTGTTGGCATGATGCTTTAATAACTCTCGAATGTGACGTTCCTTTAAAAAAGGGCCTTCAAAGAAAAGTGTTTGAAGTGCCTCCCCAAGACTAAGTGACACCGCTTCGTTTCAATACGGGCAGGACGGCGACGTTAGCCTGACCTCACTGACAGCCATCAGCGTGATAAATTCCCGTCATTAATCGCACGTCTCCGGCTTGTTAGCAGAGATAAATTCTGTTCAGCTCCGAGCGCCAACAGGCGAGCTCACGTGGGAATCAATTGAGTTGCGCCATCAATGCCTGTCACTCAATCCCTAATCCTGCACACGCACACACACGTACGCCCGAATGTCGTACTGGTGGCAGCGTCGGCTGGCGGGGAAGCTCCCTCGTGTTTCATTTCCATGTTAACATCTCCACCTTTTTATCCGTCAAATCCCGTGTGCGCTGCCAGTGGCAGAGAGATAATCCGCTGGGAGAAGAATGGAGCTATCACACGGTCGAGGTCCCGTACTTCACAAGAAAAATGGAGTTCGTGTCAAACAACTAATTTCATCTTTCACCAAATGACTCCAGGTAGGAGCTCGCAGATAAGCGGCGAGGGACCGGCGGAGGCTGACGGCGCCGCCGACAAAGACAAATGAGAGGGTTTGAAATCATTCAACGGCGCCGTGTGGATCATTTTTAGCTGCCAGTGTGGAACTGTCTAATTAGTATTTGGCGCTTGCAGTAATTATATTCAGCAAATCACCTCCAACGTGTCACCTCTGGCTTGCAGTTGTTCTGCGTTGTCCTCAAAGACGCCACGATTCTCTTCCCAGGTTTTCGCACCACGAGACAGGTGCACTTCCACTTCTCCAACTATTGATTTAAAATGCTTTGCAGAGCGCCGTCACTTAGCAGAGGCACTCACACCCAGTGTCTGTCTGACGGCCGCTCGACGGGTCCGCTACTGTGAAACTTTCGTCTTGATTTCTCTCCGGCGCTCAAACGTTTGGAATGACGAACGCGGTCCTTTTCCGCTCAGGTGAGCAACTCTTGCCGGATGTCAGTTCACCCTGGAAATGAAAGATAGCACAAAACAGCGCTGCACTCGTAAAATTGGCAATTCAACTGTTTGAGAGACATCTGCTGAAAGTAACGTGTACGATGAGAAAACGGCAAATGCTTAAAGGGCCAGGAAGAGGATGATGAAGGCATGTAAAGAATGATACAGAGCCAGAGGAAGGACGGAAGACTGAAGACAGAAATAATACAGCGATGACTGTCTAAACTTACTCAGTTTGTAAGGAAACTTAGTAACCTGACTTTAATAATAGGACGATATACAGTTTCTGAGGTCATGTCGTTTTGTATGTGTGTTTGTGCTTTTATTTTGAATTATTAGCAAAATTTAAGAAAACAACTATGACACAGACATGATGAAACTGAGGTTTGCTAAATGTCAGTAGACATGAACGCACACTCACAAAACTACTCACTATCAGAAGGTAAGCGCAGCGCACTGTGATGGATAGACTAATGCAGGGATACTAATTAAAATACCAAATGAGAAACTGAAAGTACCGATCTTCTGATCAGCATGTCAGGTGGAGGAGAGCAGCAATATGTTGTCCTCGTGGTTATGGTTCATTTTAAACACAACATGAAGCTTTGTCGTTCCTGTGTTACCTTGACTTCTCAAGATAATAATTCTAGAAATAAAAGAACCTCTGTGCTCTACAGTTATGTCTGCATCTTTTTTTTTTAAAAACACATTAAATCCTGGGTTAGCCTTCCAAGTGGTCAGATGAACACGGTAAAGGTAAATCTCGTGGAAACTTTTTACCTGTGCAATATTCTTTAAATAGCCTGAGGCTGCGACTTAATGAGCTCCTTGAAACACGTGGAAAATTGCTCCACTTTTACCTAAAAAAAATATCTTGAAAATTACCTGAAACTGAATTACCTCTCACAGCCATTCATTGCTGAGAGCAGCACTAACAATAATTTACATTTTAAATACCACTTCAGTTTGCCTTAAAAATGGGTTGCTTTCCAATGTGACTTTTTCATTATTATTATTCTTATTATTATAAAGCTCGAGCGACATTTCTGCGAAGAAAAGCATCAAGCCCGTCCTCTGCTTGAGACACGTTGCTCTACATGTGGATGCTGAGGGTAATTACTGGGTAAGAAACATGGAAGAATGTTTTTACTGCAGCAGGTTGTCACTTTTGTGATAAATGAGGAGATAGCAGATGACAGGTTGAGAGATTTTCTTTTCGTAAATGAAAAAGATGAGATGAGGGTGAGATTTATCAATGGGTGGCGGTAGTTTGGATGAATGACTGTATCGATTAGACTGATACACTGAGTGTTCTCAACTTTTTCATAATGACTTAAAAGAAAAAAAAAAAAACATTTGATGTGGCAGATCATTTTCTTTCTTCCTAGCGGCGAAGTTTGAACACTTTGCTTCTCCGTCAGAAAAGTTTGACTCCATAAAACTCAAAATCGATCTCTGAGGAATAAAGAGCCGCTGCGGGTTGACGGTGATGAAAGTCAGAGGGAGTGGCAGGTCTCCGACACACTGGCTTCAACAGGAACCTCCTGCTAAGTGTGGCCTGAGGGAACGCGTTGACAACCAGGCAGGAACGACACAGTGAACAGTGCCGGGAGATTTTGGTGAGAGGTAAACAGACGATAAGCCCCGTAGAGATCTGATGAAGCTGCTTCACTGGTCATCAGAGTGGAAGTAAAAGCCCTCTAACAAGCTAAACCAAAACCAGGAATAGTAAAAGCTGGGTAAACAAAGGCAGCAAGGCGGTAATGAGAGTCTTTCCCAAAAAATAAAACAGAGTCATCGGTTGATCACAACCTTTAGGCTGCCGACTGGGTAAACTGTTCAGAGTCTGTTTGCGTGCCTTTGACTGTGTCCTCAATAGTAGGTTCACTGTGAATGGAAGAAAACAAAAAGCAAAGCTTTATCGCCTGTGCTGACTAGCCAAAGCTAAGGAGGTAGAATGCATGCTCTAATGAAAGCCACCAGACCAAACAGTTAACCTCAGTTGACATGGCTGCAAAATAAATTGGTGAAACTGAAAATCGCCAACTTTGTTCTCAAGTTTTTGCACGTCGCCCTCCAAACCTGTGTGTGTGTGGGGGGGGGGGCTTCTGACTTCTGTAGTGAGTAATAGTGGCAGGGTGCATCTTTTCTTCAGATCAAACACTTCACCATTATATAATGACAGAGGTGTAAAAAACAAAAGGTGTCTAAAACAATGCAGAGCAGCAGTCAACCATTAGAGTTTGGGGTTAGGGGTTAGGATTTACGGTTAGGGTGAACCTTAATTCTAAACCCTAACCTTAAAAATAGAGAAACGGCTGCGAACCGAGGACATTGTGAGCTCCGCGAGCTGCTGACCCTCGATGTACATCTGTTGATACATTTCTTTTATGTTTACATAGACGGCGGTAGCTGATGTGGCCTCAAACTGCAAAAGAACCCTGTTTTGGGGGGTTCTGTGTGAACAATGAAAGCAGGTTATTGTCGAACCGTCTGACAAAGTTAGGGTTAGGGTTAAGTAACCCTAAATCCTAAATCCAAACGTAAATCTAACCCTAGTTTCAGCCTTAACCGTAACCCTAAACCCATGCAAGTCTATGGGGTCAAAGGTCAACTTTGTCCAATAGACATGGGGACACTTGCAAGTTCATCGGGAGCCCTCTAGACGCACCCACGTCAAATTTGGGGCTTCTAGCACATGAAGAACCCCAATTCCACAACCCTAACCCTAATTCCAGCCTTATCGCTAACCCTAATGCCATGCAAGTCTATGGGGTCAAAGGTCAACTTTGTCCTAGAGACATGGGGACACTTGCAAGTTGATCGGGATCCCTCAAGACACACCCACGTCAAATTTGGGGCTTCTAGCACATGAGGAACCCCAAACCCCTAACCGTAATTGCAAAACCCTAAACCTAATTCCAAAGCCCTAGCCCTAAATCCAGACCTCACCCAACCTTCAGGGAATGTGTGTCAGTATCAGGGGTTAAAGGACATGGAGGGAAGATTTTTCTGTGACATGAGTTACTGTGCTGGTCATTTGCACGATACCGACTATTCTCCCAATGTGTTCCCGCGTTCTACTAGAGATTTGCCCATGCTGTTTGGTGGACCTTTGACTCTTCATGTTGTTGCGCCTCTGGACTTGTGTTCCTCTGTCAGGCCGCCTTCCCACTTTTGACCTCTGGAAGCCTCCGGACTCTGTTGGCCTTGTGTGCTCAAGAATTAAATAATAATTATCACCCTTGCTAACCCCGTCTGCCTCTGGCTCTGAGCCTGAGCATTGCCTCACAATTGAATTCCTATTCCTGGCAGCGCTTCGCGGTGGCGTGAGCTGTGGAGAGGTGACGTATTGTTGTGCCAGTATTTTTGGCTTTGTTGTTGTGGTTTTCTTTTGTATGTTCTTTTTTTTTTTTTATGAGTGTACCACTTATTCCCAACTAATTTTATGACGATCCCCTGTCAAGGTTGCTCGCCACACTCTCTCTGTGTTCTCTTTGTATTACTGGCGAGGAAAAACATTAAAAAAGCAGATGAACTCACAATATCTGAGGGAGGTTAGTCACATTATTTGGGAGTTTTGTGTATTCTGTCAGTTCAAATTTACCATTATGATGACATGCACGTACTTTCAGAGGAGAATACCACCCTGTCACATTAAACATGCGCTTTTTCTTCAGAATTACCTTTGAAATGTTTCTGCTGCATGGAATTGTTCAGGCAAAAATAAATGAGAGAAAGCATGGAATGATATGTGTGCGTTTATGTTTTCTTCTCCTTCGCAGAGATTGGTTGGGCAACAGGGAGGCCAAACAGGAAGAGATGGACCACCAATTACCTGAACAGGAGGAGTGTAACAGTAAGCCGGCCGAGCTGCCGCAGAGGACCGTGTGTCAGTCAGCGGCATCACGTGGACGCAGCGATGGGCCGCCATTGATCCGTTAGCGCCGGAGGCTGAGACCCCTCGGGCCTAATGAGGACAACCGTGGCATTATCAGATCATCTGCTCCAGCCGCTGGCTGCCGCCACCACCTAATGATGCGCACGTGTCCATAAATGCAAACTTTTTTACATCACAGAGAGAGAAATATGTTGTGGACATAAAAAATTAATGTTTTTTGTTTTGCGCTAAGCAGGATCCAAATAGTATGAAATCAGCTTCTCAAGCGGCAACATTTTTTTTTATATTCACTGCACTGGTCGGGCGACACGGTGGCGCAGTGGTTAGCGCTGCCGCCTCACAGCAAGAAGGTCGTGGGTTCCATTCCGGGCCCGGGCCTGGGACCTTTCTGTGTGGAGTCTGCATGTTCTCCCTGTGTCTGCGTGGGTTCTCTCCGGGTCCTCCGCTTCCTCCTCCCACAGTCATGTGAAATTGAATATTCTAAATGTCCGTAGGTGTGCATGTGAAATGGTTGTTTGTCTCTATGTGGCCCTGCGATGAACTGGCGACTTGTCCAGGGTGTCACCCTGCCTTCGCCCTAAGACAGCTGGGATAGGCTCCAGCAGACCCCCGTGACCCTGAATAGGAAGAAGCGGGTATAGAAGATGGATGGATGGATGGATGCACTGGTCGGCTTTTATTTATTTTTGACACGCAACTCTTCACATGTATTTTGTTCAGCTTTCTGACTTGTACAAATTAATAGTTTCCGTAAGGTCCCAGGGAGCAATGAATGTTTCATTCTCATGGTTAAAATGAGATGCGTATTCGCTGGTTTATGCAGTCGGTTTCGCTAATGGTCAGCTATTCTCGTCCTCTGAGGTCCTCCATCCTGATCCTATGGCCAGAGAAAAAAACTCTTTAACTAAGCCTCGTGGTTTCTGTTTCTGTTCTAGTCTGCTCCTGCGGTGCGTCGCAGCACGGCTCAGCACCTGCTCCGCGGGCAATACCACGTGACCACAAATAAAATCTGATCTCAAAAAAGTGAGAGTTTGTAGTGGCTCTTGTCTAAATGTGGACTCAATCAGAAGAAACGCTGTGAATTTGGAATGCAAGCTTAATCCACGGGTGGAAGAGAGCGCCACTTCTGTATTTTAGGGAGGTTGGAAAGTCCAGGGGAGGAAGTGATGGGGAAGATGTGGATGAGGGGAAATGAGAACGCTCAGTGGGAGAGACGTAGCTTTATATCATTTGACTGCTCCTTTTTAATTGACCCTGAAACTTGCTGAACTTAAAACTCAAACTGACTGTTGCAGACACTGAGTTATCAGGCTCGCTGAACCTGCTGCTTTCAGTAGGTGATGAAACGAGTCACTGCAGTCACTTGTGCACGGATGACAAATAATTTAAGGGGCGTAATCTATTTTTTTTTTTTTCAACATTAAACCAGTCTTTCTTCAGACTTTCTCCGTTATACTCTGCCACGGATGTTTCACTCTTAAACTTGAGTGAAGTGTAATCACCCGCCCTCCTGGGGTCTCGCCAGACAAACACGAAAAGAAAACAAGACACTGATGGGGAGGGGGGGAGACTCGCAGAAGCACTCACATAAACAGATAATGGATGTCTGAAAGAATGAAATTAAATAGGCAACAGCATTTCAAGCTGCCTGCCCCTGACAAATAGTCCCGTCGGCCCGTCGCTCTGAAACCAACTTCAGAGCCAGAAACATACTCAGATTTATCCTCATAGAAGACATAGTCTGAGTTGAAGGTTACAGCTGAAAAGCCTTACATTCCTCAACTTCTACATGTTCCAAACAAAACAAAAAGTCAGCGGAAGATGCCGAAAAACTGAGAATTACAAAAGTCCAATGAGCATGCATGCGGTGAATTTACATGATTTGTTGACGCGCTGGGTCACCATAGGGCAACATTCTGCTGCTGTTTGGTAGTTGCTGCTTTTCTTCTCACACTGGGGCACTAAGGTCGCCGCAGTGGGTGCGCCACAGTTGAAAAAAACGGCTCTGGTGTCGAGGTCAGATGAAGCAAGCAGCGTGGGTAGGTTATAGCAGTGTAAATAGTGCCCTCTGTATGAAGTAACAACTGTAGAGCACCGCAGAACCGCGCTGTTTTTTATTTTGCTTCCAATGATTCCATTCAACAAAACAGAACCGAAATGCTTTAATTCAAAGTTTGAAATAACATTCATTTGAATGCAGTTTTTTTTTTTTTTTTTTTTAAGGATTTCTTTCGCAAACAAAGCATGACACAACTTAACCGCATAACACAGAGAGAGGAAATTATTTCAATCCCAGAGACACACACGCTAAAAGGAACAGAGCAAACACACTGTTCTGGGATAGTGTGTGTGTGTGTGTGTGTGTGTGTGTGTGTGTGTGTGTGTGTGTACTGTATTGCTTGCTGGACTCGGCTAAATGTAAATGCGGGGCGAACGGAGGACTCCACTCCCTTCCAACCCCCCCGAGGGTCCTGCGGACTAAACGCTCTCTTTTCCTCGGCCCATTTTCAAACTCATGTAAAATACATCGGCTTCAAGACACACTGGCCCAGATCAACAAACAAAACCCAGCGCGCGCACCGGGATGACAGCTGCCTCGGAGGGCTAGCTTGGCCGGATGTGTAAATGTCGGCGGGGCCGTCATTGCCTGCTCCTTCTGCAGAGCAGACGGACGGACCGACGGACGGTTGGACGGACTTGCGAGGTGACGCGGCCACGCGTCACTTTGACGGACTCTGAATTTCACTTTCAAAAGTCGGCTAACGCTGCCGCGGCGCTCGGCTTCCATTAATGAGACGCTGTATCACGTCGCCAAACGGCGTCTGTTTGCGCTGGGGGAAAAAAAAAAAGAAAAGAAAGAAATCGATAGGTTTTAATAAATTACCATACTCAGACGGACAATTGCTGGAGCGTCTGCATTGTGTGAATAAATTATTACCAACATTATTCTCTAGGGGTGCCCGGCACGGAATATTTATGGGTGTTATTTTCTTCTAGTGTGGCGGAGGCGGCGGGAAAAAGGAGCGATAGCCGAGCTCACGTGACGCTTGGCTGCTGATCACTCCTGCAGCAGCAGAAGATCTAACAGCCACGTATTTCATTCTGACAATTTTTTTTCTGATTAATGAATAAGTATTTTCATGCACATAATCTTTTTGGTATCTGCGGCCCTCGTCTCTTCTGCCTCCGTGTCTTCCTTGTTTTCCCAGTGTTTTAATTGATTCAATTTCGGATTCTCTGTTTGCGTCTTTGATCATCAGTTTCTCACAATCCGTCTATTCAGGCCTGTTTGTGGATCATGTGATCATGTAATTGCTGCCACCTGTGAAACTCATTTGAACACACCTGGCTCTAATCAGTGGCCTTGATGTGACTCAGGTGAAGCAGGTGTACGGGAGCAGGAAAACTTTTTTTTTTCTTCTTTTTTTTTCTTCACACTCAGCGCAGTTGGACTGATGAGATGCAAGTTCCAATAATAATTATGATATATAAAAAAAACCAATGATCTTTAGGTGAATTTATGTAAAAATATCAGCTGCTGTTCTTCTCACCACATGCTAAAACGTATGCAGCCTTGGTAAAAATTAGATTTCGATGCTGCAGAATGAAAGCCAGGCGTCGTCCTGCAGCTGAATCTCAAAATGTGCGGCACAGTGTTGACAACAATTTTTTTTTCCTCTTTTATCATCTTCCATACTTTCTCCCAATTATCTCCTCTTGTCTCTTTCATCTCCCTTCTATTCTGTAATCAAACATTAACCTTCTCTTCCCTTTTGATATTTCTCTGTTTGTCTCCACAGACGGTGATGAAAGGAAAACATCAATTTTAGATTATAATAAGTCAATGCAATGATTTCTGTTTGTTTTTTTCAGCCCAAAAGTTCAATTTGTATCATAATTATTATTATTATTAGTTATTGTTGGTGGTGTTGTGTGGCGGTGACAGCAATCATATTGATGTCGTTGTTATATTAATTTCATACATGTTGAAAATTTAAACCTTCCTGCTCAAACCAAGATTATTTGGATGCTTTTCTACCCTGTATGTGAAACTTTTATTGTCATTTGGCTAAAACACAGATTTCTTTCAACTTGAGTGTCGTTCTGAAACCACATGATTTATACAACTCTTTGACAGCGCATTACCAAACACAAAACTTTAAGGAATGCCAGTAGCGCAGATGTCTCTCATGCCTTATAAATGAGCACTTGAGCACTGAGCGCTCCGCATGCAAAAATCCACGCAACACTGCCTCCTTTTTTAATTTCAGGGCTGTTTGATAGAAAATTACTAAGTAGCTCTGATTATTTTTCATTGAAACTGCCTTGTACAAGGACTAACATGATGCCTTTGACAGTAATGGCTGCCTTATCCTTAAAATCCACAATTGTTTTCTGATTGGGCTTTGCCTTGCAGCCTGAATGGGGTGAGTCCCTGAGCGTTTCTGTGGCCATCGAGCTGCTTTTCAACCAGCTGTTAGTGGCAGAGGCACGGTAGAGAGCTGAATATTTCTTATAATGAACGATTTGAAGTGTGGAACACAAACACACACACACACACACACACACACACACACAGCCGCCAGCAAGCGAAAAGGGCCAATGTTTTACATTGATGTTCATCATGGCACCCGCAGAAAAATATGGTAATGTCATGAAGGTCGGTGGACCTCTGTGCTGAGCCCACTAACAGATGTGTGAGAGGTCAAGCTCAGGTCAAGCCCTGAGCTTCGGGACGGCTGAGGCGCTTTAAACCTTACGCTCAGTCTCGACTCAGTGGTGTTGCGCGGCGGCCATGCAGGCGATAACGGACGATACCCTGCAAGACGATGCAACATGATGTAATATGATTTGATAAAACGCAAGGTGATGCCGTTTGACACAACGTGACATGTTACGATACGATGAGATACAATGCAACACCAATAACGACAATAAAAACACAAATTTTCACAGAATGCTAAAAAAAAAAAAATACACATGATTATTATGTACTTGTAAATATGTGCATACCTACAACGTGTAAAAATGCACATGAATAAATGAAAAGAAGAGGCAGCAGGAAGTTATTGAGCAGCCTCACCATTTCCTGCTCTGTGGGGTCACTGAGGCAGGCACTAACACGTTTTTGCAACAATCCAGGTCACATTCGGTGGACACTGTCTCGTCCTCCAGAGGGTGAAAGTTCCAGAGCAGAGGATGTGAGATGGATCGGATTCTCTGTGCCAGCATGAGAAACAGTCAGCTGACAAAAGGCTCCTCGGGGACAGCTTGTCGTCGCTGCTGCCAATGACCTTCATGGCAGCGCGAGATGGCAGAGTTTGAACTTTAACTGTACCGAGAAGTCGCTGCGCTGTGCTGCCATCTCGTTCCTGATGATGACGCTATCCCCTGAAACAGCCTGACTGAACAGAAAACACGAGGTATTGATTGACCCCGGTGGACGCGGCTCCTCTCCAGATGCTCCGGCTTCCTCCCTGATTCCAAAGACACGCACGTCAGGCTGATTGACAACTCGTACGTGCGAGTGTGTTTTTTATGGCCAGTGTGATAAAATGGTCCAGTGTGAAAACACTCCGGATGCACTCCATCACCCTGTGACCCTGAGGGGGGGATGCGCTGATAGAAAATGGATGGATGTTTAAAGGAGTTCCGTCTGTTTTGTTTTTTCTCATTTCTGCTCTTTGAGCATCATCCCTGGTTCTTAGTGTGTAATTGTTGACACGAGCGGCGTTATTTTGACCCTCACACGCTCACAACCCACGCAGCTTGGGAACTGTTTGAAGTTGGTTGTTACTATATCACACATATTTGAATTCCTTCCTTACGTCCACGGTGACGGCTCTGGAAAAGACTTTGAGGGAACAGTTTGAGGTTGATTATTTCACTGTGCAGCGGGAAAACAAAAATTGTGTTCAAAGGCTGCGCAAATTCTTTCAGAACAGCCATTAATGTTGCAAAGTCCTTTTAAAAGAATGCTGGCTAATTACTCTGGTCTGAAGAGAATAGCCTGAAGAGAATTCACGTTCAGATCTACGGATGAATTAAAAAAAGGTTTTGCTTTTTGTTTCTCGATGGCTTTGAAGATCGTAAACAGAAGCCCAGTGAGGCCTGTCACTAGAAGACACTCTGTGCTGGTGAACAATGAATCCTTTATGCTATAACATCTTGTGGCTGAAGCTTTGGCAAATGTGAATAACCTGCAGTATTATTATTATTATTATTTATTTTTGAAAAAAAGGGCTTTTCAGAACAGAAATTTATATTAATGACAGTGAACAGTCTTGTTTACTCCTTTTGGTTATGATTTATACATTTGGTCTTTAGTTTGGCCTGTGCTACCCGGTGCAACGAGCTGTAATTATTTTTTATTAGCCTTTGAGAGGCTAAAGCACAAAACTCAGCATCCACAATGAGACTGCATTCAGGCAGCAGCATCATTGGCTGCATCCATTCAGGCAGTGCCGCTGACAGAGATACGCCGGCTGCAGGAGAGGACAGAAACTTGAGCCAGCTGATCGTCTTTTTCACGGCGAGAGCTCTCAATTGAAGGTTTGATGCAGACATGACGGATGAAATCGCGACTCAGCCTGCAATTCTTAGCTCTGTACAAATCAAACTAAAAAAAAAAAAAAGGAAAAAAGAATCTTGGAAGGATTTCCTTGAACGATTTTTGTACGATTGATTTTAAGATCTTAATGTTAACTTGCTTCTTCTTACCTGACAAGACCCTCTGTAGCTCTGCAATACTGCACAGCCCCTCAGACCCACAGACCAGCAACACCTTGTGGTCCCTGAGACCAGACTGGCACACAATCCAAAAACGCACTTTATTCTTTGGCTTTTCACACCGGATGTGGATTTGATACATCGGCTTCGACGATCTGCGTCGTCTCGGGCCGAACCTGCTGAGACCTAAGCAGCTGTCCTCCGCTGCATTTACATGCAGTGATTCAGCTCCGCAGTAATTGAAGTGGTTCAAGGAAGCACACACACACACACACACACACACACACACACACAACTAAGCGCACAGGCACACACACGGGGGCATTGATGGAGGAGAGAGCTTGGGCAATATATCTTGCACATACACATGCAAGAACTCTATTACACTGTCTGCCTGCAATTAGAGTGAAGGTGATGAAGTGCGCATACACACACACGCACACACACACGCACGCACACACACATGCACAGTGATCAGTCTATTTGCCAGTCAGTTAGTTTAGCTCATTTGCCTTCCTGAGGGAAACTCTCCACAGACCCCTTTCAATCAACACGTATTGATCAAATGTGTGTGTGCGTGCGTGTGTGTGTGTGTGTGCGTGCACGCACATGACTTTTCCAGAGCTGCGTGTGTGCGCGTGTTTAATAATTGCATCAGAGTGTAGGTGGCCTTTGGCGCACGTGTGTGTCTCCCAGAGTTCGCGTCGTGTGCGCAGAATTTTTTAAAAAACACTGAGAGTGCAGCGCGTGGGTTCAGCGCAGCCTCGCTCTTCATTCTGTTCCAATGAGTCACCGACTTCACACAACGCGAGAGACGCTCCGCGAAAACCGGCTGCACCTCGCCGTCGAGGTTTCACAGCACATTAGCCGTTACAGTTCGAGCAGATGTTTGTTTGTTTTTTTTCCTTTTTGTTTTTTCTTCTTTTTTTTTGCAGTCAAGCACCGAAACTGGCGGCCGAGCCGAAGCGAAAGGCTCCGCCGGAGATTTGCATTCGTCAAGTGGACGCATGATTGCGACGGTGTAATTGGTTTGCTCCGCGGCGGGCTACGTGAGGAGATAATCCCGTAACATGATTGCTTGCTGTGTGTACCTGTGTCACGCTGCCGCAGCGCTGAGAGTGAAAGCAATCTCCTCGTGCTGAACAATGTGAAGAGATGGACGCGGTGGTTGGTCGTCAGGGCCGGCTAGGCCGTCTCTGCTGCCCCAAACACACTCAGAATAAAATATTTAATGGGTTTTTTTTTTGTAAATTTCGTAAATATGTAAGAAGGTTATTCTCTGTGGTCTGTTCTATTCATGCCCTTATATCCACTTGGTTGCGCTGCTTCCAGTGTTGTATATTATGGTTTTTATCCAATCGTATTTCAGCTGGCCTGCATTGTTCAGGTTCTTAGAAATCTGCCCAAGGCCTTCAGAATCAACAGAGCGGGCTCGGGTGGGCTTAAGTGAATAAAGAATATCTGAAGGAAACCCGGCGATCCGTTAGCTACTAACAGCAAATTCTGCTCATCTGCTATTTGCAATGTAAATAACGTGGTGCAACAATTCTTTTGCTGTTGGAATACAAACAATCTGTTCATTTTTATTTTCAATGAGTAGTTTGTTGAAACGCGCACTTGATCGGACAAACTTGTCTTTATTCATTGTCGATTGATTGTTTGACTTTGTTCATCACTATCTATTTAAAATAAATAAATGAATTCCTTGATTCATTAATAAAGACCTTGCAACGGGTCTCGTGTGGGGATTTTAAAGAGCGTTTCACAGTATCTGTATGGTGCCTGCAGGAGCAGAGACTGCTTCATCTCCCAGTTAAAGGCCTG